>CM030837.1:3601974-3674474 GCA_018105865.1 Metaphire vulgaris | reverse complement strand
GCTCTGTCTGTGTGTGTATGTGTATGTGTGTGTGTGTGCGTTTGTGTGTGTCTCTGTGTGAGCACTAACGACTGACACAGCATGAGCGATGACGACGACGACGACGACGACGACGACGACGACGACGACGACGACGATCGTATGCTGTCAATGGACGTTCTGTTTGGCTTGTGAAGAAGACGACGAGGATTTCGGGGCGTTAGGGTCTTATGCCCCTATGCCACGCATTTTCCTCCTGGAAAAAACGCAAAGTTTTCATCGGATCTATAATCTGAGAGTAGAGTATTTTTTGTGGAGAGTTCTGACGCGTTGTGGCAATTGGTGATTTTCAGTGAAACAGTCAATCTTCGGACATTGAAAAGTGAAAGTCATAGAAATTGCGATTCCGTGGTAATCCGTCGAATATGGATAGCGCTACATAATGACTCTGTCGTCTGCTATAGTTAAATAACCTCCCATTGGGTTCTGTTGCATATAGGTAATTAAATATTATCGTGTTTTGTTCAGTGGCGGCTCCAGGATTTGGCAAGTGGGGGCCGTTGGGGTGGCCAACTTCTAATCATGGGGGCCAACCATTTGTTGTTAGGTATGTAGTATTAAGTATAGGGTCTCAACAGAGGGCACTGCGGGGAACCAGGCACTCAATAGGGGCACAAGCCCCCGGGCCCCTGTGGAGCCGCCACTGGTTTTGTTGTCTAAAAACCTGTTCTGCAATGAACCAGATATCGTAAGACGCGGATGATTTCTCGATCAACTTAGGCCTATACATGCAGTTTCGCAAGATATACAATATAGAACAATCATTTTTAAAATTATTCCTCTCTTTCCCGTACAGTCCTTGATGCTAGTGTGTAGAAAAAATGGCTGGGTGGTGTCCTGTAAGACTGATATCGAAAATTCTTCAAAGATTGAATCAACAAATATGGAAACACCGAAAATGTGTTTTTGTTTGTTTGAAATATGTTCTAAATCGCGGACATTTTTACATATCTATATACGACCACTGTCAATACGTTGATTTGATACAATTAAGTGAAGTGACTGGAATTTTAATTTCATCCTTGTACTGATAAAGAGTTCGTTTTCCTGCTCATTGCGAAGGCTTTGCAGAAGTTTTAACTTAGATACAGATTAATTTATTATTCTTGGGAGACTACAATTAAGCAAAACTTCCAATTTTAAAACCGTTACCCAGCTTCTAACATTTCGATTGCAGTTCCAAGCAGAAGATTCTCGCTAGTAATTGTCACATCGGAACAAATCTCGTTTGCAAAAAGCATGCTTTTGGTCAAATTTTCAAGTATTTTCCTACAAACATTGTTACGAATTATAGAAGAAGAAGAAGAAGAAGAAGAAGAAGAAGAAGAAGAAGAAGAAGAAAAGAAAAAAAGAAAAAGAAAAGAAAAAGAAGGTAATCTGGACAAAATATAGAACGATTGATTGAATGAATGAATGAATGAATGAATGAATGAATGAATGAACGACAGAAAATAAGAAGAGACGATGACCAACGATGCCATGAGATTGTCTTCAACGCCGTGGCCAGAGTTTCCTTAATACTAATGTAAGCTCATTAGCGTCAAATCAGAAACAAAGAATCAAAGTTCACAATATTTATGCACTAATAACGGAAACATAAGTCATTCAGTGTGCAGCTGGAAATCAATAATATTAACAGAGAGAGAGACAGAGAGACAGAGAGACTAAAGAGAGAGAGAGAGAGAGAGAGCAGAGAGGAGAGAGACAGAGGGAATCAATTCTCTGTAACAGAGAGACTAAATGGAGAGGAGGCAGGGGAAGGGAATCAATTCTCTGTAATAAACCTGCCCAGTGGTGTAGCCAGGATTTCCGAAAGAGGATTTTTGTTTTGACCGTAACCAACTTCGAAAAATCTTGACAAGCATAAAAGGTCGTCAACTGTCACCTCTTACACCTTTACATTGTGCAGCATTATATAACGCTTTAAACAATTTTGGGGTCGGCAGCCAAGAGAGGGTGGGTTTGACCCCCAAAATCGCATCCGAAAATTTTTAAAAATGTATAGAAACACCTTTAAAAATTTCGTCGGCAGCCAAAGGGGGTCTTAACCTCAGCCCCTCCCTCTTGGCTACGCCACTGAATCTACCTTCCAATGTAATAGAATTAATATCAGCATAATTGCATTTAGTGTATTATTTTAAATATTGAAGTGATTTATGACTACGTAAATAACATTAGAATGAGTAGCGATGTGAATGAATGAGATGAGTGCGCTGACGATGAGAGATTCCAATCGCCCATTCAATCCACGTGAGTTTTCATTTCTGTGATGATGATGATGATGATGATGATGATGATGATGATGATGATGATGATGATGATGATGATGATGATGATGATGATGACGACGACGACGATGATGATGATGATGATGATGATGATGATGATGATGATGATGACGATGATGATGATGATGATGATGATGACGATGATGATGATGATGATGATTATTATAAAAAATAAATAACAATTTCGATAAACTTTTAATCCATTATTTCAGCACTTGAATTTTAGGATCTGTGAATTGACTTATGGATGTTGTGACTGATGACTTTTCTCTGTAGCCTATGTGTTTGGCTCGTTTTAGACCAAATATCGGACACGCATTAAGGCAAATTATTCTCGAGGGGGATTGAAACTTTTTGCTTAATTTTGTCGCACGAGATTCTTCAAAGGGTGATGGAGTTTGAGAACCTGTTTCAGCCTGGCCAGAGACGCTTCGATCAGTGATATTTTTACACCCCCTAACACCCCCCCAGCACCCCTCTCCAATTTGAGACCGACACCTTCCAACACCCACCCACCCCCAATGTGAGCCTGGGATGACCTTTTTGCTTGTCAGACTTTTTCTGCATGGATGGGATCCCCAAAATATACTGACACCACTCCCACCCCAATTGATAAAAATAGAAATAACCCTGGCTTCGATGTATTTAGCCACTAAAATAATGATAATTATTTTCTTGCCGTGTGGATAATTTCTTCGAGATATTAATTTATTATCATTGACAAAGCAATTAGCCCCTTAACTGGGGATCTATCCGTCCATTTTACATTGAGTTACAGTTAAATACACGGTTAAAGGGTTAAATCACGGTATTGTCTATTAAACTTTGTTCAGTAATTATTTGTTTTCTCTTCTCACTAACACAGCGATTCTCAGACCCCTTTGCCTCGCGGACCACTTTTGAGGATCAAAAATTTCTCGCGGACCACCTGAAAATTGAGAAAATCACGACAAGCGAAAAAAAAGGTCGTTACCTTGCTTAGTTGTGCTGTTTGCTCTACGGAAAATATATATGTCTAATTTTTATTACCGTTTTTCAGAATTTTCCGCGGACCACTAGACCCCGTCTCACGGACCACTTTTGGTCCGCGGACCACGGTTTGCGAACCACTGCACTAACAAATCCTCTGAGGTCGCTTTCAGTTCTCGAAACGATGCCCAGAGGAATTCTGCTGTTGTTTCATTGCCATCTCGTTTCGATCCTGCTCTCCTGTTCCAACGAGGTCCGCTCGTCGACCTCCTCCTCCGCCGCGGCGGCGGCGTCGGGGTCGATCGTCCCCTACTACAGTCCCCACCACTGTCCGGTCAGGTTGAAGATCGACCAGCCGGGTCAGTGCCTCTGCGGCGTCCGCCAGGAGATCCGCTGCACCGGAATCCGGACGATTCCGACCTTCATCGTGCCCGCCGACTTCTCCGTCTTCGACGCCCTCGACGTGTCCGGCCAGGGCATCGGCGAGGTCCCGATGGCCGCGTTCGCGGGACTCCTCGTCCGTCGGATCGTCCTGAACTTCAACCCGATCCGGGACGGGTTCAACAACCGGTCGTTCCGCGGTCTCGAGCGCGTCCTCCGGGAGCTGTACGCCGGCGGCTGCGGCGTCGCCCAGCTGCCGGCCAGAATGCTTCACGGACTGACGGAACTGCGCCAGCTGCATCTGTGGGGCAACGAGATCGACGGTCTTCCGTTGCGGTTCTTCCAGTCGTGCCACAACCTCTGGGACCTGGTCCTGTGGGGCAACAAGATCGAGGACCTCGAGGAGGAGTCGTTGGTCGGGCTCCAGCAGCTGCGCCGGCTCGACCTCGAGAACAACCGGATACGGCGGCTGGACGCCAAGGTCTTCCGACACCTGCGCCGGCTCGAGTCGCTGCACCTCGGTCGGAATCACATCCACTCGATCCTCCACGAGACGTTCGAATTCCTGGAGAACCTGAAGGTGCTCGACCTGCGCCGCAACGCCGTCGAGTTCGTCTACCCGCGGGCGTTCGACGGCCTCGCGCGCCTGCGCAGTCTCTCCCTTCGCGACAACGCCATCGCCATCCTCCCGGACGACGTATTCGTCCGGCTGGCCGACCTCGAGACGCTCGACCTGCGCGGCAACCGGTTGGGGCTCGCCTGGGAGCGGACGTTCAGCGGCCTGCGGACGCTGACGCGGCTCTACCTGTCCGACAACCGGCTGACCGATCTGCCCGAGGGTCTGTTCCGCCAGACGCAGCGGCTTCTCCACCTCGCCCTCGACCGGAACGCCATCGAGGCGGTCCACGCGTGCGTCCTGTCGAGCCGGACGCTGCTCGTGACGCTGTCGCTGGTTCAGAACCCGCTGCGCTGCGCCGACTGCGCCGTCGCCGCCGCCTTCCGGATGCGCGGAGGACGGGCGTCGATCACGTGGGGCGGATGTCGCGGCGGCGGCGGCGGCGGCGGCGAACGCGGAACAAGGTGGACGGATGACGTCACCGTCGAAGACTCGACGAACAACGAAACAAATTATTTCTCTGGCCCGGTTGACTGCGTTTTGGACGCCAACGAATGCAGAAAATGAGCTAGAAAAGTGTTCGATTTGCCGGGGGGGTTGGCGAGGATCTAAGCCCCCTCCCGCATTGGCCTACCCTACTATTTCCTCCGGTGAGCTGTTGGCTTCCGACCCAGTGGCGGCTCCGCAGGGGAGTCGGGTGCCCCGTGCCTCTACTGAATGCCTGGCCCCCAGCCCCTCCAGTTGGGACCCCCTACACTTACTAGCACATACCTAGCAACAAATATTTGGTCCCCATGCTTAGCAATTGCCACCTCAACGCCTCCCCACACTTGCAAAGTCCTGGAGCCGCCACTGTTCAGACCCTTCTTTGGAGGATGAAAATTTCTGGTTGGTGTGGTCAGAATCACCCTGATTTTTTGAAAAATAGAACACTAGTTTTGAAATGACAAAACAATCGAATACCTGAGGTTCGAAAAAATGTCGGATACTCAGTATCCAAAACAAAGATAAAAGCAGATATCCCATTGACTGTCAAGAAAATGGGGTAGCAGAATATTTAAATCAATAGGATCTCAGATCTGATTCACAAAATTTTTAACATTAAATTAAAATAAATTTGTTTACTCGGAGTAAAATTTTGAATCCTCCCTGTAAGATTTGAAAAACGTCCCATAAAATTTTAGAAGGTTATTATTTTTCACATGTATTTATAACCGACAGATAATAACTAATGGAAAATAAATGATTTTTAAAATAAACTTAAAATGGCCTAATAATTTGATTTTTGTATCCTACGGTACATCTGCAGACTACATTTTAGAGGTCTTTGCTGTTATGAAATACATCTAAGATACTGATAATCACATAGAAAATTCTAGAACTTGGTTTCAGATTTGCTCTGTAATTTTTTGTATTATCTCTGGAAAATTGTTCAATAAACTAGACTGAAACTGGAACTGGTCTTATGTTGCTGTACAAGCGCTAGTTTTGCAGGCAAAAGGCCGACTGGATTCCAATAAAAGTCGGGCTTCTTTGAGGAAATGATTTTGTCATAGAAGGCAGTGTAACTTTAAACGACTTCGATATATTAGTCATTGATGACTAATATATCGAAGTCGAAAATTTTCGATTTTTACTCTATTATATTGTATGGATAAATGTCTATTAGCCTTTCTTGGATTTTTGTGTAGACTAACTTTACACTTGCATCACACACACACACACACCTTGATTTTCACACGGTGTTTTAGTGACGGCGCCAAAATTTAATTTTGTTTATTTCAAAATTTCGCGACAGAAGCTGCAATTTAGTTGCTAAATTTTTTTGCTGCTATGTTGCTGTTGCTATGTTTTTATATTTGGCATCTAAGTATGTTAATTCAGATAATCCATGGGTCCATTTTTTAGAAAATTCATGCCGATACTTGGTTTTCCAATTTGCACTGTAATACATCAAGTTTCTTTTTTCTCATTAACTCTGGAAAACCCACCATTAAACTAGACTGAATCCAAACTGGTCTTATGGGTTACTGTACAATGGACATTCTGTATTAATTAGGCCTACTGTATGATTGCGCGCGCTGTTGAAGTATGCCTACAGTGCTTTGAGGACTAACATTTACCGGTTCAAGCCTGCACTATTCGATATATTAATCATTGATGAAAGTATGGATTATTTATTATGGATTATTTATTATTATTTATGGATTATTAATTATGGTATATTGGACGATCATTGGAATTTCTGGTTGCCTGCTGACAACGATGTTCTATCTGTCGTGCAGTTCGGGGTTTGGTCCTCGTACCTGGCAAAAGAGGATCCTCTGCAGGGAGGGTAGGAAAGATCTTGGTCTCGGAATAGTCCGATCCCTCCCCCCCCCACTGTTTCTCTGACCAATCGAACTAAGAATAATATATTTTGGGTTTGACGCGAACGTCAGCGGTTGGGCTCCAAATTGCATATTTTCACCGCCCAACCAACAAAGTCCGAAAGTAAGTTTTAAAAACCTAGTGAATCTATATAGCGCTTTTGAGTTAGAAGTACAGCGCTGTGATTGCTTATCCTTAATTTCATGGTCTAAATTTGAAATGACTGCAGTCAAACGACGCATTTTACAAAAGGTCACGCATTACCGTTGTATATAGTAAATGTCCTCAGCAGGGGCGTAGTGACGGGGGGGGGGTATATCGGTATATATATACCCATCCCCAACAAAAAAAATCAGTATACATGTAATACAATATATATATATACATATATAACACATAATATATATAATATATATATAAAATAGTATCTAACTATTGCCACCATGCAGGCAGAAAGTGAAGATGATGTTGATGATGATGATGATGATGATGACGACGACGACGATGATGACGATGATGATGATGATTATGATGATTATGATGATTATGATGATGATGATGATGATGATGACGATGATGATGATGATGATTGATGATGATTGATGATGATGATGATGATGATGATGATGATGATGATGATGATGATGATGATGATGATGATGATGATGAATGATGATGATGATGATGATGATATAATATGCCCTCTCAAATTTAAACCCTCTTCCACCCAATCAAATTCCTGGCTACGCCCCTGGTCCTCAGCAGTCGACCACAGCGGCTGATCTGAGCATTACATCAGTTACTTAGCGTCTCCCGGGACCACCACTTCCCTGTCACCGTTTCACCGTTTCAGCGCACCGCTGATGTACACCTTGACGACCGGAATTCAGGTGAGAAGATCCTGTCTATAGGTTCATTGGTCGAGGTGGAGAGAGGGATAGCATATTAGATTGTCAACCGTCATCGTTTTTTTCTCTTCCGGTCGCGAACTCCGAAGTCCGGACATTTTAAACCAGAGCGAGCGGCAATAAAAGTCTCATTAGGAACGGTAAAAAGCGTACTTCGACCGAGGTCGTAAAGGTCAAGATTGTGTGCCGTGCAATAGGAAAAAGTGTAAGCCGTGATATTCTCATTTTTATCAGGGATAATAACGTTTCTGTCACGGCGGCGCAACGCCAGTGACGGAAAGTGTAGCGTTAACAATAAGAAGGTAATCTGAGTTGAGGTATTAATGGTTTTTCATGTAGCGCTAGCGGCGGCATTCACTGCGAAGGACGCGGTGCGTAGATGTGGCCGCGACACGCTTTACAATAAATGCGCCATCTTGCTCAAATGACAACGACGAACGCGACTTTCAATTCTGTCTGATAGCTTCACGCCACGACAATTCGCCCATCTGGCAGGGAATGTAAAGATGGCTCCCGCCTCCACCATCATCGGTTGAGCCGCTTTACCACCTGTATAGTCAGGGTTTCAGGGTTCCAGATTACGGGATGGGAAGCACCATTTCTACAGGCCAACTCGGCCAGATCCAAATCGGGAGTTTGGGGAAGCGTAGTATAACTCATGAGCTCTGGCCGAAAAATGTAAGGATGCTATTAGATTCGAATCTTGAGACTTGGAGCATATTTCAGTATAATAATAATAATAATAATAATAATAATAATAATAACTAATAATAGCTAGAATTTAAGTGTTTTAATAGGATTTCTCCTATGTTGAAAGCCACTGTCTCTCATACATCCCTCTGTTCCAGCTTCCGTTTGTCCATTACAGCTGTTATCTTTGATTCTGTAAAAAAACACACACCTCCATGTGCATATATATATATATATATATATATATATATAATATATATATATATATATATATATATATAATATATATATATAGTCTTTTTAGGGAAGGAAGTTTTTTTTATTTCAGCGCTTATCCATAGCTATCCAACGCTTCAACGCAGTATCTGTTCGAGGAACGTTTCCCGTTGCAAGCTTTGAAGAACCAGACGAGAGTTGACGCACACATTATTTTTGTCTCCGGACAATTTTTTCATAAGACCTTCTGGAATTAAGTACCGAGGGCATAATATATATATATATATATATATATATATATATATATATATATATATATATATACTGGCGGTGAACATGGGTATTCATTTTAAACTTTTTCAGACAATGTTTGCGTCTACCTGAAGCCAATTTATTCCTGTTTCAAGCTGCAAATTTCTATAGAAATCGGACAGGTTTTCCTTAAGTTATAGCGAAAATAGAATTGGCTCCTCTTTATCCGCACACAGTGTATAATGTATATACTGTACTACTGTACATATACTATCGCCATGTACTATAACACTATATGGCAGCATATTGGTTCAATCATCCAAAACTAATAAAACGTCATCATCAGTTTCTCTCTCACGGCCGCTCTAGACCCGAATAGGAGGAGGCCAGGCCCCCTAGATTCTCCTCCACTCCCCGCACCCCGTGACTACGCCAGAGAGGGCAGGCAATATTTCTCACTCTCTTCTCCTACGACCGTAAAATGGCCGAGCGTTCGACGTAGCGAAGCCTTTGAAGCCGGCGCTTCCGCGGCCGACGACGACGACGACGACGTTACCGGGACGGAAAGACGAGAAGAAGGAAGACGGGGGTGAGTGTGTTGGGGTGGGGGGGGGGGGTGGGGGTGGCGGGTCGGTCGGAATTGCGGTGATCTCGAGGAGTTCCAGGCGTCGACCTGGTCAGATAATTGGTAGGGCGAGAACGCGCCGCGGAGAAAGAACCGTTAATTATTGATGCGAACTTAAGTGACGGACTTTGTCTCTTCGGTGTTAATTCGGATGAACAGGGGGAAGACGGACGGGGGAGGAGGGATTGGGGCTGGGCGGGGGTGGGGTGGGGGTGTTGGGAGCGCCGCCGACCGAAGCAGGGAGGAGGAACCGAGTGGGAAAAGAGATGAATTAATGAGGTCGTAGAACGTGCACCAACACAAATGGACCGAAAAGAATTATAATAACAACGTGCAGAATGCATATAATTCAAGGCAAAAAATTTATGACTTTAAAAACGCAAAGAAGTGAGAAGAAGAAGAAGAAGAAGAAGAAGAAGAAGAAGAAGAAGAAGAAGAAGAAGAAGAAGAAGAAGAAGAAGAAGAAAAGAAGAAGAAGAAGAAGAAGAAGAAGAAGAAGAAGAAGAAGAAGAAGAAGAAGAAGAAGAAGAAGAAGAAGAAGAAGAAGAAGAAGAAGAAGAAGAAGAAGAAGAAGAAGACACGGGACTATGACAGGTAATGTAATGTGCTGTGTCGTCAAGCGCCGTGGTGGGGCGGAATGAGTGCCGACCAGCCTTATCTCCCTCGCTTTTCCTCCGTCGTACGCGATCCCTATCTCCTCCACCCAACCCCCAACCCCACCACCCAGTTGCTCACTCGGTGGAGGATAGGGTGGTAAATGGAAAGGCTGGCAAAAACTTTTACTGTACATATGCAACCGATCTGTTCATTCAGACGCAGTTTTCTCACAGGTTTTGGGTCAACGAAGTCATGAACTGAACCAACCAGGGATACGGTTTGGGGCACTATTCTCCATTTTGCCTTGTTCCGCCCCTTCTATACGTGGATGGATGAGCGCTGTTAAAATCAGTGAAATGCAAGATA
The DNA here is from genome assembly GCA_018105865.1 of Metaphire vulgaris. Classification (NCBI taxonomy): domain Eukaryota; kingdom Metazoa; phylum Annelida; class Clitellata; order Crassiclitellata; family Megascolecidae; genus Metaphire; species Metaphire vulgaris. Next base: position 3,664,157 of record CM030837.1, on the reverse strand, counting down.
AAGACGGCACTCATTTATATTATTCTTGCCGTTTTATCTTTTCAGCTATTCGATCCGAAAACATACAGAGTGACTTTCGCGTTATCGCGAGTCACGACCATGTTAGAAATATGCAGAAACACCGTGGGCGCCCTGCGTGGCCAAGTCTTTAAAAAATGGTCACGAGCGTCAATAATTTTGGCGCCCCACGGTGGACGCCCCCGAGGCCAAGTTGACAAAAAAATGTTTGACGAGCAGAAAAAGGTCGCCGAGTCAATGTTGGCGCCTCCCACCCCACCCCACCCCACATCTGGTCGGCGCCGGGGGCCACCGCCCCATCACCCCCTCCCTCTGCACGCTATAGTGGTAAATTAATCGCAGCGTAATAACTATAATAACTAATCGTTATAATATTCAGTTATATTATTTCTAACTGGTCCGTTCAAACGATCAGCACGATATTCAGCGCAGTTCGGTCACGTGCAGGGGCGTAGCGACGGGGGTATATCGGTTTATCCCTCCCCGAATCAGTCTACCTTAAAGTTTTTTATGTGATTTACATGTGGTTATATGTGGTTTATATGGTTTATAGTTAAGATTTATACCCATCTAAAATATTTATACCCTCCCAAATCAAATTCCTGGCTACGCCCCTGGTCATGTGACGACAAAGACTGCGTTTAGATCGCATGCGTATCAACTGACTGGAAGTAATGCGATCGGAAACTAACGACAGGTAAAAACGGCAAACGGCACCGAACGGAATCCAGAGACTCCGATACTACCGCCATAGATTCTTTAAAAACGCGCGGATGAAGCCGTTACTTAAAAGTCATTTTTGCATACCTGGATTCTTAGAAATAACAATAGTCGCTCCATTCATATTGCGCCTTTTTTCCTTTGGTTGACAGGCATGAAAACTGTTTCAGATGAACGGCTTATCAGGAGTTTGGCCAACACGAACTAGAAAGTTAAAGGCCCTGAAAATGCAGATATACAGTGTAAGTTGGAAATATAGAAAGGTTTTCTAAGTAGCACCAGGAAATAGTAGCGACGCTGCAGCAGTTATTGTACGAACAGAGAGAGAGAGAGAGAGAGAGAGAGAGAGAGAGAGAGAGAGAGAGAGACAGAGAGAGAGAGAGACAGACAGACAGACAGACAGACAGACAGACAGACAGAAAGAAAGACAGACAGACAGACGAAGAGAGTGAGAAGAAGAAAGAAGAAGAAGAAGAAAGAAGAAGAAGAAGAAGAAGAAGAAGAAGAAGAAGAAGAAGAAGAAGAAGAAGAAGAAGAAGAAGAAGAAGATGATGATGATGATGATGATGATGATGATGATGATGATGATGATAATGATGATAATGATGATGAATTGATGATGATGATGATGATGATGATGATGATGATGATGATGATGATGATGATGATGATGATGATGATGATGATGATGATGATGATGAATGATGATGATGATGAAGGCGGAGAAGAATAAGACGTTTATTGCTTGGGTCTTCCTAATGTCCCTCTGTTAAGGCCAAGTTAAAGCTTATGTCTTCTGACTGTCCCTCTGCAAAGGCCAGTTTAGTGCTTGGATGTCCACAGCGTAATACAGGTACCATCATCGCTTTTATACGATCGCAGAGTTTACTAAATCCGAATGCAGATATTCGCCGGTGCACAATTTCTACGCATTGGCGGCATACCTGTGCCTACCTGTCTCCCTTGGCGGTTCGCTTTCTTCCGTATTGTTTTGGCTGTCGGAGCTTGCGTTGTTTCACAATACAATGGTACATTAGCGTAGCATAATTATTTATAACGAGAATCACCGGAGCTTTGGAAAGAAAGATGATTTTCTAACTATTGTCTGTTACTATGTCAGTCGCCATCATGTAATGCACAATGCGTGGATGCACAAATTCATCTCTCCTGGTCCAATGATTTCTCAAAGACAGTGGGGTAGCCAAGAGGGGGTTGGGGTTAACCCCCTCTGGCTTTTGTACTGCTTATTATTATTCTGTGGGTGGAGGGACTCCAAAATCGGGTTTAAGGTAGCAAAGAAAATAAAACGAAGCAAAAAAGAATATAGTTGTATACGGAGGCTGTCCGCGCACTCTTTTAGCTAACACTTAACCAAGAAAAATAAGGCGCGACGCGCTTTTTCGATTGTCAGGATATTTTTCGAAGTCAGGAATGGTTGGTCGGTTGGTCGTAACCCTCTCTTTCTGGAAAATCCTGGCTACGCCACTGCTCAAAGATGATGTCCGTGATACGGTCTGCAGGCGTGCGGTCGGCAAATTGTTGGCACTATTTTTTAATAAGCCGACGATGACGACAATATTATCGGTGATATTTTCATTCCATTTCCAACCATTCGACTGCGTTACTGCAGAACTATAGGTCACAACGAACAGCAATGAAATGGAAATACTAGGCCTACAGGCAGTGGCGGCTCTAGGATTTGGCAAGTGGGGGGGCGTTGGGGTGGCAACTTCTAATCATGGGGCCAACCATTTGTTGTTTAATGTATGTAGCAATTAAGTATAGGGTCCCAACAGGGAGGCCACTGGGGGCCAGGCGCTCAATAGGAGGGCACGGGCCCTCCTGCCCCCCACGGTGGAGCCGCCACTGCCTACAGGTAGGACCGTTTTAAGGCATAGGCATGGTAGGTACGTGCCTAGGGACCCGCAATATATATGATGTGAAAATAAAAATAATTTGTTGCTGTTTGTTTCTTGATTTTCGATTTTATGACGCTTGAAAAGTCTGACGAACAAAAAATAGATCATACCGTTTTTTGGTGCTTGATTTGTCATTTTGTCCTTTATGATAAACATCATTAGCGTCGCCACGGGGGGGGGGCAAATGGGGGCAACTGCCTCCCCCCAACCTGCCCCAGGCCACCTACCAGATTCGCGAAAATCCGGTGATAAAGTTTTTTGTGAAGTGGGGTGGGGGTGGGTAAGGAATCTGACACGCTAGCCCTCTTCCCCCTTCCCCCAACCAAAAATTCCTGGCAACGCCACTGATAAGCATGATAAGCAGAAAAAGGTCATCACCGCTTTTTCTTGTGCTACTTTTCATAAAAATGCCTAGGGTCCCCATAATTCTTAAAACGACAATGCATGCCTACAAGTCTAACGATTATAACGTCAAAGGGAGTTACAGTGCTCGAAGTCGTTTGTTCCGTTTAGTTTTCTCCAGCTCCCTGCTCCCTCTTTCGAGTACAGTCGATACTTTTAGCCGAGAGGTCGACTTGCGTGTCGAGTTGCGTGTCTGTCTCCTTCAGTCGTCTATTCTCTGCCACGTATACTTTGTTTACAGATACAGTATTTAGTCAGATCGGTGGCGGCTCCAGGATTGGCAAGTGGGGGGCGCATTGCGTTGTGGTGGCAACTTCTAAGCATGGGAGCCAACCATTTGTTGATAAGACATGTAGCAGTAAGTACAGGGTCACAATAGGAGGCCACTTGGCGCCAGACATTCAATAGGGGGCACGGGCCCCCGGGCCCCCCATGTGGAGCCGCCATTGAGTCAAATTGATATAGTAAACGCCGTATAATAGTTAATCTGATTCTCATTAATTTATTTAAAATTCCGCTACAACATCTCATCTTCACAGACTGACAATTAGAGTAGGCCTAATCTATACGTGATTCGAATTTTTAAACGACTTCCCAATAATATGATGCAATATTACTGTAAGAATCAAAATCAGTTCGCACAAATAGAAAAAAACTCCGGCGATAATCCTAGAAAGTAATGAAATTGTTCGTCGGATAGAAAATAGAAAGTTGGCAGTATGTCCTACACGCTAATAATGGCTGCAAATTGATTGCATTTCAAGAAAGGAATTATACATAATTGTGCGCTCTCTTCACGAAATTGAATCATGAAGATTGCTATCTTTATCTTTCTCTTTATTTTTATCTTTATTTTTGTCTTTATTTTTATCGCTGCCCCTTAGTTTATAATCAAACGCACAGATACGAATGAGCAGAGGGACAACAACCGGAGGCACAGGGGCGCAGAGATGGACGGATGATGGGAGAGAGAGGGAGGGAGGGGGAGGATGGAGGGTCGATTAGATGGAAAGCTGCTATTCTTCCTTCGATTTGCTGTCGTGTGTTTTGTCGGATGAAGTCGTCGCCCTCTTCAGGGCGTCCACCAGTCCGCCGAAAAAGATGGCGCAGACAACGTTCTCCAGCAGACCGAAGGGGTTGTGCACTCCGAGGACCAGGTAGACGAGGCGGAAGAAGATGAAGAAGGCGACGATCGCAAGGTTGAGGAGTTCGTGATCAAGATGAATGAGGCCCTGATGATCTAGGATGAACACTACTGATGCCAATAGACTGACTTTCGTGGCCCTGCCGTACAAGAAAGAAACGCTTATAATAATAATAATAATAATAATAATAATAATAATAATAATAATAATAATAATAATAATAATAATAATAATAATAATAATAATAATAATAATAATGTGCTAAAGTAGGCCTAATATAGTAATTTAGAGAGAGCAACGTTAATCCAAACAATTATTAAACAACTCGTCTCATCAAGCTCCGCTCATTATTAAATGACGTTACCTAGCAACGATCATAAAATTACAACAGCGCTTTGTCCAATGAAAGCAGCGTACCGTTAAACATAGTGTCATAGACATTAGGAAATTATATGATAATGTGCATAATTCAGCAAAGCAGATTCTAAAAGTACTATAGTCTACTAATGCGTTGAATTTAATTGTGAATAGAGTACCTAGTTGAATATTAGAGCAAATTATCAAAACTGGGGTAAATCTTTGGTTCACAAAACCATTCTGTATTTTGTCTATACTCGGTCTTATCGGATGAATGCCTTGATCCTTGAATTGGAAAAAGTCGCGTGTGTGGCCAGGTTTAAGGTTTTCAGGGACAGAATGTTTGAAAGGTTTTCGTGTCTACGTAACAAACTTTTGCAGATACCTAATAGGTAACTGAGAAAACCTAAATTATAAGCTTTTTGGACAAACGTTGAAAGAGATCTATTCCTTTCTAACCGCTTTCTCGCTTCAAAACTTTCCCTGTTAACGACATTTTCTTGATTGACTTTTGTTGATTCGTTTTGAATCGACCATTATTTGTTTTGCTACTATAGCTAGCCAAAACATAAGGTTATTTGGTGCAGATAAATAAGGTTCGGGCCAATTTGGTGCTTTGGCGTCAGAAGAGTTTTTATGAAGACTTCATCGGCCGATGTCCTAAAAATTCTGAACAGCACTGTTTAGGCCTATACCGATTGCCAGGCGTTTCAAATAGACGAACGCCACAAATGGCCGTGCTCGCCTTTAACCTCTTCAGATTCACAGTGTGCATTCGAAGGTCACGTGCGCTCTTTTGCACCCGTCTATGTTGATTTAGATCTATGCTGATAGGCATGACTGGATGTTGTTGCACCTCGTTATAATGGAAAGATAGAAATACTCACAGCGAAGGGTGAAGGAATTCGTTTTTACTCGGAATCCAATTGCCGCGAATCAATCTGTCCAAAGTCCGCATGTAGTAATAACCAGCACCTACAAGTCATTAATTTTCATTATATATATGCTAATTAATTAATTAATTAATTAATTTAATGTGTGTGGGTGGGAAGCTAGCAGAGTGGTAGCAACACTGGACGATGGAGCAGAAGGTCGCAGGTTCGATTCCTGCAGGAGCCCTAAGGTCGACTCAGCCTTGCTCGCCAGAGGGCGGTCGTGAACTGAGGAGCAGCGTTAAGCTGCGAGGTAAAACGTGTGTCTGGGGAAAGTAATGGCAACCTACCCCAGATTACTGGATTATACCACCTACTGTACGTCGCTGATTGCCCAGGCCGGAGATAAGCGCCGGAACCCAACGCTCGGACTCGAAGTACGAGACCGACCTTTACCAAATAATATGTAGGCCTATTAACCCCTTAACTGGGGATCCCGGATATATCCGTCCATTTTACATTGAGTTACAGTTAAATACACGGTTAAGGGGTTAATCCAGTGGCACTGGCATGGATGGCGGATCAACATGGCTCATTTCCTCATTGACAATTCAATATATACAAAAACATGACTCATTTTACCTATCGAGTATACTGACGACCCATGACGCGCTGACCGTTGTCAGGCCGTGAGCAGGGGCGTAGCGACGGGGGGTATATCGATATAATTATGTACCCCCACAAATTCAGTCTACCTTAAGGGTTTTTATGTGGTTGTTTCTCCATACCATGGTCATATAGCAATGACTAGTTAAGATTTATAACCCCAAATGTAAACCCCCCCCCACAATCAGATTCCTGGCTACGCCCCTGGTCGTGCACCCCCCCCAGTGTCTGTGCTTGCCTTTAAGAACTCCGACGGCCAACGATGAGGGCGTAGGCGTTCGGGTGCTGTTTGATGGTGTGGGAGACTCCGTGGTGGACCTTGTGGACTCTCTGCACTTCCTTGAGACAGTAGAGGAAGACGTGAATGGGCAGAAGCTTGGCGAACTTATGAACCAAATCGAACGGCGAATAGTTGACAAGATACCTGCACAGAACGCGACACACGTACAGATCCCACTATAGGCCTACTGTAGCGTCAGGGGCGTAGCCAAGGGGGTTGGAGGTTAATTCCCTCTTGGCCGTTCTCAGTGCAGGCAAGGGGAGAGTTTTGGGGGTTAAAACTTACCCCTTGGCTGTTAAAACGTGACAACCCTTGGCATGACCTTTTTGCTTGTCGTGAATTCCTTGTTTTTTGGTTGTCATTTTGGTTGAATTTTTTTCTGAAGTTGGGAATCATGGGAACCATAATCCCCCATAGCCCCCATTTGGAAAATCCTGGCTACGCCACTGTATGGCGCAGTTAAGAGCAAGACACCTGCCACAAGGTGAGCAGGATTTTGCCGATACATTCATCGTCCGCGGCTCGTTACACCTCGCGGTCTACCTGCTAAGAACAACTACCTTCCAATCAGACGTGTCCGTCTCCATGGATATTCGTCACAACTACTCTCCAGTTTTTCCAGAATTTTTTTAAAATTTTGCTGAATTTCTATTGTCGAACTCATCCGTAGACCTTGCTCGTCGGAATTTTAACAGCGCATGACAGATGCTTTACCTATCCGTACCCAGTGGCGGTTCCAGGATTTTTTAGGTATGGGGGTTAAATGAATTCATAAGAAGTTGGTGAGGTGATGAAAATAGAAGGAAAAATCAAAATTCAATAAATTTTGCCGAAAAGGCTGACGAAAGGGAATTTTATCCTAATTTTGCTGCACTTTTACCAAAAATAGGTTGACAAGCAAAAATAAGTCCGGTGTCCGGTGGAGGAAGCATCTCCGCTCATCCTCGGGCGCAGTGTTTATTCTAGTCACCTTAACATTGGGGTGGGAGTTTGAAATGTTTGGGGGCACAAGATTTGTCTCTCCACGCTTTGGGGGAAGGGGGGAATTTCCATCCCCAAGCCAACATATACAATTTTGGGGGGATATTTTAAAACTTTGGGAGGGGGATCCTCGCCCCCCCCAAGAAAAGGCCTAGAATAACACTGCCCGGGCGGAACCGCCACTGTCCGTACCTGCCGTGTCTTCGAGTCCTCTTTGTCAGTTGTCACCGTAAGTCAGATGAGCTACAATGCGCTGTCCAGCCTCAGACGGCCATTCGGGTGCGTCGTGCAATGGTGCCGAGGAGAGACGAAATTTTTTTTGTAGAAATTTCAAAATAATAGCAGAAACGGAGACTCGAAACTTCGTAGAAAACTTTCAAACGTTTTCACAGTTTCTTACCAGGTGTGGTTATAAATGCATTCCGTATTACTATTGCTAAGGTAATGGCGACCTAAAGCGCTATGTAAATTAGTAAGATTTTAATTACTTTACTACTACTACTACAAAGCTTACTACTACTACTACTACTACAACGACAACAACTACTACTACAGTAGTAGTAGTAGTAGTGGTGGTACTACTACTAGCTACTGCTACTAGTAGCAGTTCTACTGGTGCTTCTACTAATAGCAGCAGCAGTTTTAGCAGAGTGGTGGTGGCAGCAGTAGTAATGAGCAGCAGCAGCAGCAGCAGCAGCAGCAGCAGCAGCAGCAGCAGCAGTAGCAGCAGTAGCAGTAGTAGTAGCAGTAGCAGTAGTAGTAGTAGTAGTAGTAGTAGTAGTAGTAGTAGTAGTAGTAGTAGTAGTAGTAGTAGTAGTAGTAGTAGTAGTAGTAGTACTCTCACCAGACGACGGTTGCTGTGACGAGATCTCGTTGGTTGAGAAACGGAGCAGTGGGTGAATCTCCGACGAATGCATTGGCCAAGATGACGCTCGAGAAACACATCAGCATGCTGGCCACCCACGACGAGAACGGATGACGACGCGAAAAGGCCGGACCTTCTACGATCATAACACAACAACAATAATAATAATGATAATAATAATAATAATAATAATATTATATTATTAATAATAATTAATATTATATTATTATTATTATTATTATTATTATTATTATTATTATTATTATTATTATTATTATTATTATTATTATTATTATTATTATTATTATTGATAATATAATATGTTTTCACTCAGAAGATCAAATTTCCTCAAACGAGAATTACATGCACTATTAATTCATAATTGTGAATTGCAAAGAAGGTACCTGAATAAAACCGGGACAAAATAAGAGTCCCGACGGACTTTTCCGGGACACCGAGAATGCCAGTGAAAAACCGGAACAATCTAGTAAAACCTGGACGTGCCTGGTCACCGTACACACCATTCAGCAACTTTGCCAAAGAAATCGTTCGCGGTTAAGTGCACGGCCACGACAATAATTAATTAATTGCACGTGCCGACCTACATATGTATGTAGGCCCCTATTCAGCGGCACAAGTGGCCCTCTAAATCTACCCTAAAATTTCGTTTAGTTTCTCGAGTGGATCGTCGCTGTTTAAACGCTCCTCCATTAAATACGAGCCTAAATCACAGAATGAATGCTATTTCAAATCAACTGACAAGTAGTTTCGTATTTTTCGGGGGATGTGAGGGATTTTCTGGCCACTGCATTCTTTCTATAGCGGTGGAAAGAGAGGGGACTGGGGGGGGGAAGTGCAGTGTCCTTCCTCTCACCACCCCCATCCCGCTGGTCTCGCCACCAACTAGCACCTTTCTGGGAAGTGATAAGTTTGGAAATGATTGCTGCAAATCTTGTCTAACGTGTTCCGAATGTCGACTCCAGCTAAGCGATGACGTAGAAATTATCACAAAAGAAAAGGGGAAAGATGGAGGGAGGAAGGGAATGAAAACAATGGATGGAAGGGGAAGGGACGGGGCAAAGCAGAATGGGATGGATGTATCAGCACCTGGATACATGAAATCGGGGTCTAGCAATTAATTTTACATTCGGCTTCTATGACTATACGAGCTGAATATGTTCGTCTCTATTTCTTACTATTTCTTCGAGAATGGAGATCCAATAATATAAACCAGCATCGAAAATAAAAAGCATACGATTTCTACGATCTTATATGAGTTGCCAACCAGAGGCGCAGCCAAGGGTTCCGGAATAAGGGTGGGGGTGGGGTGGCGCCTAGGTCATTATAGGTAAAAACTGTATCCGATGAGCAGAAAAAGGCTGCCGAGAATTTGTTCTTCGCACATTCATACATTCTCTTCGATCGAGCTAAATACTCATCCCAGTTTCTCGACGGTTTTGTGCAAATCCCCACAACCGGTCCCAACCAGAACAGGGGCCTGGCCCCAGACTGCCCCCCCCGTTGCTACGCCGATGTTTCCGATCACATTTGATGGGAAAATTCGAACGATCAACAGCGTTTAGATTCGTTTGAGCAACCCCTCCCCGCACTCATTTTGGCGGATGATTCCTGGACCTAGGGGCCTACGCAGAGTTCTTAACACGGACGAAGCCAAGGTATCGGAATGGGGGGGGGCACCAAGACACTTCTACAGACCGACATTTCCATTTGCGACGATGGGAATTGGGGGGCGTCGTGAGTACCCTCCCCAGCGGGGTCTCCGGCCCCAGCCGCAAAAATGGTGAGTAATATTTTAGTTAAACCGGGATCTTTGATGCATACTCTAAAGACGGTAATGTATCACTGAGTGACCAAAAGCGGTCCTACAACTAGGTATATCGATTCTATTTACACTCTTCCCACCCGAGGATATTTTCTAACACCCCCAACACCCCTCAATTTGAGACCGACGCCCCAACACCCCCTCACACACAATCTCAGCTATGGGATGACCTTTTTTCGCTCATCAGACTTTTTGGGGGGGACCCCAGAATTTAAGAATTTACCGACACCCCTCCCCCAATTGATAATCCTAGAAATAACCCTGCCCCACCCTCTTCTCCTGGTGAAAATTTCTCGTCAGTTCTACGCAAAAATCCCGCGGTTGGTTCCAGCCAGAATAGCCCTCTTCCCTCGCTCTCCCCGTTCCCCCGTTTCCCTCGTGACCATGCCAATATCGCTTTCAATGTATCCTGTTCGACCGATAGATGATGATCCGTATATTTGACACGCTGTTCATGCGAACTTTCAGTTCAGTTAGGGCTATGAACACGACGTCAGTCTGACATTTTCTCCATAAACACCTTAGGAAATATATATATATGCTATATATATATATATATATATATATATATATATGTGTGCTGGATCGCTGATAACCAAGCATATATATATATACTGTATGGCATTAAGCAACGATGGCATAAACAATGAGCAAGCATATACATAGATACATAGGCTGTATGTGTGTGCATGTGTAGTTATATCGGAAGACATATCCACTGTTTGATTTCATAAATCATAAAGCACAAGTATATAGGAATACATAGTATATATATATATAGTATATACATCGGTTGCTTCGTCTTTCGGGATCTCTTTTCACTCTATACTGATTCTGTTGGAATGGCGGCTCCACACGGGGGAGAGGTCTGTGCCCCCTTATTGAATGCCTGGCCCTCCCAGTGGCCCCCTGTTGGGGCCCTACAACAAATAGCTGGCCCCTCATATACTTAGAAGTTTCCATCACAACGGTCATCCCCCCAACTTGCCAGATCCTGGAGCCGCCACTGTTCTGTTGTTGTTGCAACAGACCCATGCACCGTTCGCTCTCTCTGTCTCTGTCTCTGTCTCTGTCTCTCTCTGTCTGTCTCTCTCTCTCTCTCTCTCTCTGTCTCTCATCTGGCTGTCATTTCTCTCTGTCAGAAACTCTCTCTCTCTCTCTCTCTCTCTCTCTCAATCCGTCAATTCGTTTGATGAAAAACAGCTAAGGTTTGATTACTTGATTACCGATTACATCGATGCTTAGCCGTAATTAAGCCAACAAGATACATGATACATCGCGTAATCGCGTACATCAGGCAATGTTTTTTTTAAAAAACCGACTTTGATCTTAGCTTAGAGACGATGCAGATGCGCCTATATACGTCGTAGCCCATCGATCGATATAATATATACGATGCCACAACACAGGTATATTGGGCTATGTATACCTGTATCGTGCAGGTAAGTATACGTCGCAGGTGCCGCCGGATGGTTCTTACCTGTTCCCTGTGTCGCCGGGCTGTCGTCTCGTACCATCTGACACATGAGCACGTAGTTCGCCACATCAAAGTACGGGTACATCTTGAGCTTTGCCACGATGTGACCCACTTCCGCAATCGTCAACTCCGGCGCACTCATCCTGCCGACGATCGAGTGAGTGAGTGAAAACACGAAGCGTTCCGCACTTCTCGGCAGCACTCCCGATAGACCGCGAAGACTACGACGAGAAGAGGAGGAGGAGGAAGACGAAGTCTTCGTACGAGAAGAAAGGTCCGGCGCCCGCCGACCGACCGACCGACCGACCGACGAGAGAGAGGCAGTCGATACACACCACTGCAGCGCCACTCTCTCTACCTCTACCGTCGTCGTCGCCGGTAGAGAGAGAGAGAGAGAGAGAGAGAGAGAGAGAGAGAGAGAGAGAGAGAGACAGACAGACAGACAGACAGACAGACAGACAGACAGACAGAAAGAGAGAGAGAGAGAGAGAGAGACACAGAGAGAGACACAGAGAGAAAGTGAGAGAGAGAGAGAGAGAGAGACACACACACACAGAGAGACACAGAGAGAAAGTGAGAGAGAGTGAGAGAGGGGGAGATTTAGAGAGAGAGAGAGAGAGTGTGTGTGAGAGAGAGATGGATGGAAACTATACTTTGAGGTCTGGTAGAGAGACCGACTCCACCGCCACGGGGCCGCTTCAGTGGAGAGAACTTCACCTGTTTCTCTGCGCTACGACGACGACGACGACGACTAGGAGTGGTTTATATTTAGAGGCCACTCCTGCCCGGGGTCCGTTGGTCGGTCGGTCGGCCGGTCGGCCGGTCGCGGCAAGGGCTGGATGGATTTGGAGCAGGCGAGGCAGCAGCAGCAGCAGCAGCAACCCCGGCTGCCCGCATCCAGATTCACGCTGATGGTTTCCTGGTTATAACTGCAACTCTGGATATACCTGTATGCAATATATATATATATATATATATATATATATATATATATATATATATATATATATATATATATATGAGTTAAATAATGCACATAAAACGTGCATATACAGTAAATGTATGCATATATACATCTATCAGAGTTCGATAATGTGCATATACAGTAATGTGCATATAAATATATATATATATATATATATATATATATATATATATATAATATACATATATATATATATATAGGCCATTGTATAATGTGTGTGTATATATATATATGTTGCATTAGTTGCAGTCTATGTTGTTTGCTTTGATGGTATAAGAGTGCAGTTGTAGATCACAGAGAAGCGATGGATTTTTGCTGAATTCTTAGGATTAGACCTTGAATAAATGAAGCAACGAAGGGATTTTTGCTGCATGACGTCGCTAGCCGGTCGCCAACTATAGGCCTATTGTAATGAGTTCATGGCCTCGCGAATTCCTTTGAATTTCGCGGAAAGTGACAGAAAATGCGTTCGCCACGCGACGTGCAGGATGGAGATCGGCTTTCTTTAGCGCCGCAACTATAGGCCTACATTTGACGACTGGCCTATTTAGGCCGATGATTTATATGGGGCCATGATCTTCGCTCAGGAAGCTGCCGATTTTATGTCTAGCGTGGCACGTGAAAGAGGCACATTGAACCGCATTCTATTGGTTATAATATTGTTCCATCCGAATTATTAATGCGATTTTATTCTGGCGAAGCGTTCGAGTTTAGAGCGCGTTCATTGTTTCAGAAATATCTCCAGGAAATAATTTCCTGTTGTTAATTAGGCCTACTTGGCAGTCCAGAACAGGCGTCGCATAATGGAAATCCGGTGGGGGATACCCAGGCACCCCGAAGATAACTTGTGTCTAAAAAATTTCATAGCATTGCGAGATCAGGAGAATAATTATCGTTTAAAATTGTTACGGTTGCGTTTACTATAGTACAATATACTGTATGTTCACTTTGTTATATCGACCTTGGCAAAACGCAAGGCTAAAATATAATGCAAATAGGCTAATAATACACAATAGATAGTGTACATATTTTATGTATCAAATATATATATTCATATTATATATTGAAATTAATATTATTTTTACTGCATTTTTACTACACTCAATTAGGCTTATAAGTTAATTACTAAAATGCCGACTCACCTTTGTAAATGTTAAACGACACTTTGAGTCAAAACTTTTTATACATCAGTAAAATTTGGCCTAATGGCGTCGGGAATGGACATCCTCATCTTTAAAAATCTGCTGCGCGGCGCCACTGCAGTTCAGATGTGGGTAATTCCCCAAAATTCACAAATTCTAAGGCGCTTGCTTCATTTTCTCTACGATCATATACACACGTTGAGTAAGTAAGTAAACTTTCGTGAATTTATATAGCGATCATGGATCCTGCTTGAATCGTCCCTGTATAATCGGCATTATTAGCGTATTTAACATTGGCGCCAGGGGCGGCCTAGGAATATGATTTCCTTGGTATAAATGTTTCAGACTCTGACAAGCAAAAACTATAAACTTTTATAAACTCAAGTCGAAAGTAAATTCCTTCCAAAGCACTAAAGGCTAACCTCAAGGCTCATAGGGCTATAATCGATCTCCGTTAGCAAGGCCTCAGCCAGGCGACTTGATATAACGTTAGCATGATACGGGGGGAATGTTCGGTCGCAACGCGCCTGAGATCGCGGATTAATCCAAATCATTTGCCATCGCCAGATAATCGCATTAATTTTATGAGTCGACCTTAGGGCGCGCAACAAAGTTGAACCTTCGACCTTCTGCTCCATTGTCCAACGAAAATAACCACTCTAGCAACTTCCCGCCCTATCATATAACTGAAGTTTATAAATCACAGAAAAGGTTGAAAATAGACTGATTTGGGAAGGTATATAGTCCCATAATCGTCGAAAAGACCCTCTTCGGTCGCGGAGGCCCTGGTAGCCATTGATTCAACGTTAGCATAACTATAACGGGAATCAGTAGTCCAATTATTTTTGACACGAGTTGACAGGAGAGATCGAAGCTTGTTCTTTTCAAATATCCCAGGCGTATAATCAAGCATTAATTTTATAAACACCATTGCTTTGCATTTTATTCTTCTTTTCGCTATCCGACACACGAAAATAATCAGCTAGCAATAACTATCGCATACTGAAGTTTATGGACATCAAAAAAGTCGTTTTTTGTAAATATCTGCAGGCAGGTAACGGTATCTTCAGTCCCCTAATCGGGATGTATGTAAAACTAAATAAATCAAAAATTTGAAAACTCTTCGGTAACGCGCGGAGGTATGCGTCTATAGCCATCGAGTAGCTCTGTCAGATAAGTTTTAAATCACTGGTCTATCTTATGAAAATGAAACTAATGAAATAACCCAGTGATATAAAGGGGCAGTACATAGATATTAGAATACGGTTGAAATTTGGTCCACCGGAGATGCATTATGGGCCACAGTGAGTAGGACTTAGGTTTGAAAGGAACTGAAAAAGCTGATGGAAGTGTCTTGGTGGGGCGTGCCCGACGAAAGGGTTAATCACCGGTTTATCGCGACGTTTTAGACGGTTGAAATTCGTTGAGTTATAGAAGTGTCTTGGCGTGCCCAGCGTCGAAACCAGAAGAGAGCCCCCGAGATAAGATTCGGGTCCCGGTGGAGTTCCAACGAGGAGCAATGACGTCTTCGCCGCGAATGGAGAAATCGCCGATAGTACTGTATACACAGTATGCGTGCCATCCGCTATTCTCCGTCCCTAGAACGCAAAGCTGAGGTCTATGCTGACGTAGAGAAGGTGAAATAAAATAACGCTAGATCTACAGAAGAAGAAGACAAAGAAAGAATGAAAATACAGTAAGAAAGCTAAGAAGCAGTGAAGAAGAAGAAGACCCGGGACCGATGTAATTGGAAAAGTTCTTTCTACAAGAAGAAGAAGAAGAAGAAGAAGAAGAAGTTAGAAGAAGAAGACAAAGAATGAATGAAAATTTTTAAATGAAAGCTAATTTTATTTTTTTGAAGTGATTTTTCCGATTTCCTTTTTGAAAACATCCATCTTGGACGGTTATGTTTTGTAAAAGCCCCCTTCCGGAAAACCTGGCTACGCCACTGATATGACCATATAGTATGAGAGTATGAGTATATAGGCTCACTGTGTTTCAGGCATGGAATCCATTCTTGAAAAAAGATATAGAGCTTTTAGAAAAAGCGCAAAGACGAGCAAAGAAGATGAGATGAGTGGTTTTACACAGGCTTACTTAGCCTCCTAAACCACTTAAAATCACATTATTATTATTATTATTATTATTATTATTATTATTATTATTATTATTATTATTATTATTATTATTATTATTATTATTATTATTCGTTAAATATAAGCATGTTTAACCTATTCTATATTGTTCTCTTGGTTTTATATGCATGGAAATAAATTATTACAAATGTAAGCAAATTTTTAATAGCAAAATAACCTTTAATGCGCTAGGTGGGACTGTTTTTTATTTAAAAGTTTATCAAATTTGCTCAGTTTTCTTGATTCATTCTGCGGGTATAAGCGCGGACCGGCACCAGTCCGCGGATCACCAATTTGGGAAACACTGTACTAGAAGAGCAATGGCGGCTCCAGGATTTGTCAAGTGGGGGACCATTGGGGTGGCAGTTTCTAGTCATGGGGGCAACTATTTTTTATAGACCTGGGCTAGTCTAGTTGCTTAGAACAAAGGCATTAAAGTATGGGGGCCACTGGGGAAGACGTTCAACATGAACACAGGTCCCCCTTCCCCCCATATGGAGTCGCCTCTGCTAGAGGACAAGAGGGCAAAGAATGAGACTACGCAGCAAGACCATAAGGCGAATGAATGGCCGGGTGGAAAGTATCGGTTCTCACACAGGGGTGACAGGGCGGATCCTACTGAACCTCTTCAAACCCTATTATCATCAGTGATGGACTGATGGGCAACTAGTTAACTAATTAGTTACTAAATAAAAGTTCAACTAATTTTTTAGTTATCTTCATAGTTTAATTAAATATAATTAATTTAGTTAAAATTCTAGTTTAACTGAAATTTTTTAGTTAATAGCTAAATAGTTTAACTAAAACTTTTTAGTTGGTGTCTCGAATTCTCAATAGCAGTCCCCTTTTAATCTATTCTTTTCTGTGTCATTTTTTCCAAACAAACTTGACAAACTTGTGTTTCTGCGGTCTAGACTAAGACTTAAATATTAAATAGACACTAAGGAATAATAATTAATGATTTCAATGGTTCATTGACTAATTGTTTAGTTTAGCATCATCTATGGGGTTGTTAATTAATTATCATTAATTTTTAGCAATTTTAAACCCCTCCCCTCTTGTCAACAACTTCAACTTTCACTTCCCTAAAATTACGTTAAAAGACGTTTGACCCTCCCCTCAAGATCATTGACATGGTCCCAATAACTGGTTATTATTTTTGTGGTGATGACCATTTTTAACCTTTTTCTCATCGAGTGTCAAAATGTGGTTGTGATCTTTTTGCCATGATTTTTTCCATTGTAACAAGTAGTATTTCATGAACTTTCCTATTTTTTGATTATTTGTGAAAGATGAAATCGTTACGTCAATCTCTTGACAATAATTCAACAATTTCAAACTTTTTAAAACCCCTCCCCTAAATTGTTGACGTAATTAATGGACAGCCCCTATGTTTTCATGAACACATAGGCTACCTGATACCTAGGAAATAGTTGTAAAATTAGTTGCAAAAAGTTTAACTATATTTTTCAGTTTATTTAACTATTTTAGAAAGTTAGTTTGCAACTAAATAACTACTTATTTCTAGTTCAAATTTAGTTATAGTTTAACTAATGTTTTTTAGTTAGTTCCCCATCACTGATTATCATTATTACAGAATATACGCATTGAGGAAACGAACTGTAAGGATAGGGTTGCCAACCGTCCTTTATTTCAAAGTGTCCTTTAATGGACCTCTGAGTCCTTGTCCTTTATCGCTTTAACAAAGGACCATGGTTTGTCCTTAACTATTTCAAAAATCAAGTCATGAAACCACACATTTCAATTGAAATTTGCAAAACTTAACGGTTGAACCCCATTTCAGAAGAAGGGAGATGACCTTTTTTGCTTCTCATCCCATTTCAGAAGGGAGATGACCTTTTTTGCTTGTCACCACACTTCAGAAGGAAGTTAACCCTTTCCTCCCCGCACCGGGTGACACCAAGCTTTTTCCGCACCAGGTGTCCTTTATTGAAATTTGTCACAGTTGGCAACCCTATGTAAGGACTTTGTAGGTCAGGCATGGAATCCTGAAATGTATCCGTTCTGGAACTTTGAGCCAGTGAAGCGATTTCAAGACCGGAGTGATGTGGTGAACTTTTGGCGTTCGCGTGACAGCTCTAGCTTTATAAAGCGTTTTGTATTGCTTGAACTAGAAGGCGTGCTATTTGTTTTTTGTGAGCATTAAGGTAGAGGGAGTTGCAGTAATCCATCTTTGAATATAGCCTATAGTCAGTCTTAAATATTTCACACAGGTCACAGAACACTGAAATAAAATAGCTCACAAATTAATAAAACCGATAAGTTAATTACACTGCCTGTAAGGCTATTTTCAAATATAAACTAAAACATGTGTTTATGTCTTTCTAAAGACTTTTCTTCTGTATAACGGAGGATAGTCAGCCCTGTCATAGATGAGCGGTCAATCTGAGTTCGATCCCGGACACATATCCATCGACGAGGAGTGAGCTTGAAAAATGGTCAGCGTATCACTTTAGGCTGATTGCTGATGCAATCAAACATTATATAAATTGAAGATTTATGTATACACTCGGATTTGGCAAACTTGACTAATTTAAACTTGGACACGGCACAGTCGGCACACTTATCCAACAGCTAGGTAGCGCCTAGCCTAGTTACTAACTAAAGACCGTCGGTCCCAAACATTAAAGTCTATGGTTCCAAAATGGTCGTCGTCGATAGCATAGACTGAATGGTCGATGGTCGATGTGTGGTTGACCGTGTGAATGTGCTGTTTTTTCTATTTAATTTTATATAAAAATAATTCAGCAATTTAATTGCAAATCGTTTTTCAAATCGTTCTATCTTTTTGTGATTCTGTTCTGCATGAATTTATCGTCTTTCAAATGGACTTTGGATGGACATATCTTAGTGAGTTTGACGATGTTTATTATTATTATTATTATTATTATTATTATTATTATTATTATTATTATTATTATTATTATTATTATTATTATTATCCTAACAACTTGATTTAAATAATAATAATAATTATTATTATTATTCGCAATTACTTTAGTTTCGTCTAGAGGTTTCCAGTTTGTCGATTTAGGTGTTTTGCAAGATTTTCGGGCAGATCTGTAGTTTATCAATCAATCAATCAATCATTTATTTCTCAACAACAAGTGGATACAGACAGATTAATCTTATACCTATACATCAGACGAAATCATGTTGTTTACAAAACAAGAAAGGAAGGATTAATCTGAACAGTCTTTACTGCACTATGACACCAGAATTACTATAGCTATTGATAGTATAAATATATTAAACTGATTGATAAACACTAAAAAAGTTGACCTACCCTTCTTTGATTGCTCCCCGCCGATCTGATTGACCTTTCCGGTTTGAGCTGGTCTCTAATTCGGTTTGGATTTGGTTGACCATCAGCTGATGCCCTATGCATTATGATAGTGGCGCCATAGAAGTTTGTTGATTGATTGATAGTATAAAGCAAACAATGCGACTACTTTTACTCGGTGTTAAGCATGATTTCTATAGCGCCAAAGTCGCTAATTTTTGCGAGGGCTTCAAGAAGTTGATTAATAGCTTTCCATTCTTTTCATATTTATTCATAGTTGCTAAACTGTCGTTTTCATGTCAGATTCCGATTTGGAATCAAATGAGGATCATGATCCTGAATATTCTGATCTGGATTCATGCCTTAACCCGGTTGACAGACTGGAAAAATACGCAGAGAGCGAACATATGTATCACAGGTACTTTCAATGTTTGGCTTTAAATAAACAGATAACCCAATACTTTCACAGTGCTTACTAGTTTTTAATAGTGAAGAGATTTTCAGTGACAGTATCGTGGTATTAGAAATATTGAGCATTGAAGCTTGCAGCAAGCACAGAAGGCTGAACTTGTGTACTATATTAATGGTAATATTTTTTTCGGGCTCGCAATAATGTTTGATTGCTCAACAGCACCTTCCCAGCGCATGGTCTTGATCAGGGTGTGATTTGTAGGAGGAAAGGGGATCCCCCCCACTGCCCAACTGCATCCCCCTACTGCTACATCCCCACCACTACATCCCCACTGCTACACTTCCACAACAACTACATCCCCCAAAGCTCAACATATTCCCCCCAACTGCTCCAGGTAACAAATCTCACCCTGGTCTTGATGCATGCAGTATGGTGGTGTCACTGGTGTTTCCATAGATTCTGTCTGAGTAAGTTCTAGGCATATGCATCAGGCTGGACTTTTTGATGGATTCTACTTTGAAGGCAGAGGCGGAGCTAGGGGACGGGGGTACATGTGTCCCCAGATGCCGAGGTGCACGGGTGCCAACGTCAGGTTTAAGGTAGCAAAAAATGAAAAAAGAAGCAGCCAAAAAAGATCAATATAGTTATTTTGGCTGTCCACGCTCACATAACTTTACTTGTCAGGATTTTGGATAGTTGAGGGGGCACCATCAGTATGCCCTGACCCCAGGTGTCAGACACAATAGCTCCGCCCCTGTTTGAAGGGTACATGGCTGTGATGATTCCAATCTATCCCGTTGATTGCTTTTTTACTTCTATAGTTCTGGTTTCTGCAGACATTGTAGTACAGTAGAACTTAGTTAAAATTTACTTGGTTACGACATCTACTCGGTTATACCATGCCTGCAATGTACGATGCCATGTGATGCACTACCTTATTGAATGGTATTGGATATGGTGTACCTCGGATATAACTTACCAGTACTAAATTTTACGGACCCACTAAGCCTGCTATAATGAAGTCCTACTGTAATGATTTTAACATGTTTCTCGGCACCAGAGATGCCACTGAAGTATGCTGCAGCAGCTGAAAATTCATGGCGAGAGCTAATCTGCCACAAAGCAGTGGCAGTGCTATGGGCGTAAAACGGCGGGGAGACGGTCCCCCCCAATAATTAGTAAGAGGGGACAGAGTATCAATTATCTCCCCCCAATGTTTTGTGTGCCTTATGGAAAAATCTGGTAAAATCACTCATTGCGGATTACCTTATTTTGCTCATCAAGACTTTTTGGGGATGAAAAGGGGGTCTGTCCTGACTTTATGAACGATTTTATGCCCCCAATGTTGACGCCAGGTTTACGCCACTGGGCAGTGCCATGGCATCTTTTTGACATTGTCAGCCTGATGTCAGAGCTCAGTTTTAAATCTTTGTTTATTGATTATTTACCTTCACTGTTGTTCAGCGATTCTTACATTAATCTTGGGAATGTTTTCTACGAAATAGGGGTGGGAGGTTAGCAGAGTGGTAACAACACTGGACGATGGAGCAGAAGGTCGCGGGTTCGATACCCGCAGGACCCCCAAAGTTGACAAGTTTGGCCTTATTCGCTAGAGGGCGGTGGTAAAATGAGGAACAGCATTAAGCTGTGAAGTAAAATGTGGGTCTGGGGAAAGTAATGGCAACCTACCCCAGATTAGTGTGAATTGTACCACCTACTTCGCTAATTGCCTAGACCAGTGATAAGCACCGGAACTCAGCGCTCGGACTCGAGTACGGGACCAACCGTTACCTTCTATGTGACGCAAACGGAGGGAAGTATGCCAGGAAAAAAAGACAAAAGCAGATCAAGGAGGATGCTATTGGATTGAATGATGAAGACATATGCACACATTGCACAGCCGCACAAAACTTAATGCAGAAAAGAAAGAGGATACAAGGGACTGAGAGAAATGGAAACAACACTGCAGAGCCTTGAACCTTTCTCAAGGCAGAGAACTTGATGATGATGATGATGATGATGATGATGATGATGATGACGACGACGACGACGATGATGATGATGATGATGATGATGATGATGATGATGATGACGACGATGACGACGCTGATGATGATGATGACAGTGATATAATGCCTGTTTGGATAGTTGGTAGTTTTAATTGGTGCAGTTGTGGTTACTGCAAATGGTTTTTTAAAAACCAAAATTCTTTTCTTCAAAAGCATGTGATTGGTTTTATATCTATTTTCTTTGTGTATCGTAGTCCCCAAATTTTTCTATGCATCTGGAGAGTCCTAGTATAATTTGCACAGTACAGCAGCATGCTTACTAGAACTAACACACTTCACATATCATCATCAATCATCATCATCATCATCATCGTCATCATCGTCATGTTCTCTGTCCTGGGACAGGTTTAGGGCTCCATTGTTTCTATTCCTCTCTGCATCACTTCACATACGCACCCATTTATATATTATTTGTGGTTATATGTGGTGTCTGTTTTGCTTCTGTGCAAATTCTATCTTGTAGAGAAAAAATTTGACAGAAAATTTGATTTTGGTGATAATAAATTTAAGCTTAGAAGCTTGTGATGTTGCTGTTATCAATATGGCATTCCAGTGAAATGCACAGACTTATACTGTATATTATCTGGTCCGGCCATAGATAAGGTTTATCTATTTGCCTCTTCATATTTTCATGATAAGTCTTTAAGTGCTGTACAGGAAGCTGCTAAATAATCATCATCACTTCATCATCATCACCATCACTGTGCACTCTGCCAACTCCCTTAGCAGCAGTAGGCTATTTAGACACAAACATTTCCAAGAAGTCATGTCTTCTGTTAATATTCTTCCTATTGTGGTCGAAATTCCTTTCAATACGGAAGTTCAAAAAAATTGCTGATTTTTTTATCTGGGCAATACCATACCATATATATATATATATTAGGGTGGTCCTCAAAAGCAAAGTTATACTTTTTCAAAGTGCTTTTGCATTTTCCTGTTCCATTTGGAATAAAAACAAATTGGGAAAAATTCCAATCGAATCTAAACATATTTAGTACTGTCACACGACCCTATATTTACAGTGTGTGAAAAATCTTGCATCGGCTATAAACCAAGTATTTTAATAATTTTTGATATTATTATCAGATTTTCTTGTAGAATTGGTGGTTATTATATAATGTTTTGTATCAATTTTAATTCTGCCTCCATTTCTGTATGTGATGTCACTTGATTATGCACTTTTCCCAGACTTTTATGAGGAAATATGGCCACTGTGTGATTTCTCGAATCTTTACTAAAATGGTCTTGCGGGAGTTCATGATATGGTGTGCGTTATAACTACTTTAGCGCAATAATTGCTTTTGAATTTTATAAGGTAGCCTTGAAAGGGCTGTTTTTATTTATTGTTGTCATTAGTACTCTATGGGCCAGCCATTGTTCTTTCTGACTAAATGACATCTGTGTGGCACGGAATGGACCAATTTGACAAGGTGCTCATGTGTTATGATGTGATTCCAGGCTTCAATTAGAGACTCAATCAGCTCGCGCCTTTTCTGCGGCTGATTCTTGGTAATCTCAGCTGACACTACTACTGTACATTATATAGTATGTACACTACTACTACAAGTTCTCAATAGTGTCAAGATCAGGTGACTGAGCCGGCAAATCAATGGACTGAACTCCATGATTCTTCTTCCTACAGGCAAAAGTTTTCGCTCTGAGACAGGGTGCATTGCAGTCCTGAAACAAATACTTGCTAGGAAACAGCTGTTTAGTTGATGGCAGCATACATTTCTCTAGAATATCTCTAGAATGTCAATGTATTTATCTGCAGTCACCATCCAGTCAACAATATGAAGTCTTCCAAAACCACTGGCTGCCATGCATCCCCACACCATAAATTTCGTTAACACTGACATGTTTAGGCACTCCGGCTTCTATTCTTCATGTGGAAACCTTCTTACAAAAATCTTGCCATGGTTCCATAGACTGCAAAATGTGCTTTCATCACTGAAGAAACCTTTCTCTCATGACTGACACAACACAGTATTCTAGACGAGGTCTTACTAATGACTTATATAGTTTTCTCTCAGAAGAAGTTCAGGAAACGTTAGCTTCCGGTTATCAGGAGATGTTCTGATCAGGACTCTATTGCCTCTGGTGGCTGACTTCCTGGGCCGACCGCAACGGGGTCGATCTGTCGTACTTTTGGTATCCTTGTGCTTCAGTAAAATGCGCACAACCGTGCTTTGATTACAGCCGACCTTTGATGCAATGTTTCGACTGTAATAGCCTTTTTCGCTCAGAACCACAACAAGGACTCGGTCTTCACTAGATAGAAACTGCCTCAACAACGACAACACCAATACTTGCTACAAGTTGTTGAGTGTCATCCATCTCAAGCAGTTTCCCAACGCACAGAAGAGCCAGCATCTAGTCAATGACACCGATTCGTATGCCAGTGACACGTCACAGAACTCATTGATTATTATGATTAATTTGCAATAGTCTTGATTACAATGGCATAAAGTTCAACAGCTTTTGGTTAAATGCCTTTTTGGTACTAAGTAATTGGACTACTTTTAAAGGACATTTGTTATTAGTGTCGCAACTAAATATTGATATGAAGATAGTGGGTACAAGGTCTCATCATTGACAGAAATCCTGTCTGCAGCTGATGAGTACATATATGTAGTTACATAAAGACACAACAAACATAGTCTAACGTTTTGCTGATTCATGGTAATCGGTGAAAACTGGCTGCTATGGGATGTTTGGACATATGTAGAGCATGCTGTGTAGCGCCTATGATAAAGATTAATACACCAGTCAACTCAGCTGGGAAAAATGTATGCACACTGCAAATTTCAGCCTGATATCTGCTGTGTTTCTCAAGATATTAAACTTCAAAAATCGTAACACTTAACACGTAGCGTCGACTCGCGATTAGCCTCGAATCTTCAAAATATCATATCTCTGAGAGTTTTTGACAAAACTAGCTGAAAATTTCAAGATTTACTCAACTTGAGCTGTACTTCAAGCCCTGCAAATTTCTTGCAGATCTGAGATGGTGTGGTGAACAATTGTCTAAATACTGGCTGTGTTGTCATGGAATGACCCTGTTTGTAATTTTCAATGTAAGTGTGACAGTGGTTAATAAGGGTCTATGAATGCCAAACTTGGTAGCAATGATTTTTATTAGAAAATGAACAGTTTAAACAAAAAGCACTTCAATAAAATCTACTTTTATAATTTTGTGTGCATTTCTAATAATATATATATATATATATATATATATATATATATATATATTATGCCCTCGGTACTTCATTCCCGAAGGACTTATGAAAAAGTGTCCGGAGACATTAAGAAATTGTGTGGCTGCATATATATATATATATATATTTATATATATATATATATATTGATGACAATATGTGGCTTTTTCTCCTTGAAATGACTTGTGATCTACCGGTATTTATTGCCTGCCACATGGTTACTCCAAATGGTACCCTAGAGTTCATCTATTATTATTATAGTGATGTATTTGAGCTTCGTGATATCAATGAAAGCTCCTAATACAATTATTATGCGACCAGGCCTAGATTATACCTAAATTCTTATTAAATTGAATTCATGATCAGGGTTTTCTGGCCTGACAAATGTGATTCTGGTCCGGAATAATTCATTTGCCTCTTCTACTACTTACAAGGTGCTGAGTTCATCTCTATGTTGCCATTAACCTACGCACTGTAAATACATATAATTAAATTAAGTGAATTGTCTATTGTTACTATTACCGTAAGCGTATTTGGTAATAGAATAGCTCTTGTTAGGAATATTTCTTCTCAATGTGGCTCTGTTGACACTGCATGTAAGTGTTCTTGCTGCTTTTTTATGCCACTTTCTGCATCTCCACCAAGAGAAGCAACTGAGGCATTTCGGTTGTCAAGGAAAGGGAATTGAATCCTAGTAATATGCACAGTGTAGAGGCGTCTTCAGTTAAAGCTTGTTTGATTTTTTGTTACCTGTAACCCTTAACCGGCCATTTATTTGTAACTCAGTGTAAAATGGAAGAGTATACTCATCACGGCCGGTTAAAGGGGTTAACTGCATAATCTAGCCATTCTTCAGCCTGTGTTAATGTCACTTTTTGTGGTTTTGTGACGTTATTTTACACCCCCTGGGAAGCTAGAGGCAATGAACCTTACTGATTAATAAGAATAATACTGGTAATAACAAGGTTTAGAACTATAGAAAAATTGCAGTGGGGAATACCAGGTTAAAGGTGAAGGTAGTGATTGCTCCTTAGAATCCATAGCCCGTGAAGCAACTGAATGGCTAGGGTATTCCACTTTGCTTGGCTTCAGTTGAATACGTACATTCAAGCTGGGGTTTTTTTCTTTCACTAAGTAAGCTGAACCATACATGGGTAAATGCCTGGCGCCTGGAACAGAAACGGTGGAAAAGTTTTCCACTGCATCTGAGGCTTGAATCCAAGTCATGCAGTCAGCTAGTGCACCGCTGCATGCGCCACCATGCCACGTTGTGAATGAATAATTCAGTGAATGAATAATACTTCTGATTGCTTTTGACTAGACAACTGGCTGCAAGATCTTTGCTGGAGACGTTCCAACAGGTGGATGAATTCTCCGATGCAACACGAATCCTGAAGGTTCTTTCCACTTTAGCTAATGATACAGGTGACATTCCTCTTTCTATCTATCACTCTGTTTGTCTGTCTATCTATCTCATTCTCTCTCGCTCAATCGCTCACTCACATCCACGATCCAGACTCAGTAATCTGCATGCACATTGTTTGTGACATTCAATAATAATTATAATTATTATTCAATAATAATTATAATTATTATTCAATAATAATTATAATTATTATTCAATAATAATTATAATTACTGTGAGCATTGACTGGTGGTAATCTGCTTGCATCTTATACCGGGCAATGTTTAATCTAGACTCCTGGACTTCGGGAGGGAAACTGACAGAGCCGGGGGAAACTGACAAAGCCGGGGGGAATTCTGCTAGGGGGCTGCTGTTAGTTGATGTAGTATGCCAAAATTTCCGGGGAAAATTTGAAATTTCCGGGGGGGAAAGGGCGATTTCCCCCTCGGAAATGGCCTAGATTAAACCCTGATACCAGGTACTTGGGCCCACCGGGCTTTGGTAAGCACTGTTGATCCAATGTAGTGCAAGATTCAGTTTCACTATGATGTAAACTCTCGGCACCTGGAGAGCCACAGAAGTTATCAGATTAGATAAGAATACGGATATTTTAAAAAATTATTGTGCCATGGGAATCAATCATGATTAGATTTAATACTCTTATCATGTGACCAGATGTCTGCTTAATGTCACAGTTTGAGTGAGTCTGTGAATATGACTATCAATGGGTTTTTACTGTGAATATGACTATCAATGGGTTCTACTGTGAATATGACTGTCAATGGGTTTTACCCTAATAACACAGACAATTAAGACTAATTGGGCTTACTTTGACTTGTAATTGCCATCTTAGGCCAATGGTGATGCATGCTGAGCGGTGACAGTTAACTGAAATCCTGCTGAACTGCTGCTTTCATTAGAGCTGAGGCTTATTCTTTGAAACTTTCTCAAAACCCGAGCCATGTTTGAGAATACGTAGGCTTCAAAAGCAGCTTCTTATTAACCCCTTAACTGGGAACCCCGGATATATCCGTCCATTTTACATTGAGTTACAGTTAAATACCCAGTTAAGGTGTTAAGATTTGAAGAGAATTACCGGTACAGCAATTAGCTACCAGCATCAATTATTCACAGTAGTTAAAGATTAACCCCTCGGTGTAGGTTATAGCAGCATAATAACTAGCAACACTGGAAGCAAAAGGGTTAAAGTGTGATTTTTTTACTGTTCCCTTTATGTCAAGAATGTGGACTTTTATACACTTGAAAATTTAATCAAATTTTTTCATTTAAATTAATATCAATTTTTTCTATATTACACTTTATTCAGTTTAGTACTTCAATCTATCACTACTCTTCAACACATACCAACCACACAATATCATCATTCATTTTGTTGAATTGTGTAGCAAATTGAATTGGACTTTGTAACAAATTGTCATGCATGTGTATAAGTGCCTGCTCTTAAATTCTTAACTCATTCTTTGTATTCTTTAGGTATTATATTCAAACCTTGAAGAATATTTCGAGTTTATTGTTAGTCTTTAATCTTCTAAGTGAAGTTTTGATTTTTCGCAGATGGAGTGGTTCGGTCTGAGCTTTGCGAGTGCTTGGCACAAATAGGAAATTTTTGCACAGAAAGCCGAACGCTTTTTGCTTTTGGCGACGTTTCCTACAACCCGCTATTCAACGATATTCTGCCTATTATTTTCCAATATATGACAGATCCTAATAATCAGGTATATGCCGTCTTCCTTTAGAAACTACTTTTTTACAGTAAGTTAGGTAGGATGTGTTTGAAGTAAATGGCCATTTATTTTCATGACCAGTTTAAATAGAATCCTTGAACTTTAAGCTATTACAGTATATATTATATTGAACGGAGATATTTATTGTTATATTATATTTTATTCCGTTCAATGTGTGACTAATGCCAGTTGGTTTTAAGAAATTACTTTGAAATTGCAGATTCGTAGAAATGGTCAGACTGCTTTGACTGATTTGGTCGAACAAAGGCTAGTAGAAGTGGGTAAGTGATCGTAATTATTAAAATTTACATCCTAATTATTAAAATTTACATAACACTACAACAGAAATATATCACAAGAGCACCGTACATGTCGGTTCAATAGTAAGTAAGTGAGCAGGCAAGTAAAATCTTGTGAATTTATACAGCAATGAAAGTAGTACCAACCACAATGGCTGCTTCAAAACAGAATCATAACTAGTTCGAAATAGCCAGGTCTTTAAGCGCTTCTTAAACGCATCTAGTGATGGTGAGAGTTGAATGGCCAGTGGTAAACCATTCCAGACCCGTGGTGCTGCCACGGGAAATGCACGATCACCCACGGTGGAAAGACGCATTCGCGGGACGAGTAGCGCTGCAGTGGAGACCGATCTCAGACGTTGTCGACCATCGAGATCTGAGACACGATGCAGTTCTGTCTTTAGGTATGCTGGGCCCGTGCCATTCAGACACCGGAACACCAGTGACACCAGCTTGTATTTGATCTTAGATATATATATAGTCTAAATTTGAAACAGATATAGCCAACAGGTGGGGATCAGTCAGGCAGTAATGCAGATGTTGATAAAAATGTTCTGTTTTACAGAGGACATTGCCTCTAAAGTTAGTCCCATCATTTCTAAGCTCGCTAACATGGATTCGTCGGAAGATCATCGTTCTGAAGCAGCATCTGTAAGTAACCTGCCATCTGTTATGGCTTACCCCCAGTCCGGTTGTTGCCTTCTTAACATTATTTTTATTTCCACATTTTCTTGTCATGACAAACTACAATTTCCAGACTTGTCCATGTGCCCTATTTTTCTGTCCCATCCCACCCCATGGCAATTTATGCCTATCCCATCCCATGGGATTCCCATTATAATATTAATATGAAATATTAATATGGAATACAGTTCAAATGATATTTTGAATTAAAATTTGTGAAAGTTTAGGTCTACTGTCTACTAAATAGGATTACATGTACAAAGAGACATGTAAAACGAAAGAATTTATTAACTCTATTAACTTTTTTGGGGGCGGGAAATAAGAAGAGTGGTAACAATGCTGGACGATGGAGCAGGAGGTCACGGGTTCAATTATCGCAGGAGCCCCTAAGGTCAACTCAGCCTTATTCGCCAGAGGGCGGTTGTAACATCAAAAATGAGTAGCAATGGCAACATTGCGAAGGTAACCATAGGTTCGGCGGAATGACTGACCACCGTCCGCCGATAAATGGCCTAGCCACCTATGGGCTGAAGGTCATGAAACCGGGGATCAGCACCGGCACCTACAGTCATTGAACCTATGGATGAACTTTACCTTTTTACTTATTAACTTTAATGGCCAACAACAAAATATAGATGCAAATATATGAAGAAAAAGAAGGGTAAACGGCTTTAAAAAGGTTAAAAAAATAGGTCACTCTGACGTAGATCAAGTTGCCATGACATGGCTGCTGCCCAATACTGTCCCATGGGACATACCAATGTGTGCTGTTCCATCCCACCCCATGGGACAATTCCCCATGGGATTCTCATGGGAGTACCATTCCCATGGACAACCCTTACAATTTCACAAGAAATATCTTTAGAGGAATTCAAACTGTACATGAGCATATGCTTATCAGTAATTGATTATTTTTTCCTTTAGTTAACAAAGGTTATGGATCTGAAATATTGTATCATTTGATACCTTATATTTGCTTGCGTTAGATGACAGACTGACAGTATTTGCTACGTTTTTTTATAATTTGTAAATGGTTTTGGTTATTTTTCTGATTCTGTGACTATATTTTCAGGATTAAATTGTTCAAATTAGTTACTCTGACAAAAAAATTGGGAATTTCATCTTTTTCGTGTTGATTTTTAATAGTTTGTGTTTGTTTCAGCTCATTTGTAGATTAGCGCCGTTTTTAGCTTCGGAGCTGACGGAAAAGCTTTTTCTCGGCCATTTTCTGAACCTCTGTGCGGACGATGAATCTCATATTCGCAAGGTATACCGGTAGTCACTTGTTTTTGTCTGTGTTTGTATTTATTTGTACTTATTTCGCGCATCTTATGAACATTTGTAAATCGCTCTTGATTTTAGCTCTAGCTATGTTATAGCGTTTAATAAATCATCTAGGAATAATAATATTAATAATTTAACCATTGACTGGTGGGACTTTTCCTGCTTAGTTCGTTTAACCCTTTTCCTGTTTGACCTGAGAATACTCGTTTCTTTTTACATTACGTTGCAGATAAATGAACGGATGATGGGTTATATAATGGCGTAAGGCTTACTGTAAGCAGCAAGGGAGTTTTGAATATTGCATTGTATTTTGAAAGTCTTTGCTCTTATACTTTGTCTGTTAATTCTTGGTTATGAATAGTGTTTTCAGTAAGTAGTGGGTTTCAGTGACCATAAAATGTCAGAAATGATGCCATGCACCAGTTTCAGACTGCCATGAACTTGATTTCTACCATAATTTTCAAAAAATATTTTGTCAGCCAGTGTATGAAATTTTGTTTAAAATGTGAAAAGGTGTGACTGGTGTTGGATGAACCGGAAGCTTATAAGCTACGTTAATTTCACAAGGAGGTCTCTTTTAAAATGACTCTGAAATTTGTCAATACCGGTAGTTGATGGTCACTTTAGAATTGAGCAATGCATGTGTATTTGGGCTGCATGTGTATTTGGGCTGTCTAATGTTTTCAGAAAGACTGTTAGCAATGTTGGATTTCTGTACATTCTCTATTCTTGATTTACTGGTAATCATTTCTTTCTTACTAAGAGCATTTAAGAAGATGACCTTAAGGACTTTTTGACCGCTTCTAGATTTGTGCCGTTAATTTGGGAAGCATCTGTCGGATTGTGGGACGTGAAAAGACCGAATCCCTTTTGGTGAGCAACTTGTCAGTAATTTATTTTTTCTGTTTATTTTATTGTAAACTTTTGTCATTAAATTAATTATTCATTGTTTGTTTTATTGTATTCATTTACATCTGAGTTTGCCAATAACTGTTCTGTTATCCTATTAAGATTTTCTATTTAAAAGTCTTAAATTTTAGATGAGCAATTGAGCATTTGTTTATTTCTGTGTTTCATTAAGCGGTATGTGTAGTAGATATTTGTAATGTAATCTAACGGAATATCTGTATAGCGCCTCTTCTGGAAAATCACTCAGAAGCGCGATTACTGCATAGAAGAGGCGCTATACAAATATTTTATTACATTACATAAGTGACAAAAGATGAGCTTTAACCCCTTAACTGGGTACCCCGAGTAACGCTCGTCCATTTTACATTGAGTTACAAATAGTTGCCCAGTTAAGGGGTTAAGTCTTTTCCAAAAGGGGCTGTGGAATCATCAGTTGCTGAATTAATTATGTGTACCCAGTACCAGTGTCAAGAGCATTCACAAGGATGGGGCTGACTTTTTTGTTTCAATTCCTTTATTATGTTTATGCTTTTGCTACGTCCTCAAGTAAGTGCTCTATTTCTGTTTGCATTGCAAGGACCTGTGGATAGTTGGATACCATGTACATTGTAATGTACAGCATAGGTTTGGCCTGTATGTCTATTGGGACTTGGTATGATTTCTCTATGGTGCCCGGTGCGTATTAGGATTGATTTTTTTTTTAAATTTTAACGTTGAATTTTTAAAAAATATTTTGGTGGAAATTTCAGCTGCAGAGGTTCCTCTGCTTATGCACGGATACGATCTGGGGCGTGAGAAAAGCGTGCGCTGAATGTTTCACGCAAGTTTCGTCGATCTGTTCGCCCGACATTCGGCATTCGCATCTTTCTGCCATGTTCATGACTCTCATGGGAGACCAATCACGATGGGTTAGCAGGGACTTGACCTTATCCTGTATTGGTGCCTCTTTTTGGCTACCTACAAGTTCTAGATCATTTGTTTTCATTTTTCATTTTTTTAAAATCATCGAATGTATTTGTTCATCCAAATCATCCAAATGGAACTGGTTTGTTGGTGCGAGGACAAAATGTCCGCGGACAAAATGTCATGGACAAAATATCAGGGGACAAAACGTCAGCGGACAATATGTCAGCAGACAAATTGTAACCCTAACTCTAACCCTAAACCGTGACATATTGTCCATGACTTTTGTCTCCATGACATTTTGTCCGTGGACATTTTGTCTGGCCACGGGTTTGTTGAGTTTCTTTGGCTGTACTTTGTGTGACGGTGCAGGTGCGAATGTCTGCCTTTGAGGCTCTTGGAGGCTTCATCTCTACGTTTGCGAATCAAAACACAACCGGACTTCTGATTACAGAGGAGGGAAAGCTGATCGTTTCACAGCCGACTGTCGTTTTGGAGGATAAGTAAGTCACCTTTATTATTTAACAAACTTGAAAAAATGTTCCCTCTTTTTTTGGAATGCGCGCGGAAAAGTATAGTGCTTGAGCGGCACCTTTTCGTGCCTAGGCACCTGAATTTTTTTTCACATATGTCACCCAAGACAACAAATAAATCAGTGTTATTTTAAACTCAAAATCACTGCACGGCAGTTGGCAAGTGCTGCGCGGCGTTTTCTTGTCATGCGCGCAGCCACACAGCTTATAGGGAACATTGCACTTGAGAGGCAGGCTGACGGAACGGGATCGAGCCCCGCTGGTGCCCTAAGGTCAATTCAGCCTTACTCACTAGAGGGTGGTGGTAAAACTATGAGCAGTGCCAAGCTGTGAGGTAAAACATGGGTCTGGGGAAAGACGTGGCAACCTACCCCAGATTAATTACAGTACTTATACCAACTAACTATGTTAGTGAGTACCTAGACCAGAGGCAGGCCCTCCGAGAGGGGGGGCAGGGGGGGCAACTGCACAGGGGCCCGGCGGTCCGGAGGGGGCCCGGGCCGATGATGAATATGTATAATTAACAATAAAATGAATAATAACACTAAAGAACGGTTAAAAATGACAGTTCAGCAGAGGGGCCCGGCGAGCATAAGGGGGCCCGGGACACAGTGCTAAATAAACAAATAAACGGCAGACGACGAGCAAAAAAAAAAAAAAAGAAAAGGTCGTCAAGGTAAAAAGGTCGTAAACATTTATAATAAACGGCTGACGAGCAAAAAAAAAAGGTCGTCAAGAAAAAATTATGACTTGTCAAGGGCCCGTCGGCCATTCTGCACAGGGGCCCGGAATTTCTCTCGGAGGGCCTGACCAGAGGTAAACGCCGGACCCCAAATTATGGGACCTGCCTTTATCTTGTAAAACTACTGGAAAATATGCTTTAAGCCATAAGGAATCCTGGATTTATTTGCTTGCATTCTTAATTGCTACTTATATCCACACGTATAACTCACACCTTTTTATTATATATTGCAAGCAGCTTTGACACATGAAGTTTTATTTATAAATTTTTTTTAATGAACAACAAATAAATGTCAATACCATTTGATTTCAACTAAAACTAATAATATAAAAACTCCTTAGAGTGGATACTGTTTGTGTAATATGTGTATGTGTGTGTGTGCGTGTTTAAATTTGGAGATTTCAGAAGATTTTGTTTTCAAATGTTTTATTTACTTAATGTAATCATGGCATTTCTCTGTTTATTCTAGGAGAATAAATGGGGATTTGATGAATAATATTGAAGATAGAGTTGATGACCTTAAAGAAGATTTGGTCCGAGCTGTGGACATCACAACAAGTGTTGCCACTGAGCAGCATAAAATATTTGAAAGAAGTTCAAGTGAAGGCAATATTATTGTTGGTGCAAATTGTGCCAAAATAAGTGCCAAGGATGATGAAATGTCACACAAGTCTATTTGTGTGGATACTGTTTCAAGTTGTGTCTCACAAGATTCTTTCATTGCAGATAACGAAGTCTGCAATTGTGAAATAGCAACAATTAATCCAATTAATGTTAATGGTGAACATTCTGACAGGTGTAATATTTTTACCATGGAGCAACGGTCGTTTGAAAATCGCGGCGGAGAATCGAACTCGGACGGCAATTCGGAAGATTGTCGTGGCAGGGAAGAAATGCAGTGGAATTCAAACGGAGTGAAAACCTGCTGCACCAGCAACATCTCTGCGGACGACAAAATTGAAAACGATTTTACGGATGAAAGCCTTTTGGCGAACAACAACATTTCCTCTGCGGCAATTCTAAATGCCACTAATTTATGCCAACCGAATGAATTGACAAATGGCCATGTCGATATCACAATTGAGAACTATACATCTGCTGTTTCTTTGGAGAACGACTCGGTCGTCACAGCCGTCGACAAGATGACGCAACAGTTTGAGTCGTCGACATTTTTGCAGAAGGTGGTACCAGAGCTTGGCGAAACTAGCCATTCAGAACCTGTGAACTGTTGCACTGGGTTGCCATGTGTGGAGATCTCTGTGGATTCCTGTTCTGATTCTCAAACGATGTCTCCTGAAGTTCAAAATCTTCTCGGCTCAAAGCTTTCCGACTCGGTTTCTCGTCCTGTCGATTCTGTTGACGGTGAAAATGGAATTGACTTTGCGGATCGCTCGTCGTCATTTACCAGCGAATCAGTAAGTGGAGAGGGCAAGTTATGCGACCAAATCAACGGTGAAAGTCGAGGATCTAATAACAACGTACAAGATGTTGAACATGTGAAAGAAACTTCCAGATCAGAATTAGCAGAACAATGCTTGGATTTCAATCAGTCCATGAAATTTCAAGAGAACAGCCCTATTCCAGCCATGAACCACGATGCCAAAAGCCATGCAGATACGGTTGCAGAGCATAAAAATCAATCACTGACCTTGATCAATGATCTGGAAACTGGTGAAATTCCTGATAGCAATGAATTCACAGACAGAAATAACGAGTATGAACCTATACTGCAGCTGTTGAATGATTTGAATTGCCATAAAAGCATCACTATGGACAGTAAGTAGAGATACACTAAGTATTCTTTAATTAATAATAATAATAATAATAATAATAATAGTGTTATAGTCTGTAAGAAATCGAGAGTAGAAATTAGAATGATGAGAATTATTTACAATAAAATATTGAAAGATGGTGTAGCTTTTGGAAATTACATATGTAATGAGAATACATTTGTAAAGATACTGTACACTAAGTAATTTTAATTCATTTTTTAATTGATGATGATGATGAGATGATGATGATGATGTGTTGTGATAGTCTGTAAGAAACTTGAGAGTAGAAATGAGAATTACGAGAACTATTTACGGTAAAAGATTGAAAGATGGTGTAGCTTTGGAAATTACATTTGTAATGAGAAGAGAGAGATTTAGATTAATTACCGGTTTTTGTCAGCAGAATATGTCTGATTAACGGGGTGTTGAGAGTTTAATAAAATACTCAAAGAAAATGACCATCTGGAGAGCAATGTCAAACTTTGCTAAATTTAATAAATTATAATATCGATTGACTTTGGTACTTTGGTTAAAAGTATGATGCCCAGCAGTGTTTTAATCCAATACTGCAGCTTAGACGTGAGTTAGCAACCTTACGTGAATTTCATCTTTGTCTTAGATGGTGATGCTGTTGATATTGAATGTGACATTGATGTTGGTGAAGAGGAAATCCATGAATTAGTTACCGCTGCCAAAGACGTGCCTTACGACAATCTTGCCATTTACGAGCAGGTTATTTATTCATCATCATCATCATCATCATCATCATCATCACTGCATCTGTGCAGAGCTAACGATGTGATCCTGTTTTTGTCATACAGACATTTTCCACTGCTCACTCGGCACAGTTTAAGTCAATTCACGGAAGATTGCTGTTAATATATTTGATAGGATTGTATAAACTGTATTTTGAAAGAATTTTCTTTAAAATGTTGCACGGTACAAAATTGCTGGTTTGATATTTGAAAATGGCTCCTCAAAGTCTGTAACGAACGCGATATTTATTTAATCGGCACAGTAAATGTTGTCGAATTTGATGTCCAGTGCAATTTGCCATTTCCTGTGTTTTTTGTCGGCAGGATGTCGTACCGATTGACCTTCTTGAACAGTACATCAGCATGGTGGACCCTTTCTGTGCTCAGAAAGTTGACAACGAAGTAACACGACACTGCGCCTACAGTTTTCCAGCAGTAGCGTACACCTTAGGTCGAGAAAACTGGTCCTCGATTAAAAGATTATACACGGCTCTTGCAGAGGATGTTCAGGTACTTTTGTGTTTTTTAACCCCTTAACCGTGTATTTAACTGTAACTCAATGTAAAATGGACGGATATATCCGGAATCCCCAGTTAAGGGGTTCAATTAAAAGTATTGAATCCAGCTGACAGATTACTGTAATGCAAAGATTAATTGATTCACTTCACTTGTGCAGTCAGAGAAACTTAGAGAAACCTGGCTTGACTACTAGGGCTCATCCATATTGTACGTTTGCCAACAAGCATTTTTTCAACCCCCCCCCCCCCCCAGTTGCACACACTGTAACTGCACAAAATCTTCTAAATCCAACCCCCCCTCTCCCATCAGTGTGTACGTACAATATGGATGGACCCCTGCCTTGATTTTATACACTTATTCTAGATATCCCTTTAGCACGTTGAGCGCTAGGGACGTCAACTGACGTCCTTATTTTGGTTTCTCAGGGCGCTAGGGACGTCAAATGACGTCCTTAGTTCAATGCAAACTATTTTGGCTTATACGGATCTTGGAATTATTCTTCTGCTTCCTTTAGCTACTAGAATGAGTGACCAATCAAAAAGATGTATTCTATGGAAGATGTATGAATATTTGTCCTAAAAACATTTGTTAAAAAAACCACAATAATACTCAACCACAGCCTCGTAATTATAATCACCCCTGAGGCGTCGTATAAGCGTACACCCGGAGAATTCCTGCTACAATGTAATTACGTGGCTTGCATTGTCAAGTCTTCCATTCCAGTGAAGCGGACAATTTTTGGCTCGGTGTGTGAGGGAGGCATTTGGACCAGATAATAAAGGTTGGAATTTAAATTGAAATTGTTTCCATTTTATGGCAGTAATTTCTCCAATCGCTATTATTGAGCTAACTATTGTTCCGTCACCTTACAGGGCACCGGCATTTTCCCTATGAATTGGCGCATACCTGAGTAAAGTGAACATGATACTAGTAACAGATGACTTCTAAACGCATCTACTTCAAAATATTTTCCCCTACAGGCGTCTAACGTGATTGTGCCTTGAAAATAATCTAGCGGCATTCACGTTGGTCACGCATGAACGCATTCGACACCAGCCGCGTCCTAGGAATCCATCGCATCGCAGTCAACGTGTTAAACAAGATTGCTGGTTTTTGTCCCTCATACAGTGGAAAGTTAGGAGAACATTGGCTTTTTCAATCCACGAGCTGGCATTAATCGTCGGCGAGGAGATAACAAATCGAGATCTTGTTCCAGTGTTCGACGGATTTCTCAACGATATCGATGAAGTGCGGATAGGTGTCTTGAAGCATCTTGCAGATTTCCTCAGGGTTAGTTATGGGAGAGAATCAGATTGGGGAATCACAGTATAGGAGAGAGAATCACACAATAACTTTTATTATTGTTTTTAAAACATGGAAGTAATAGCAGCCATCGCTACAATTTTCTTATTAGATTGCTTGTTAGGAAAAAAATTGTTTTAATTTGTAAAACTGCTACTGGGCTGTCTTAATGAGCAACATAGCACATTGAATCGTTTGATTCAATATTAAGTTTTATTGGTTTCAAATACAATGGAGTTGGACAAACACAACTGAATTATTTATCAACAAAACTAGTGCTTAGCAGGTTGGTTTAGCAGTAAAATACGATACGTTTTATCAGTGCAAACCAATTAATTTTACTGGTTGAAAGTTGAGCAAGAAAGTAAGCACGGTATTAAATTCTACATTCAGAGCAGGTAGTCCCTTATTATTTCTATTCAGAATGACCGGTGGCTAATATGCTAGATTAGACAAAAGTATCTTGTTCTAGACCTTCTTATTTTTTGACTATCCTTTGATATTCAATCCAGGTTTGACCCTATCACCCTCTCTCTGTATTAATTGTCAGTAGCTGTTGATTTTTGGGGTTTACTTCAAATTTTATCAACTACAGTGGCAGCCTCTTTTATAGTCAATACAACACACAAACTATAATGGACCAACTTGGCCTTAAACCCATTTTATAAAAGCCTTGTATAAAGACTAAATCACTTTTAGCCCAATGACCTTAATATATCGAGACATGTGCTCCAGACAAGTAAATTGCCTGGACCTTTCGTCACAATATGATTTTCAGAATTTTGTACGAGTATATTGGACCTGAACATATATTTATCTGTATGATTATGAAGGTGTCTTATGTCTAGCTTTTTTGTTGATATATTATGTTATTATAATAAATGGTAATGTTTTTTATTCTTTTTGTTGTCTTTCTGTGCATTTCACTTGCTGCATTTTGGTGCATTGATTAATGCCTGTTACCATACTTATTTTCTCCTTTTGCCTGGCAGCTGCTACCTGTGGAATCGCGACATGGATATCTTTTGAAAATTGCAGAGCTGCTTAAGACTGACAACAGTAGAAATTGGAGGTTTTTCGAGGAATTGGCACGGTACATACATTGTTATGGTTTATTCATATTTTGCAAGAACAAGTCTAGCTGAATTGTTACGTATCAAGGCTTTTCATTTACCTTATGTTTTTGTGCTGTTGTCATTTTTCTGTTGTTTTATCTTCAGTGTCAGTTGTTCTTGGTATGTTTATATAATTATGCGATGGAGAGTTATTCTGATTGTATCAATTTTTGTATCAATAAATAGAAATCTATTCATCTCCTGTGCATAATTTCATTATGTTAGGACGATCTTTGATATGTGAATCGTTTCTGAACTCCTGTGAAAAGTTTATACATATTCCAAAATACACAGCAAGCATTAGCATGGATATACACTTGAAAACAATGTATAAGGTTTTTGAGCTTTGGAGTTCAAACATGCTGAAATTTGCTGGAGTCTATGACTTTGCATTTGTCGGTTAACTTGTTGAGGGTATATTGGCTCTTTTTGGACGAACCCATTCTTCAAAGTTTCGGCTTTTCTAGAATGCCTCTATGAGGATACGTGGTGCTAGGACAAAATGTCAGCGGACAAAATGTCATCCTAACTCTAACCCTAAACCGTGACATTTTGTCCGGCCACGGGATACGTATTTCTGTTTGTTTTCTTGTTATAGGCAGCTTATCTTGCTGTTGGACCTCTTCAGTGTGGTTGATATTGAGAAGCATATCTTTCCAGTCGCTCTGCATCTTGCCGATGATCCTGTCGCACAGGTGCGGCTTGCTGCTGTCCAAGTGGTACGCCATCTGATTCATTATTATTGCATAAATCTAAAAAATTGCTGCGTGTCTTGGGAGAATTATCTCTTAACCCCTTAACTGGGGATCCCGAATATATCCGTCCATTTTACATTGAGTTACAGTTATATACACGGTTAAGGGGTTAATCGTCAACGTGACATGATCAGTGCGTTAGTGATGCAGCTTCTCTCACCGATAGACTTTTTATTCCTCATTTCTTTTTTGCTATTTTATTTAGATATGTTGACACGGATCGAGTGTGAATTTGTGTTACGGCTAAAGTGTATTTTCATATTTGTCTCTTTGTTTTCACGCTTATCTTGCTAATAAAATATCTTCAATTGAGATATTTTATTAGCAAGATAAGCGTGGAAACAAATAGACAAATATGAAAATACATTTATTTAAGCATTTAATTTAATACATTTATTTAAACATTTATTACATGAATTTATTTGAGCAACTCACACTTGCGAAGGCTTTGGCTGGATCTTGCATATCTGCTGTTCAGTTCTTCTGTGTGCTTTTCTCTGTATGTTGAAGTTAGAAGTTATATTGATGTTTATAATGGTCCAGTCCTTTTACTGGTTTCTTACAGGGTGGCGCAAAAAAGGACTATATTAAATGCAAACCTAAATATGACTAGTCTGGGGTTTTTTTGCGCCACCCTGTACCATCTTTCTAACAAGTGCTCTTTGAATCTCTGCTTGATTTTGTGATGTTTTCTTATCAATATCATGATTTGTCTTCTGAAGACCGATATTTTTGCAGATGTACTACCAGTAATGACTGTATGAAATTCACGTGTTTGTAGCTGAGTCATATCTTGAAGCACCTCGTTGGACACTCTGAAGGAAGTCTTGCACAAAGCAACGTTTGGACGAATTATTTAGACAGATTAACGAAACAGTTTGTCAGAAGTAAGAGAAGCAGAGGCCGTCAGATGTAAGCAACTTGTATTTGTGAGTTGTAGCAGAGTTAAATTAATAGGGAAAATGCTGATATCATTTATTAAAATTAATTATTTTGTATTCGTGGTGAGTTGCAGTGTCATGTCGAGAACATCTTTTTGCTTGGTGGCTAAATTCAAAAAAATCCATTATGTTAATCTTAAATAGTGTTCATTGATAGGGAAAGTTATTGAATAAGTAGCTAAATACTTTATAGAGGTTCTTGTTGCAATGTAGGTTATAGTTTGCGTGCAGTAAGAAAGACAGTATTGCATCAATACTTAATTTATGAGCAACTGCACTGGTTTTTTTATATTTTTTGGCTGAAAATTTAAAAAAATGACCACTTCATTTCTTTGCGAGTATCTGATTGACATTAAACAAGAGTTGTATTTTAAAAGAAGCCTAGTTTAGTATGAGCCTTGTTTGTAAATAGAAAGTTGCAATTGCTCCCTTTTCATGTTGACGTAATTTCTGTTCTCGTTTTACCATTGTAGGTATGTGCACCTGTGTAATTGCATCCTCCAGGACAGGGTTGTTAGCGACAGATGTTTCACTGACAAATTCCTTCCCGCCCTACTTTTGCTGCGTCACGATTCAGTTCCAAATGTCCGCCTTGCCCTCGCTCGAACCATCTCTCAACATATCAGACATTTAGGTGAAGATTAGAAAACCAAATTGTTTCGTGTTTTGATGTCTTGTATTATTTTGAAGCTATTTTCATATTTTGAGCTGTTTTAATTTCTGTAGATACTTGTTTGCCAAAAGCTTTTTAGCATGTCATCATCACTAATATTAATACCTTTAAACATCTTTAGTATAGATTGATAGGCATGTGGACTTTGTTAGTAATGACAACTTTTTTGCATAGGTAAGGTTCGTCATGTTTGTCATTTGCTGCAGTGGCGGCTCCAGGATTTGGCAAGTGGGGGTGGGGTGGCAACTTCTAATCATGGGGGCAACCATTTGTTGTTAGGTATGTAGTATTAAGTATAGGGTCCCAACAGGGGGGACGCTGGGGGGCCAGGCACTCAATAGGGGGCACGGGCCTCCCAGG
The DNA here is from genome assembly GCA_018105865.1 of Metaphire vulgaris. NCBI lineage: Eukaryota > Metazoa > Annelida > Clitellata > Crassiclitellata > Megascolecidae > Metaphire > Metaphire vulgaris. Next base: position 3,622,651 of record CM030837.1, on the reverse strand, counting down.
CACCCCTCCCTGTGGAGCCGCCACTGATTTACTGTGAAAATGCTGAGAGATAATTCCAGCGGACTTGGATATTGCGTTCCAAAATTCTGGTCAGCCAAACCCAAAGTCTTGCTACATGTAGCCCAGCTTTTGAGCTGGCAAGGCATACCGGTATTTAGAAATTTGAAACCCACGAATTCTGCCTTTCAAGTTGAGCACATTTATCTTTAATTGCTGACTGATTTTCAGAATTCTTCTTGAGTCCTGAGAATCCTCTTTACGACGAAGTGACAAAGACCGTCATCGATCTGCAAGAGGATCGAGATCGCGACGTTAGATTCTTGATCGGCATAAGAGCAGTCGACGTAAGACTTTTGGTTGAGTTGTAGTATAGTTTCTTAGTATCAATTCTGAATTCGCTTGTTTATCGGGACTACTGAGTTGAGAAGCTTGGAACACTTCTTAGTGTTTGAAATAGTAATAAAAACTGTATCAGTCCTGATTTGGCTAACTGTCATTTGGGACATATTTTTGTAATTGGGATATTTACACAAAATGATGATGTATAAAATATGTATTTGAATATGTATTTGAATATGTATTTGAATATTCTGATCAATTTTTTAGGTAGAAGCCTAGGTTTTGGTTGATTCCTTCCGAGATTCCTCTGCTTTCAACTTCCTCTTGTGTAATTTCACGACTACTGAAACGGTTGAATGAAGCCCATGCCTCAAAGTTTCCTGTGTAGTATTTGAAGCTGTGCCAAATGCAATTTTTGATTTATTAAATCAAATGTGAATGGTTGTGTCTGTTGTTTTTTGTCTGCGAGCGGTTAAGTGTGTCTGTAGTGGATTAATGTTGAATGTTTTAGTTAGAAGCGTAGAAGTTCTGACAGGATTGGAAAAGTGCGAAGTTTCGGGACTGTTTTTCAAAAAAATAGAGGCATAACAGAATGGTTGAACTTTAATGTTTCCGTTTTTCTTCAGGAGATAGTGTGCACCTTTTTTGCTCAAATTTGGATTTCAGTGGTCAGCTCATATGCTAATTATATCAGAAAAGCTCTCTTAGTGGGCATGATTCCAATAAATTACATCTCTCTCTTTTTCTCTCTCTCTCTCTCTCTCTCTCTCTCTCTCTCTCTGTATAGTCATTCAAGTTGAATTCTTATTTTGTGGAAAATAACAGTAACTCATTTATGTGAGACATTCTCTTAGTTCAAATTGCAGTATTTAGATGTTGGCTTCAGTGGTATACCTGATGCTATTTCCTACTGTCTGTCTTTAACCCCTTTACCATGTATTTGATTGTTACTCAATGTAACATGGGCGGATATATTCGGGGTTCCCGATAAAGGAGTACAATATAAACAGCTTTTGTGTCTTTGTAGTTTTCAAAGCAGCGTCTGCTTTCCTGTTCATGTCTAGGGTATTTGGTTCCCATGGCGGGGGGAGGGGGGTCAGAAAACCAAATTAGCAGGTTAATAAACCTTTAATTAACAAATCTTGACATTTCACTGACACAAGATTTAAAACTACTGATGCACTTTCTCACTTTTACTGATGCGATCTGATCTACGATGTGCTGAAAGTCAGTTTTCTCAGTTTCTTCTCTTTCTATGCCAAGTAAAGCAAGATAACAGATTTTTGCACACCTTCAAGTGGCTCTCAGGCTTGTCCATGGGGCATATGTTTCTGTCCTATCCCACCCTACCCCATCCCATCCCATGGGATTCTCATTATAATATTAATAATATGGAATATTAACATGGGATACAATTCAAATAAAATTATGAATTGTGAAATTTATGAAAGTTTAGGTTAGTGTCTTTACCTGCCATACTATAAGTATGCCATTGCACGAAAATTGAGTATGATTTAAGCAGGATGTGACTGTATTATTTATTGGGAGTAATGTATAATTGAGAAATAATTGAGTCTGTTGTGCAGATGCCAGAGACAATACTTGCAATACTTGACCATTGGATGTACGCAATACTTGACCATTGGATGTACGGACGAATGATGACCGACAATTCTATTGTTTTTTTTGTTCTAGCGTCTTGTTTTGGAGTTAAGACGTATTTCGGTTTCACCTGCATTTACTGTTTTGTAAGTGTTTACTACCTTCAGCCGTACGACGGCACATGAGCTAAGTCTTATGTGTCAGTCTACGGTTGTCTCAGTGCCTAGAATTTTACTTTATGTTGTATAGAGTTGCAATGAGTGCCTGAGGTTGATTGGTTGGCAGGGTTTAATCTAGACCGTTTCCGGGGAAAAATTGCCCACCCCCCACTTCCCCACCCCCGGAAATTTCAAATTCCCCCAGAAATTTTGGCATACTACATCAACTAACAGCAGCCCCCTAGCTGACTTCCCCCGGTCTTATCAGTTCCCCCTCGGAGTCCAGAGTCTAAATTAAACACTGTTGGTTGGTATAATTGGCATAGCCATGGTTCCAGAATAGGGGGTAGAGGGGGCACATTGATAGTTTCTGGTAAAAAAAGTCTCAGACAAACAAACAAAAAGTCATTATAGTTATAGAGTTCTTTACACATTGACTTGTTCTCTTTGATCATACTGCCTAGCCCCCGCTCCCCAATATCTAGATGGTTTTATGCAAATCTTGCAGCCAGTCCCACCAGAATAGGGGCCCAAGCCTCCGTGGCTATGCCAATGGTTATTATCCAAATGTCTACTCATTTCTAGAAAAGCAATTGAACTGGTGAACTTGAATGCAGAGCATTTGAACAGCAGAGTTTGCACTTGTTTTTTGTGATCTATGCAGCATTTATAATGTTTAATGTGTATATATATATATATATCTGTCTAATCAGGGTCCAATGTATATGGTACTTGTTGAATATTTTGCTTGTTATGGATGCATTATCAATAATACTAATATTTATAATTATTGGTTTTTATTTGTCGAAATTTTTTGAGTGTGCGCACGCGACTGAACGAGCATCTTTTTGCATTTTGCTGCACGCGCGCACACCAAGCACTATGCGTAAGGGTAGGAATTGAAAGAGAAATTGATACAAAAATAATATTCAACTATATACAGTCAATAAATAAGTCTTTACGAATAAGAATGCATGTATTTATAAGAATAAGTTTCCAAAGTAGTTTGCCTATTCAAGGTCTTTTTAAATTTTGTGACATTAACCCCTTAACTGGGCAATTATTTGTAACTCAATGTAAAATGGGCGAGCGTTACTTGGGGCACCCAGTTAAGTGGTTAATGGGAGCTCTGGTCGTTGTAATTGCTGCTTGCAGATAATGAATTGTGTACAACTCTTCCTAGATCAACGGTGATGTTGTGTGCCGGTGGTGTTATGCCTTTGGCAGAATTTTTCCAGTGAGCAAAATTTTAGGATGTCGTTTTCCCGTAAAAAATATGAATAATAATCGAAATCTGTGTCTTAGGCAGGTGATACGGACACCCTTGGGCAAATTCGTAGTAGAAAAATTGTTGGATTTCTTTAGCCTTGACTTAGACATGAACTGTGCTAAATATTAAGCGAATATGGTAATTGTAAAACATAGGAGACTGGATACATCTCTTCTGTTTGCCAGCTGAGAGAGAGACAGAGACACAGACAGACAGAGAGACAGACAGAAAGACAGAGACAAAGTTTTGGTGAATAGATGTTACAAACCAATTGGTTCTTTGGGGGGGGGTGATCAAAACTTCTTGTTCCATCACTAGTTGTTCACATTTAAAGATTCATCATTACTGTACTTTAAGCACGTGTCCATCTGTTTAGATCTGCAGTGATTTTTTATTTTCTCAGTTTTATAGCTCTTAAGCTCCTGAAATTACAGCTTCTTTCTGTTTCACTTTGAGAGCAATTTTTTGAATAATTATTGGATCCTATTTTCTTTCGAGACACCTTAATACCAGCCATGAGGAGATATTTTGAAGGGTAAAAATTATTTATTATTTAATAACAACCATGAGGAGATATTTTGGAGGAGAAAAATTATTTATTTTAAAGTTCTTTGTTGCTTCTTCAATTATTTCCTCACCTGACAAAGCCGCCAAGTCTGGTGACGTGCCAGTTTCTAACCCACTCCTAAGGATTTTACTGCCTGATTATGTCGCAGAGGCATTTTTCATTGAGTGTAATCTCAGGTCTCATCTATTCCACCTAATTTGTTTGCACTTATTATTACTGCTAAAGTGTCCTTGTCTTTGGACTTTGCCACGCTTGCAGGGCTAGAAAAATTATCAGTCTGATCTGTGGTTGGCAAATGTGTTTTTTAACTTTTTTTATTCCTTGTGGTTTTGCTACTTTACATTTCTCAAGTGATGTAATCAGAGTTAATTATGGCCATTTTTTTCTGTTATTCTGAATTTTCTGCCCTTGCTTTTTTTGTAAGAATAGCACTTTGGTAAACCTTATTAAAGATTATTTATGATTAAACATTTTAGGCAATTCGTCAGTAATTCTGACGGTAATATATTTGACATGGTTATTATTTCATCTATTCATTAGGAAATGGGATTGGAGATTATACCTATGCAGAATAAATTTTCTAATTAATTAATTTAATATAGAGTGAAAATTTTTATGGCTAAAATTTGATGTTGGGTGAATAATTGAGCTGGAGGAAAATTATTTTTAGCAGCATTTATTTTAATAAGAACTAGTGGCAGAAAACGGCCATAATTTCTTGTTTAATATTTTGCTGGGCAATTCTAATTTGAGGCATTTCGATGAAAACCAGTTGTTGATTTTCTGTGGATTTGTTGAATGTCATTTTGTTTGGCATAATGCTGTGTTTCCACAATGCAGTGACTCAAAAGTATCGAGTATCATTGTGTTAGCATGAAGGATACTGTTTCTTGTAAGCTGTGGCGGCTCCAGGATTTGACAAGTGGGGGGGGGGGGGAAGTTGGGTGTGTAAGCATGGGGACCAACTGTTTTTCATAAATCAGCACATACAGGAAGAATATCACCCTCAATAGGGGGGGGGGGGGCAGGCATACAATTTGGGGTAAGGGCCTCCTGTGGAGCCACCTCTGCTTGTAAATATTACCTTATCAGATCTGCAAAGGTGATACTGTTTCTATGTGCTCGAAATGTTGCCTTGATGACCAAACATATAGCAACCATTTGGCATTGCTTTAGACCAGGGGTGGCCAGCCCGCGGTCCGCATGTGGCCCGCCGGCTGCTAATTGGCGGCCCCCAGGGGGCATCTTTCTGAATAAATTTTATTGGTCCTATTTATGCATACAATATTGATTAATGAGCAAGTCTTATAGGCCCCATGCTTAATTTAGTAAAATAGTAAAGTACTGGAAACTGTTGTTTAATTGTAACTGTTACCAATTACTACTGTTACGTGACTGTAACTATTTTTGAAAACAATGTGCAAAAGGCAACAAAAGCATGCGGCCCTCCACATGCTGATCAAAACTTGGCCCTTTTTTAGCAAAAGGTTGTTTGTGCTTGCTATAGACATTTATATACAAATCAGGGGCTTCTACATGCATCTGTGTGTAGATGGAACAAACCACCACAGAATTTGAATTTACCTGTTTTTCCACGTGTTGTTAGTTTATTCACTTGCTTTTCAAATAAAATGTACTGGTTCTCTATGTAGTGCTTTAAATAGTCATGACTTCAAATAGTGCCTATTAGTTGTTATCCAGTGAAACGGAATGTTAAGCACGGTTTTAGCAGATGGTAAGGGTGAAAGTTTATCACGTGCACTACTTTATTTAATATGCCAGTGGGTTTCTTGAACTAGAAACATATTGTGTTTGTTTGTTACACTTTATTTATATATACGTTATATATAAAGAACATAACAAGAAATTCCTGAAACAGATTTTTACTACAAGAAAATTTATGCCCGTTATCTTGCGCACACACCTTACAATCAAATAGAAAGAATAATTAATTTTAGTTATGCATTTCACATTCTTCGCACAGTTTCATACATAGTTATAATTGTCACTATTAAAAGCACACCACTTTCTAAATTTAACTTGTGTTTGGCAGTTCACACAGTCCTACAGAAATGCTGTGAATAAGTTTGTCTTGCAGTTTTAAAGGACTAACCAAAACTTACAGATAAGACTAAGGTCTATAAGAAATAAGATAATAATGTAATAATAATAATAATAATAATAATAATAATAATAATAATAATGTATGGATATTTAATACAGTACGGTAATTGCATATGATTCTGTTGTTCCTGTGTGAAGCAGCTGAATCGTATTGAGGTACATATCCCTTCAGATATATTGATACTAAACAACGTCAGCAGTGACAATGGAATGCATACTCTAAAATGAGTTTCATATCTGCATCATATGTGTTATGTATGTATGTATGCATATATACATATATATATGTGTATATATATATATATATATATATATATATATATATATATCTCAAACAATGAAACATATCATGTGTTTCGTTTGCATGCATATTGTTTAATACAACTGCGTGGAACTGCATCATGATTTTCTTTATCCTGCAAAGGTTTTGAAATTACAATGGACACACACCACACACATTATATAATGCATAGTGATTGAATTTGTGCTTTATGTAAATCCAAAAATACTACAATATGCTGAACTTAAAGCTGTAATTTTTTTAATACTGCATCAGAATACTAAAAATTCTACGATGGTTCATTTTTATCTTTGAGACATTCATATCTAATTGAACCCATACCAAAAAAGGAGTGAACTATAAGAGGGCATCATTTTTTGCTGTTTATGTTTTCAAACTTAAATACTTCCAACTGGAACTATAGGAGACATGGCTAAATGGCTCAGTCATAAAAATAGTTTGGAATAACGTTTCAAACATTAAATTCCAGTTGGCTGAGTTAATATTTGATTTGGTGAAGTATTAAATCAACAATCATGTTTTGTGCTTTGAAAACAATTTGTGATATTAAGAAGAATTATTCTAAGAGGGTTTGATGTGGAAAGTTTAATTGCTACTAACATCATCAGAAGCAGAAAAGAAAGTTAAAAATTGAATCAAAGCAGTTAAATTACCTATAAAAAATTGAACGCATGCATTGACACCAAAAATCAGTAATACTTGCACATATGTTCTAAAACCCATTATAAATGTACTGAAATGCATATAGAATTTGTACAAAACTTCATCCTTACACTTATGCATTTATTTCAACAACTCACAAATACTGCTATACTGTAAAGAGGTACTTTGTGTGCATTTATTATGCAGCCAAATATCAAGTTTATTTATTTATATATATATATATATATATATATATATATATATATATATATATTATATATATATATTTGTCTCGGACAAAAATTTAAATATATATATATATATATATATATATATATATATATATATATATATATATATATATATATATATATATATTTAAATTTTAACTCTGATCCCTGCAACCCTATTCAGTAAAGACCATGAAAGAGAATTTGCAAATGCTGTGCAAAAACATGTATACAGAAATTTATGTCAGCATGACCTTTAAGCTGGCTGTTATCAATTTCCCAAATGTTCTATGATTCACACAAAAATTACACCGTAACTTGATGTCATGGCTTAACCAAGTAATTTTGATTACTGATACAACAATTTTATTGGCAGGTCACATCAGATGCTTTTGGTATTTAAAGCAAACTTAATATTGAGATTTAAACAACTTCTTTGTAATTTTAATACATGCAATGGCACAACCCTTAACTCCGGGCCTTATCGTCTGTTATCGTGAATTCATTTCATAATTACACAGAATTGTAAATTTCTGTCATTCAAAACTGCACAATCGTCGTCTGACGTTACTATTGCATAGCGCTTTTAGGACGCAAACAGAATAAACTTTCATCCTTAAAACTGCACATATATTTTGAGGCAGTTTCAATTGCAGAATGCTTAAGAGGTAATCATAGAATCCTGTCAAAAGGTCACATTAAAGTGATTCAAATCTGAAGAAATCGATTAATATAAAAAAAGAATACAGTACGCAATGAAAACGATATCACAATTATTTCTTGTATGATGTAAATTTGCCACTGCCAGATTACTGTAACAGGATTTGGACCGGTTACAAAGTTTGATAATTAATTTATGAACATTTTTTTGTCGGAAAGCAAACTAATATGTCTCTACCAGTCTCTTCTAATGCATTATTCCAACAACAAATGTACACGTTAGATTAACATGAGCACAAGTTCATCATATTTGTAAATACATAAGAAATTGGCACATGCGCACACAAACTGAACGACTACATTGCTGAGCAGTTTTTTTACAAATACTAAAGTGGCAAAAACACAAAACACGTGAGAAAATGCACTGAAAATTTAATAGTTCCCGTTTCTTGTCAACTGTTTCATCACCACCGTTTCAAACAGGACCTGCGACAAAATTTTGGCACTGCATACATATTGTATGAAGCATGTGGCAGCTAAGAACCGGCCTGGACAGTTGGCAAAGAAATAAGACCTCTATGCAAAGAGAGCCTTTCATCGCAACAAACAATATGACAACGTCTAGAGCAGGAAGAATTGCTTGTCTGTGCAGAGTTTGTCTCTAATTTCTTGTACAATAAGTTGGCATTTGCCATGCTTCTCAAACTTAATCACCCTTGTTGCATCTTTCAAATGCTTAAGCACGCTCGACGGTAGAAAAAAAGTCAAGCGGTATTCGACGCTAGTTTAAGAAAACCTCTGACCGACAAGCACAGCGTTACACATCGAGGATGAACAGACGGTCACACGAAGTCCGACTCGGACACGCGGAAATCATCAGTTGCATGTCTGTCGTTTCCACTGTTCAGTATAAGTACTAATGACGCAGTGATTGCAGAACTGAATTGAAGTGCAGACAGACGATAAAACACATTCAAAAGCAGTAATTTGAGTTACTTGTAGTATCAGATGGATAAAAGGATGTCTGGTCTTCAAGGTTTGGCCCCATACACAGCTAAGACAAAGCAGAGATACCCCAAGCAACTCAGTCGTGAAAATCCTGTCTGGATGGAGATTCTTGTTCTTCTGCAGCAGCAGTACTGGCAACAGCCTCATTGTCTAAATCCGGCAATGGTTTTGCCTTAGAGAGAGCGTTTTCAACGACATGAACAAATTTTGACTGGCTCTTTCTCGCACCGACCAAATGCTGCTGGTGAAAATCCAGGGAGCAATGTGCCTTGAACTCGACGATGGTAGAGCATCGAACGGAGCACGCAGAGCACTCGTACTGCAGCTGCTCGAGCTTGAGAATGCTGTTCTCGCCGACGTTCTGCGGCGCTCCGAGAAAGCACGTCGTCTGCTGGTGAACGATGCACGCAGATCGCCCAGGATAGACAATCTGACACTTCTTACAGATGTAGCCGACGTCGACCGTCACTTTGCGCGCCACTGACCAGTCCTCGTCCGTCACCCATTGACGCAGGTCGGCAAATCCGTGGCAGTCCTGGGTGTAGTGAGTCAGCGTGCAGTCCTTGTCCTGCAGCTTCTCCTGAATTTTCTTGATGCATGTCGGTGGAATCTGGAGCAGGTTGAGTGGCGTTCCAAAATTCACAGGATCATACATAAACATATTGTCCAAACCTAAATAAATTCAAATTACTCGGTGTCAATGAAATAGTGTTTGTTTTTGCTATCTCCTTTGTTCTGTGCTTCAAATATACTGGCTATTAGTTAAGCTATTTAGAATAAATAGAATCATATCTACTTTCACGTATTGCTTTAAATATAAATATTTTATTCATAAAACATGTGTCATTCATACATGTGCAAACAAGTGTAATTCATTTTTTAAATAACGGTACCCTGACATTTGCGCGACGACATTGGCGCAATCGACATTTGCGCGACGACAAATGCACTAATGTAACATCGACAAATGCACACCGACAAATGCACAACCAACAAAAGCGCGCATTATATCAATGTGCAAATGTTGTCGCACAAATGTTGTCGCGCAAATGTCGGTCGCGCATTTGACGGGTCACAAAAAACATGTGCCATTTAAAATTTTATGTCAGGTGAAACGAATAGGAGGAAAATTATTTTTAATGACATTTATTCTGCTACTTATGCTGGTTATTCACCTGCTTCAATTTCATCTCAAATGGCTAAGACTATCTTTGACCTTTAGTAAATTCAGTATGGTTACATGAAATACGGTACATTGGTGCACAAAAGGAAATATGGCTTAGTCTGAAGCTGTAATAAGGGCACCAGATATTCTGAAAACAAATAAGTCAGCAGCAATTTTTTAGTGCAAGAGTGGTGGACAGATGGAATGAACTGGGTGAGAGGATAGTAACGGCCACAACTGTGAACGAGTTCAAAATAAACCTCAGTAGTTTAGGATATTAGATTGGACGGGAACAACAGTGGTTCTCACACAGGGCAGTCCCTACTGAACCACTTTAAACCTTGTTATATATATATATATATATATATATATATATATATATATATATATATATATATATATATATATATATATATAATCAACAATGTCTGCCTCTTGTAATGTTGATAATTATCAATAAACAGCACAGATTAGGATCACTTACCTGGCATAAATGGCATTCCGCTAGTTGGATAGAATCCGGTAAGACACGGAAAGAGGTACGGCATCATCGTCATCATCTCTGCCGGATTTGGTACGGTTGGAATACCTGGAAAAGCTCCGAATTGGCCGAGAATATTTGCAGGAGCCATGACGGGCTTAACAGCAGACATTACAGGAGTGGAATTTGGAACTGGGATGGTTGGGAGTCGCATGCCGATCGATGCCTCCATTGGCGCTACAAAAGTGCATCATCATGATCATCATCATCACCAGGCCCCAGCAGCAGCAGCTTCCACATCAGAAGATGAAATTAAACCACGTTTACTTAATTTGTAGGAAATTAGGTAATGTCTACTATATAACAATTGTGCCTAACTATAAATTGACTTGGTTAGCACCAGTACACCCACAAATAATTGAGATAAATTTTAAATTTATTACTTTTTAATCAACTTATATAATCTGTACCTGTTGAGCTTTTAAAACAACTGGGCCAGAATTACTAAATAATTATAATATTTTAAAAAGACAAGGAACAAAATATGATGCTATATTCGATCTTTGACACTCCCCACAGTCTCCCAAAACATAGTGCTGGGTCTGACCACCATGTGTCTGACTCCTTGCCTAAGCATGTCATGCTGACTGGCCAGTTTGGAGTCTTCTCTAAAGTCAGTGCTAAAAAGGATCTTCATTCACTTTTAGAGTAACTGTTGCTTACACTAATAATATACAGCAACTATACTAGAGAGCCTCATTGAATATTTCAACGTTGGAGTTCAAGATTGAAAATATTTCTACTAGTACTACCGTAGTAACTGATTGCCTGTTATAAATGCCAATAAGATGTCTTACTTTCTCAAGTGTCTTTATATAAATAATGCAAAATTTCAAAAAAAAGAAAATGCTTTACTCTTTAGTAACTCATTCTTTTCCATCTTGACTTTATGGCCAACTGTTCCAGTTGACTGCGTTTCAGCTTTAGATTTTGTCTCAAAACAAAGAGGTTGAAGACCTATTTGAAAACAAAACCTCGGTTATCATTTTATTATAGCACTTTCATACACTTTCATTTAAAATTAAACAAAGGTTTGATGTCAAGCAGGACATATCGCGATTAAGCTTATGGACAAAACAGACATATCAGAAGCAGCTGCTAACACAACAACTGCATGTTTTTAATGGTAAATTACAAGAGAATATCAGATGGTAAACGTTCTGGCAGTTACGTGACTTACCGGTGTATTGAAAGCAAATTGAAAAGAAGTGATAACAGAGTATGCTGTAAATCTACCGGTACTATAAACTAAAATACTATATATGCATGCATGGCAGGTCTACTCAAAGACATGCTTTTGCAATTATAAATGACTTCTAGCAAGTAGACCTTGGTTGTACAGGGGCTTTTATGAGAATATTCTAGCAAAGGAGCATCTTTTTCTATTGTGAAATCAAAAAATGTAAAAATGTAGCAAATAAAATGGTGACATTTGTTGACACATCATTCGAGGAAAGTTAAAAGAAACATTGATATAGCTCTTTCATCGAAACTCCCATTTGACTTAACAGAAATATGCTGTTAGCATTCCAATAAGCAGGCCTGCCAGTGTCTCATGAACATATGTGGAAAGAACAGCTTATAACCGGTTGGGGTGTAAAATTTAATAATATTGTGCAATGGACATTCAACTATTTGAAATTGTGAAATAGGTTATGCCTAACAAACTGTTTCCCATGAAGGATTACATTCTGATGGAATTTTTTCACAGTAAACCAAATATTGCTTATTTTAAAAAATGCAAATAAAAAGTAAGTGAGGTTCTGCATGATAATCTTGGAATATCCAGTGCACTGTAGTAGAAACTACTGAGCTGTTTTCAATCAGACATGCCAGACGGCCACCTGTTGCCTAGTGTCTGAAACCTGAGCCTCTAACCAGAGACCGAAAGAGGCAGTTTCTTTATTAATTAATTAAGGAAGATGGCAGAGTGGGTTGCGCGCTGGAGCGGTAGGCTGACGGAGCGAGGTTAAAGCCCCGTTGGCGACCCTATAGTGGCTTTAACACAGGCAGCAATGCTTCCTAATCCACTTTAAATCACGTTACGTTTAAGCGATTGCAGATAAATAGTAGATGTTAATACTGTAATGTAAGGAGGCTATTCACCTGCTGTCTGATTAACATTAATGGAATGTAGGGACGTGGATGCTGCCGCCGATCCTTGAAAGCGGCTGCTTGTCGACGAGGACAATTCGCCCGATCGGCCGATGATTTTCGATTCTGGTTCAGCCACTTTTCCAGCTCTCTTGGTCTCCAAGCTGCCGTCCTTTGCGACGCCCGTGCTCATCATCATCATCGTCTCCTTATGACCCCGTAGACTCGACTTCACTCTGTCGATGTGCTTTCTGGTGAACAGATGGTCCTGAATCGTATGCTGAGGCGTATAGGAAACGTCGCAGAGGGTGCACTGGGTGCTGGTGACTGCGATCGACGTCGGTTCTGGCGGACAGACGGCGTTCGACGACGACGAAGACGAGGAGGTGCCCGGCGGATTCGAACCACCGCCTTCGGTGAACAGCAGACTCCACTTCTTTTCCTTCGCTCGGGCATTCTGGAACCACACCTGGACGACGCGCTTCGGCAGGCCGATCTCGTGGCCGAGCGCCTCGCATTCGGCCATCGTCGGCGTCTTGTAGTCGGCGAACACCGACTTCATCACCTTGATCTGAAGGCTGGACATCTGAGTCCGGTAGCGCTTACCGGCCATGCCCCCGCCGCCGCCGCCGAGTGCCTGCTTCGACTGGTTCGACGCCGAGCTGCTCGGCGACGGCGGACCGCTCTCGAGGCCGCCGCCGCCGCCGGCTCCGCTGCCGCCGGCTCCGCTGCCGCCGCCGTCGTCGTTGTTGTCCTCCGAATGCGACTCGGAATGCGAATCGTCCGGGAGGAGGTACGGACGCTGGGCGGCCATTCTGACGGGAACGACGTCGCCGTCGTCGTACAATCGCTGGTAGCTGCCGTCGCCGCTGCCGTTCTTCGGCATCGACATGCTCAGGTCCAGGGGACTGTCCTCCTGCTTGATTCTCGTGGCGGTGGCAGAGGCCAGGTCCGGTCGAAAGCAGTAGCCGCCGCCGCCGCTTGACGCGCTCGCTTCCGGCTTCGACGACGACGACGACGGCTGGTGACTGACGTGACTCAGTTCGTCGATGTACTTCTTGAACGAGTCCTCGTAGAGGCGCTGCATGTTCGGGTGCAGCAGTTCGGTCGACGAGCCAAGACTGTTTCGAATGTTCTGGATGCCGGAAAGGAACGAGCTGCTCATCCCGTAGGACGCCGCCGCGGGGCCGCCGGCGGTGGAGACTCCGCCACTTCCGCCGCCGCCGGCGGACCCCTTGGCGCTGAAACCCTGGGCGGCGGAGGACACCTCGGCGGCGGAGGTCGGGTCCGTCGTCGGCTCGTCGGGTATGCTGTCGATGTTGATCTCGCGACGGGACATCTCCTCCGGATGCTTCGAAGTCAGATGTGCCTCGAGGGCCGTCTTGGCACGGAACAGGGCCTTGCAGAACGGACATCGCTTGTGGATCAGCTGCTGGTGGGCACGGTACTGGCCCTTGCGCTCGCGGGCTCGCGTGTTCTGAAACCAGACCTGTACGACGCGTTTCTTGAGTCCCACGCGGGCGGCGATGGCGTCCAGCTGCTTGCGGCTCGGGTTGCAGTCCGACTGGTATTTGTGGTAGAGGTAGTCCAGCTGCTCCGGTAGAATGGTCGTCCGTATGCGCTTGTCGCGCGGCTGATCGTCCTTGTCGTCGCCGTCGTCGGACCAGTGTCTGACCTGGGACACGTCGTCGATGACGGCGCTCGGAAATCCTTCCATCGTATGAAGATTATTCTCCTTCGCCTTCTCCCTGTCCGCCGCCGGGGGTCTCTTTCGCCCGGCCATGGACGTCACGGATCCCTGCGGAACCGCCAGTCCGAGGCTGGCGGCGTGGATCGACTGGTGTTCCTTCCACTTGTCGAGGTGACAGAAGATGAGATTGCACTTCTCGCAGCAGTACTCGATCCCGGAACTGACGCCGCCGAATCCTCCTTTCGACTCGCTGCCGACGCTCGAGCGACTCGCGCCTTCGCCTTCGCCGCCGTCTGCCTTGTCGACGTCTTCGTCTTCAGAAATATCGCCGGAAACTGCGGAATTCGACACGGACACGTAGCAGTTCTCCTCCTCCTTGAAACAGGATGTCTGCTTGTGCCTGACCAGATCCTCGTAGTTCGGAAACGAGGCGAAGCACCTCTTGCACTGGTAGGTCGATCCGGTGGGAAACGGGATCATCATCGCGGACGAGGAATTCGCTCCGCTCGTGCCGCCCCCGCCGCCGGGGCCGTCTTCTGACATGTCCACTGCCGGCTGATTTTCGAAATTCTTTCGAACCTTCTGTCGGGCGTTCTGAAACCACACGACGATGACCCTGGGGCTGAGGTCGAGCAGCTTCGACAGGTTCTCCAGTTCTTCGTCTTTCGGATAGGCGTTCTGTTCGAAGAATTCCTGAAGGACGCGAATCTGATGTTTGGTGAATCGCGTCCGGTTGGCGCGACGTTCCTGCGAACCGGCGATTCCGCCGAACGCGCCGATCCCCGGCGGAGCATGAGGAGGCAAGCCGACCTTTGAAACCGACGGACCGCCTTGCAGTACCGGCGAGGGCAGGTAGAGCGGCGGTAGATGCATAAAATTCGACAGTACCGCAGCCGAAAGATCGTTCCCGGAGCTCAGCAGAGGCGGAGGAAATGCCAATCGCTGGAGCGCATCGGACGTGAGTGCTTGAGTAGACGCGAGTTTAATTGTCGTTATCTGATTGTCGTTTTCCTTCAGGGTCTGATGTTGTTGTGATGACTGACCGAGGTGAGTACCGGATTCGGTTCGAGGTACGGGCGGCAGCGGCGGTACGGTTAAGTTTTCGGACTGTTCTTTGTTGGTTCTATCTTCGATCGATTTCTCTTTTTTGACGAGGGAATGGTTGAGTTTCTCGTACTCTTCCAGGTTGAGAGTGGTCGACGGCGGATTGCTGAAGTTGTACGGAGAGTCCTTGTTTCTCTGGCGTTCTTTGAACAGAGTGTTTCGGAACCAGTGTTTGATGACCTTCGCAACGAGTCCGGTCTTCTCGCTCATCGTACGTATCTGTTCTTCGCTCGGCGAGTTGTTGATGTCGAAATGAGCTCGGAGAACGCTCAGCTGCTCGTCGGTGATCCGGGTACGCGCCGACTTCTGGTGAAGAGCTCCGATACTCTGCGATGTCAAGCCAAGAGCACCCGCTTTCTGGTTCTGCTGCTGCTGGTGCTGATGATGATGATGCTGCTGCTGTTGTTGATGATGATGATGCTGTTGTTGTTGTTGATGTTGATGTTGTTGTTGTTGCTGTTGATGATGCTGCTGCAGCATTAACATCGAGTCCATCAATGGAAACGGCGGAAGACCAAATAGCTCGGCCCCGAGTGGCATCATCATCGGAATTACCGGAGGCGGAAGCAGATTGAGACCCATCATGAGCGGCAGCTGCATCATCTGCGCCGTCTGCATCGCCGCCATCTCTGCTGAGAATCCCGGATTTCGTGGGATCATCAGATTATTTTCGTCGGACTTGGACGACGACGACGCCGCCGCCGCCGCCTTGTTGTCCCAAATGCAGAAGTCGTACTTCCTGTTATTAGGCTCGGCAACGATGTGCTGCTTTCCCGTCGAATCGCCGCCAACAGGGCTCGGTTTTGAATCGTGCGGATGACTGCGTCTCTCGTAGACTTTTCGAAACTGTTTCCCAAACTCTTGAATAAGATTTGACGGAAGGAGTTCCTTGTGTACCTCTTCTTCGTGGGCCTTGAGAACCCAAACGCTGGAAAACTCTTTACCGCAAAGACAGCAGAAGCATCTCTTTAATTCCGGTAAGTCGTCGTCATTTCCGTTGCATCCACCGTTCCATCCAGCAACAGTATCGCCTTCCGTAGCCGCACCTCTCCTCTCTGATTCTCTGTCTTTTTCTGACAGACTTCCGGATTTGTTTTTCGAATTCAGACTGCTTACCTTCTGTCGACACTCGTTGAACTGCATAACGCAGTCGAAGCCGAAGTTCTCCAAAAGAGTCTGATGTACTCGAGGCTTGAATCCCGTCGGAATGCTTTCCAATCGTCCGAAGTTGTACCGTTCCTGGGCGCAGGAGCCGTAGTCCCCGCCGCCGCCGCCACCGCCGCAACAGGCCATCTGCAGGTGCTGAGCAAGAAGCTCCGACGACGCGAAGACTGTTCCACATCTGTGGCAACAAAACACCGAATTCTGATTCTTTGGAGGGACTTCGAAGGACTTTGCTGCCGCCGTCACCATCGGCAGATTACCATTTGCCACCGTAGACGAATTACAACCACCACCACCACCTCCACCAACACCACCAAGAAAAGATGACACCGGTAATGGACCGCGTGGAACTACTGCCACTGACTTTCCCAACGCGTATTCGTCTACTACCGGCGAGTTGGACAGCGGTGCCGGTTGACCGGTTGCAGCGGGTGATACAGTGGTCGCCGGTTCTGGGAAGACGTTCATTATAACTGGAGCAGTCAAAGAGACTGAGGTAGACGTCAGCGAGGTAGACGACTGCATCGTGGACGACGACCACTGTTCAACAACCG
The DNA here is from genome assembly GCA_018105865.1 of Metaphire vulgaris. Taxonomy (NCBI): domain Eukaryota; kingdom Metazoa; phylum Annelida; class Clitellata; order Crassiclitellata; family Megascolecidae; genus Metaphire; species Metaphire vulgaris. The sequence continues at coordinate 3,605,437 of CM030837.1, read as the reverse complement.
GATGCCTGGATCCGCCGGACTCTGCGGGAACGCAAACTCTCGGCGGTCCTTGTTGTCGTGCGGACGGTTTCGTCTGAGGAGTACCGGTCATTTCTGCTGCCGACCTGTCGCCGCCGCGCACCTTGCGGTGGAAATCCGAGCACAGGTGAGAGTCGAGCAGAGACCGTCTGTCAAAGTCAAGTCTACATCTGGCGCAGTTGAATGTCGTCAGTTGATCAGCAGTATCTGTATTAGCAGTAAAAGCGGAGGAGGGCGTCGTTGTGACGTTGACCGTGACGTTGTTGGAAGACGCGCCCCTGGCGGCGGGGGTGGTGGCGGTGACCAGGCCGGCGGAATCGCCCGAAGCGGGACCACCGCCGCTGGTGGTGGCAGACAGGCAGCTGGCCGCGGAAGGAGCTCTTCCGACGGACGCAATCACAGAAGTCGAATTCTCCACTGGAAAAAAACTCTTCGGTTCTTGTCTTCTGGAAAGGTCTTCGTCGCCATCTTCTTCCAGGTGTTGTTCTTCCGTCGTTGCGCGGTTTTCCACGTCTTTCGGCGGCAACGATGTCGATTCCACTGGCAGTTCTCCACCAGACGTCTCCTGCTGATGCTGCTGATGCTGCTGTTGCTGCGAATGCTGTTTAAGTCGGTGCAGGTGTGAAACAGAGTTGTAGTGAACCAGGAGGATGTTCTTCTGCGTGAAAGACTCCATGCAGACCTCACACTTGTACGGTCGATTGGGATCGAAGTACTTTTCCAGCGGGTGACTCAGCTTGCTGCCCTGGCGATGCTGAAGCGTCTTGTTGTGCGCCGAGAGATAGCTCATCTTCGGAAAGCCGACCTTACAGCGATGACACTTGTACTTGAGGATCGAATAGCTTCCTTCGCCCTCCGAGCGGTTGGGGGCCCCCTCAAGGAGGCCTCGGTGCGCCGGCTTCGCTGTTCCATCTTCGGCGGTGTCCGACAAGTTGGCGTTCGAATTCTCGTCCAGTCTCAGCAAAGCGTCTTGGTTTTCGTCGTTTGTCGAGCGGTCTGATTTCGCGGGAGCAGGCAATGCGACGTTGTCGGCTACGCTGGTAGCAGCTTCGCAGCCATCTTGCCTGCTTACTCCTTCTTGTTCTTCTTGTTGCTCTCCCTCTTCTTCTTCTTCCTCTTCTTCTTCGTCTTCCTCTACTGCTTCGTCTAGTACTGTCTTATGATCATTGCGTTCATCGCGCGTCGACTTGCGTCTGTCCTCCGGTAATGCGAAGACGCCGCTCGACAGTCCGTCGAGGCACGAGGCGCCGAGGAGAGCGAGCGACGAAGCGACGTCGGCGCGCGCCTGGTACCTGGCGAGCTGTTCCTGCGTCAGCGCTTCCGTGTGGCACTTTTCCAGGTGCGCCTTCGCCTCGAGCGCCGACTGGAAGCGCTTGCCGCACACGACGCAGTCGGCTGCGGATCTGATCACGTGATAGTAGGAATGGACCTGCAGTTGGTCGGACGACCTGAAGACCAGATTGCACTGCGCACAACGGTTATGGGACTCGTCCTCCTGCTGCTGCTTCTGCTGCTGCTGCTGCTGCTGCTGGGACACCGTCGCAGCCGCTACCTGGGACGATTCGCGCACGTGCACCTCTCGATGGTGCACCTGTACGGCGACGGCGGTCTTGAAGTGCTGGTGGCAGCCCTTGTGCCAGCACAGGTAACCCGGACCGGTGGACGTCTGCTTCAGTTCCAGGTGACCGAGTTCGATCTGGTGCGAGTAGAGAGCGTCCACCGTCGGAAGTTTCCGCATGCACGTCTGACATTGAGTGTGACCTTCAGTCACTCTGTCAGACCCATTGGCAGCAGCAGCGTCATCTGGCGACGCTGCCAACACACGACAATATTAAACATTTATCTTTCAATAAAGAAATATGTATTAATTATCTATTTAATGTCCATAATATTTGGACTGTGTGGCACGTGGTCAGTGGCGGCTCCGGGGGGGGGGGCAGGGGTAATCGGGAAAAGGCGAGAGTATTCAAGTTATTACAGTTCTCTGAGAAATTCTGTCACTTTCTTACATTTTAAAAATTCAGCTCAGTGTAGCCGCTATGTCAGGACTCGTTTATGTAAAAGTGATTTTGCCTATAAAGACATGGATGCAGTGGCGTCGCCAAGAATTTTTGGTTGGGGGGGGGCAAAAGGGGTCTGGCGTGTCAGATTCCTTACCCACCCCTACCTCCCCCCTCCACAAAAAACTCTCATCGGATTTGCGCGAATCTGGTAGGTGGTCTGGGGCAGGTTGGGGGCAGTTGCCCCATTTGCCCCCCCGTGGCGACGCTAATGCATGGATGGAAAAAGAAAAGATTTAGAAAGGAAGAAAATAATTTTCTAAAGACCAAATTAATAGTCTATGGCGATATATCTACCCGAGTATACTTTTCCCTGTGTCTTATCGTCTCTTTCTTCGTCGTCACCGCCTTCTTCGTCCTCCATTGACAGAACGCCCGTTGTTTTGTGGTCATCAGACATTCCATCTTCGTTGCTTTCCTCTGCCCGGTTCGTCGGATAATTATTCTGGAAAAGGCGGGTAAAGCCAGCTCCACCTGTGGAAAAGCAGCTGGCAGCGTCGTTCAGGTTGGACGCGCTTTCCACTCCATGGAAACAGTTAGCTGAACTCTTCAGTTCACCTGCTGGATGATGATGATGCTGCTGCTGATGATGATGATGATAATGACCTGCCTTCCCGTTATCAACGGGTGGTCCATTGTTGCCGGTGGTAAGATGGAACGGGGCGATGCCATCCGCAGAATTTACCAGCGTCATAATGCTCTGCAATGTCTCGACCTTGACCTTGTGTACCTGACAGGTAGAAAGGTGAAATACCAGTAATGACCCAACTTCCAGCATGATCAAACCTTATATGTATATGCAATGTCAGTGTTTTAGCACATCAATTTTCGAAGCATTTAATTAATTTTTATTCATAAGACTAATTTCTTAGTAGGCCTGTATATGTTTGCGTACCTTTTCCGACGAATAACCTGTAATTTAGTAGTTAACTTAGAATTCGCATTAAATGAAACATCCTATAGAATATTATATTAAATATAACAAAAAGCAATGGTTTTGAGTTGTATTTGACTGACGTGGACAAAACATAGCCATTTCCTTTAAGCTGTCCCTTCAATTGCTCACATAAACCATTTTGAAGCATTCCAGTAAAGCCTAATTATGGAGTGGAAGATGGCAGAGTGGGTTACGCGCTGGAGCGGTATAGACTGACGGAGCGAGGTTCAAGCCCCGTTAGCGCCCCCTAGTGGCTTTCACACTCCTAAGTCACTTTAAACCACTCTACAGTTTTAGTTTAGAACCATCACAATTGTTTTTTCTCGCTGCATTCACCAAATTGAACTATGCAATTATTGGTTTCAGAGCTCGTATACAGCGATTTCGAAGATCGCGAGACTTATTATTCTTCAAACCTCAAGTAGATGCTGACTCAGCTGTTCCCGGT
>CM030837.1:3531974-3596974 GCA_018105865.1 Metaphire vulgaris | reverse complement strand
ATAAAGTTCTCCATTTAGCCGACGGCATTTAAGCTACATCTGAGTTCCTTCAGCCAACATAGGAGTCCTTTAAGACTCTTAGCACAGGGATGAGTCAGACAACAGATTGTTTCAACATTACTTTGAGACAATAGGGTTAGGCCAGTGATGGACACAGATTTCTATCCGAGGGCCGCAAAAATGTCTGCGATGAAAGCCGAGGGCCGCGCACTTTTTTTGGCATTTAGAGTTAAATTTTTAAGTAGTTTCCAAAACGACTTTAACATAAAGTATCAGATATTGTGCAGTGTAATTATTATTAATAAGTCAAGACTGTCAAGTCGAAAAAAGTTAGTAAATATTAAAGGCATTATTTGTAGTTAATGATCAATTGCCAAAGTGTAAATCCAATTTAAATGCCGAATTTTCCATTAAGGTGTTTTGTCAAATGTTTCATATGCTTTAGAGGGCCGCACATTAACATCTCTAGATGTCGGGGGCCGCACAAAAATGCTTCGAGGGCCGCATGTGGCCCGCGGGCCGCACTTTGCCCATCCCTGGGTTAGGCTAACGAGTTAGCAATCACCACTAATTCCGCAAAGATGAAATGGCTAATAATTATAATAATTAGGCTACTTTGGTTAATCATTAAGCAGATTTGATATTAAGAACAGATTCGCAAATATATTGATGAGATATTATAATGATTTGTTTGAACATTGGCTGGATTCATGGGCGCCCAGAGAAATTTTTCCAGGAGGGGCAAAACATAAAGGTCATGGCTATGCCATATAAATTTTTCCAAGAGGGGGCAAAACACATCTTAACACAATGGTCACGGTTAATATTTTAGCAAGGTTTTCAAATATCAATGGGAAATATTGGCATTTTTATTTTCCAGGAGGCGGCAAGTCCCCCCTCTTGCCCCAACGTGCGGTCGCCCATGGCTGGATTGGAATGATTCTGGCAAACGCAGCTTCTGACTCAACAACATTTTCCTAAAGTTCTAAACCCGATGTTCTTTGAAATCTCGACTAAAAACAACGAATCTCTCCTTCTGTCGATATGTTTTTCCTCCACAGGCTGTCACATTGTTTGGGAAACACTCGTGAAACTCCGGCATTCATCACATCCTCTGCACATACCAGGATATGGAGGATATGGACAGCCCCCACTAGCACATCGTGAACTGGTGTCATAAAAGTACTTTAGTAGTAGCCTAGTAGTAGTAGTAGTAGTAGTAGTAGTAGTAGTAGTAGTAGTAGTAGTAGTAGTAGTAGTAGTAGTAGTAGTAGCAGCAGCAGCAGCAGCAGTAGTGGCAGTAGCACAGCAGCAGTAGTAGCAGTAGTAGCAGTAGCAGCAGCAGCAGTAGTAGTAGTAGTAGTAGTAGTAGTAGTAGTAGTAGTAGTAGTAGTAGTAGTAGCAGTAGTAGTAGTAGTAGTAGTAGTAGTAGTAGTGGTATTGAATAAATTTGATAAGCTAACTGTAAAACTAAATAATTATCACATTATTAACTGGACGCATGACCTTGATTACTTTATTATAAGAACTGCGAAGCTCTGCCCAAAGCCAATTAAAGCCTTTTCGTTTTCGAAAATAAGCAAAACTTGCTCAATCACAGAGATCCCCCCACAGACCGGAATTGACCTTGGTCTAGAGGTCACCTGCCCAGAGGTCAAAATTACATAGACGTCACGTCACGTGATAGCCCAAGTCTGAAGCCGTTTCCTTCACTGCAGACGCCACAGGAAGACTGATTGCCATATGCTATAGCAGTCAATTAGCAGCAGTATCTTCATCCTAATACAACAAGCGTCTAACAAAAGACTTCTACTATAATTATTAGCACAGATTCTTGGTCTGATGCATAATCATCATCATCAGCAGCATCATCACCACCATCATTGAACTTCTATAGCGCCATTTTAGTAATGTTTTTGATGTCAGTCGATGGTCGCTCCTTGGCTTGAATCGTAGTGCCCCATTGTGTATGTAATCCTACTTCCTTGTCCCACTTATACTATGGACTGGTCAACTTGTGCCTTTAAAAGTTCTTAGAAATTACAGCTACTAGAAGAGTCAGCATCAGAGGTTTGTGCTTGAAACTTCGTCTACTGTTTGTTAAACCATAACCATGAATGATAAAGTGTCATTTAACCACGCATCCCCATCATTACAATGTGTCTGTTTGTGTGTGTGTGTTTGTGTGTCTGTATGTCAATTTAAGCCGATGAATTCACTGCAGAATTTTTAAAAAAACATAAATTCAGCGAGGGACGTGGGCCTTGCCCTATAATAACAACAAGTCTTGTGTCAAATTGTCAATTATTTTTGGACTTTGTGTAGTGACTGAAGTGCTAATGCATTATGGCTCACGCATAACTATTCATTCATTCATTCATTCATTCATTCATTCATTCATTCATTCATTCATTCATTCATTCATTCATTCATATCTTCATTTATTCATACAGCCATTGAACACATAATGTTGGATGGTGGGCTCGTGATGCTAAATAGACGACTATGATATAATGATTTTTAATTGAAATTTAATTAAAGATTCCTTAAAAGTTCACCAAGAAATCAAAAAAAACGGAAACAGAATACGAATCACACAAGACACTGCTCACTAGACAACTGCCATCTAGCGACGAAATACCGCTCAAAATAAGTAAGATAATCAATAAACGGAGCAGAGGAGCACATAACAACAGGAACACACGCACACACACCTACAGACACACGAATACACTGCACACACACACACACACACACACATACTGTGCATACATACCTCTATCAGAGTGGATCTGAGAGTTCAATCGTGGGGAGGGGAAAGTTTTAATTGACTCATTATGCTAAATAAGTCAGTTAATTAAGCTAATAACAGCTTGAAGCTTTCCCTTTGCTATGTATGGATTGTACCATTACCATTAGGCCTAGAGGGGTCATTCAGCAGTGACCAGAAATTCCCACAAAACCCCTACAAATATCACACTGGTATATATATATATATATATATACACTGAAAATTGAAAGGGGGAATACCTTCCCTGTGACTCGTCCGCCGCCCCCAAAAAAAATCTATTCCAAATTGAGATAGGAAAATCGTCATACCCAGTTTCACAGGCATTAAAAAAGGATTTCGAATTATGACAGCGTTGTAGTCTTTGTCGCTATTGTAATCAAAGCCGCAGAGGAAGCTATCTTCCGAATCCCTTGAAAATTCTTCCGACGAATAATTCTGCTCAGAAGATAATTTCAAATCGTCAGATGAGGCAGCGGTTCATCCACAAAGCAGAGTCTCGGTGGGACACGAGCGTCGCTGGTGACACCGGTGGCAACATAATCCAAGATTCCAACCATCCAGAATGGATTTCAGGCGAACTAATAATAATAATAATCCAGATAATAATAATAATAATCCAGTGATTTCAATAGACATCGTTGTTTCCAAGTCCACCGTTGAAAACTGCGAAACAGACGCCTGGCTGCTCACGAAACGTCTACACTGTGAGTCACGTGACTAAAAGACTTGAACCATAGACTACTACTATAATTAACGAAGGAAAATCGCGGAATGTCTTACTGTCCAGATGAAAGCCTTTCCGCGTGTAGGTAAGGAAACCGTCTTGGTCTGTGGTAGTAGGCGAATTCTAGGTAAGTACCAAATCGGGGTACCTATTTCACGTCGCGTTAGACAGCAGGCCCTATCAGTTCACCAACCACAACGCCCGTATATATGTAACGAATAGGCTATGGGCTATATATGCACGTAATTTAGAGTTGACGGGTAGCAGAATGCCATCGAGACAGTGGCCCAATGGCCCAATGGCCGCCCTTCAAAGTCCCGCTGGTCTCGTTAATAGCAGATTTCTCAGGGACATTAGCCTCTTGCCCAGGCCCAGTAGAAGCTACCCAACTGTAGCAAACGCATATATATATATATATATATATATATATATATATATATATATATATATATATATATATATACCCGGCCGAAGAGAAGACAAAGTCTGTATTCGCGACTAAATTACCGTGCTAAACGCTTGGGTTCTTTCACACCTCGACGCACACAAACAAAAACTAATCTAGCCAAACCACGGGGGTAACCATTTCCTGTTGTTCTAGGTCACCCCTCTTTTGACCCCCTCCCTTCTCCACCCATTCTCCTCCTCACCCCGTAACAAAGACATGCCTGTCTTCCGAATGACACCCACCCCTCATAAAGATGGCTTGATGCAAAGGTCGGGCACTAATTAGTGTGAACACATTCTACCTATATTCAATGAAAACGTCTTTCGATATAAATTCATCTCCAGAAGAGTTTAATAAAACCACGAGTGTACGGCCATCAATAAGTTAGTAATCCAAAAATGGGATAGAATGCAAATAAAGCATCAAAAATCGGATATATCCAAAATTAAGTGGATACCAGCTAAACGAGTAACGCTGTTTCTATAATATCCACTGTGTAGGGGATTATAGGAGCTCTCTAGTCACCTCGCTTACCTACTCCTCCCTCTCCCTCACGACAACTAGTATGACACCCAAATGTCAATTCTGAATCAGAATATCCCGGCATGCACCCCAAAAACATCGTTTTTACTGGAAACCCTCAGGCATTTAACATGTCCCCCCCACTACACCAAAAAATTCACGTTATCATCGTCATGGAAAAACTGTGTAGGTCTATAGCAATGAACGTTCCACAGAATGTGAGAATGTGGTATGTGAAATCCCCATCTTTCATCTATACGCGCTTTTTGATAATCGATTTTTGTTATTGCGTCGAATCGCATATTTGAAAATCCACGAACTTCGTTAAGCGCTGCAAAACATTGCGATATTAGACGCATGCACTTGTATTATCGACTATTGCGAATTTCCTCTCGATTATTTCGTTTAGTTTGTAGAGCATCCATTGCTGACGAATGACACCACACCTGTCCATCAGCAAATCGAACTTTACTATCGATACACAAGCAGTAGTCAATCGTGATTCGTGCATGTATCATTTCGTTATTCTTTGCAAGTTCCAAACCTCATAAGGCTTGTACAATCCGTATATAACATTGAAGGGAATTTAAAGCCAAGAGACCAGGGCGTAGCGATGGGGATATATATATATATATATATATATATATATATATATATATATATATATATATATATATATATATATATATATATTATTATAGCAACACAGCCACTCGTTCGCCAACAAGAACCTGCGTTTTGTTTGAAATGACCGCTTTTTCGATGACGAAAATTGCGAACATTACCTCTCTCTCTTTTATATATATATATATATATATATATATATATATATATATATATATATATATATATATATGCTGTAGCAACTCACTGTAGTGTAGATGAGGATTTGGCTCGCTTTGTTGGAAGAACAGCTCCGACTGCAAGCAACGTTTATTAACTAACAGAAGTGAAAGTACAGTTAACTGCAGTCCTCGGTAAATTGCGTTACATCTGCCGGGTCCTTATTAGCTGCACAGAAATCCCAGACCTAAAGGATGGAAAGGCTCCAAGTCCCATCATCCACACTTCAAGTTTATCCAATGCAATCATCAGACAAAGTTTCACCCCTCCCCACCTCCCACCGCCTCACCCCGCCCCCGGCGTCTCTCACCGCCGCTGCCCTCTGCCTCAAACACCACCACCCGACCTCGCAACCATCCGAAGATGCATCACCCCGTTCCGTTCAACCGCTCCTCTTAATTTTGCCTCTGCCGAGAGCGTCTCTTTGTTTGTGTGTGTATGTGTCTCTGTATGTGTCTCTGCTCGGTGCGATATGGACCATGATCTCATCAAAATCGCATCGGATGGAACCGCTTAGCATGTACCCCGGAGTCGTCTTCTTCTTCTTCTTCTTCTACTTCGACCGGCACGAAATGACAAAAGCCAGAATATCTTCGTAGCTAACCAGCACACGAAGCCACCCATTAGCAGCAGCAGCAGCAGCAGCGGCGGAGGTTACTTAGCACCGGCAAAACGCAAACAATCTGAGAGAGAGAGAGAGAGAGAGAGAGAGAGAGAGAGAGAGAGAGAGAGAGAGAGAGAGAGAGAGAGAGAGAGAGAGAGACAGAGAGGTTTAATTGGAATCAGGCCCTGGTCCTAACAGCGATCGGGGGCAATCGGGGCAACGCCTAAACGACAGACGGTCTCAACGGCCATTGATAAGGAGAAAGGGAAGTTCGTAGTTTCGGAATATTCACAGAGACAGACAGACAGACAGACAGACAGAGAGCGAGACAGACAAAGACAGGCAGAGACAGGCGCATTCCCGGAAAGATAACTCGGGCCTCCGGAGGAAGAGGAGGAGGAGGAGGAGGAGGAGGAGGAGGAGGAAGAAGAAGAGGAGCGCCGTAGGGCCTTCCTCCTCCGCCTCCTTCTGCTCCTCCTCCTCCTCTTCCTCCTCCTCCTCCGGAGAGAAACTTAAGTTTCTGATGCCAATAGAAGCACGCTCATTAGAGGCGACGAGATTACTGGAGAATATTACCCGGCGCATGCGCTCGGGTCGGGCGAAGAGATTCCTCGAGTCGTAATTAGCAAACTCCTGCGGCACGCCGGGCCGCTGGGCGGGGAAGGGGTGGGTGGAAAAGGGGGATACTGGAGGAAGCAGAGGAGGAGGAGGACAAGAGAGAGAGAAACACGCACACAGAAAGACAGAGAGACACAGAGACAGACAGACACAGAGACAGACAGACACAGAGACAGACAGACACAGAGACGGACAGACAGACATAGAGGGATGGAGAGAGACCGCTGATCAGTTTGCTCCGAGGTTTTTCCGGCCAGACCTGTTCGAGATGATCTTCTTATTCCTATCGGTCGGTTCTCTGTGCGTCGAGTGCATTGATCAGAGGGAAATTAACTCGAACCGCGATAAACCGATGTAGGCCTACGGTAATCGTAATGGATTCGCCGTCCGCCAGCAATTTCACTCTCAACCGCCCACCTCCTCCACCCTACCACCCCCACCTCCTCCACCCTACCCCCCACCTCACCCACCCACCCATCCCATCAACCCAACGTCCTCTTCCTGCTTTCATTCTCCTCGCCGTCTTTCCATCTCTGTGTCTGTCTGTGTCTGTCTGTCTGTCTGTCTGTATGTCTGTCTGTATGTATGTCTGTCTGTCTGTCTGTCTCTCCCTTTCTACCTCCTCTCTCTCGTCGGCTTCGAACCTTAGTAGTGCTGCGAACGAGTGGCGCCATCTGCGGAACGAGACAGCACAGTGGCCGACGCCACCTGGGGAATGAAATCAAAGCTAACAAAGGAACGGCAGAGAGATACGAACAACGAAGGCGGGCTTTTAAAAGCCCCAGATTCGTTCGCACCCCAGAGGCTTCTGGACTCGCACTATCGAGAACAATGTCAAGCATTTTTGTAGCGCCTCAACTTTATCGCAAATCAGAACAAAATCAGTCGTTGAATGAAGGCTTCATATTTTTGTTGTAAATCGACTTCGCTGAAAAGACGGGGGGGTCCTTCGCGACCTTTATGATGCACATATACTTCGATTTAAACTTAATTTAGCTCGTCAAAGAGTCGTCATAACCGTTTCTCATTAGACAGCGGCTTTCAAAAAGACACAAAGACCTAATCGAGATATTTCGTGTCGTAACAATGGGCCCCTCGTACGGGTTTCCCGGTTTCCCCACGAAAGAATTATTCCCTTGCCCGGGGGCTATGTACAGACGGGGATGCGGTAGCGAGGGTAATTAAGCTGCCCGCTCTTTGTCTTTTCCCATTCATCGCACCCAGCCCCCCAGAGGTCAAGATTTACGGACTTCCAGACGAATGACACTAATAAGACCAACTAGGTGACATCTCTAATGGAAGCGGCTCTCATCCTCTAAGCCTCGCCTTCAGCTATAAATTCTGTATAATTACAATGACAACCTCTTCTTAGCACACCTGACCCCTGACTAATGCCTCTCAGCCGGTCGGTCGGTCGGTCGGTCGGTCGGTCGGTCGGTTCTACCTGTTCGATGCTCTCAAAAGACCGTAGATTAATCTCTAATTAAGACCTGGAAATTACCGGTAAGCCCCCTCTCCCCCTCCCTCCCCCGAAGAAAAGACTGAAGATAATATTTTTCTCGGTTCTAACGCTGTCTTCGAAAACTCCGTCATCGCATCACAAAATAGTAAGTAAGTAAGTAGTTAGTTAGGAAGCATACAATGAAAGTAAGGAACTTTGGCGTAGCCAGAGGTAAACGGGGCCCAGCCCCACTCCCCCCATTATGGAATACTGGCGACGCCACTGGTAAGGAATCCCACTGTCTCTATTAATATAAACATGGATAGGATTGAGATAGCGCAAGGAGATGGAATGTTTTGCGAAAACGTTTGAAAAGACCGTACATTGAACCAGTAGCGAGTCTAGCGACCCCCCAAAATCAATCTACCATAAAGTTTTTAATGCGCTTTTAAAATGTTTAAAGTTTTAACAGATTTATACCCCCTCCCAATCACATTAACCCCCCTCCCCCCCACACACAAATTCTTGGCTACGCCCCTGGTAGCAACGTTGATTGCAGACGGTGTTCAGTGTCTGAACTCGGTCAGAGCCAAAGCCGGTAAAGGGAGGCAGAGAGCTTTCAGCGGGAGCTATCTGAGGAAGATACGTGAAAGTCACGACACGAAGAACATGACGATGCTATAGACTGTGAAAAGAGTTGATACGGTCGGTTGCAACTCAAACAAAACACCATAGAGAAACAAGGCGAAATACCCGCCGAAGTCTGAGAGAGTCCAAGAGCTACGTCGAAATAGAGAAAACTAAAGTTTCAGTTAATGCAGAAATCTCTGGGAATGGAAGTATACTATCAGCAGTGGCGGCTCCACAGGTGGGGCCCGGGGGGCCCGTGCCCCCTATTGAGTGCTTGGCCCCCAGTGGTTCCCCTGTTAGGACCCTATACTTAATACTACATACCTAGCAACAAATGGTTACCCCCTCCCCATGATTAGAAGTTGTCACCCCAACGGCCCCCCCACTTGTCAAATCCTGAAGCCGCCACTGACTATCAGAAACAGTAATGATTCGTATTCTGACTTCTTCGGAGTTATCATGAGAAAGGACGAACATTGTACGGAGAAGTATTCATACAAGAAAGGACCCGTCAAAAAGATCATATATAGGCCTATAATATTTTTAAATAATATAAAATTATAAATATTATATATTAATGAACTTCTATAGCGTCATTTTAGTAATGCACTTTGCATCCTGCAGTCAACGTCGCTCCGGATTGCAAACGCAATCTCCCGTTGTCAAATTCAATAAGTCATCCCGATTTTCCGGTCTCGAAATTAAGAGGAAAGCAGCAGATGATCTGAATAGGATTCATCCAAGCGACCCCGGATTGGTAATGAAATCGAAGGAGTGGTTGGTACCGGCGAACGGAAAGAGTCGAACGAATAAGAATGGTCCGTCGTATAAACGCAGTCAAAATCTCGCAACAAGCGAGGATATTCTAAAAAGTGAAATCAGCAAAGAGAGAGAGAGAGAGAGAGAGAGAGAGAGAGAGAGAGAGAGAGAGAGAGAGAGAGAGAGAGAGAGAGAGCTACAAAAGCTACCAACCCATAAAGCAGTGGTTATTAACCAGGAGTACTTGTACCTTTTAGTGGTCCGTGAAGGACGTTTTGGGGGTACGCAGAATGATCCGGAAATAAAGTCTGTTTAAAGACTTTCACATCAAAGTACTTCGAACTGTAGAAATGTTTGTAATAAATTAGAAATTGTAAAAGAAAAATCCAACTTTCTGGCTTGTACACAATCCGTGACAGAAGTACAGTGTACGTTGCAGTTGATAATTTTGCAATAAATTACAGAGCATAAACTTTTGTCCTCATATAAGGTACCGTAGACCGATAGGGGTACTTCGCTCTCTTATACTTGTTTCAGAGGTACGTAATCACAAAAAGCTTAAGAACCACTGCCATAAAGGACAGCAAAACAGCAGCGCTCGACAATTTTAATCGTGAATTTTGCAGATCCTCCTCTTATCTGAAGTTATCTCGGGGATTTCCCTAGTCTTCGCTGGTCAGGAATTCAATCAGTTCGATCCAACGCCGTATAATTTTATACGGCGTTGGTTCGATCACTGACGAAACTTCTTTAGCGCTATTATAATGATGAATTTAGCTTCAGTATAGATGGTCGCTTCAGAGCGAAACATCAAAGTGAGAAATCATGTATGTGGTATCGTTTGGAGTTGAAAATCAGTAGGCCTGCATTTAAACGAGGCGAAAACTGACAGTGTCTGAAGCTATTATAAACAAAAAATGACCAGCAGAACAAGTGATTGTATGTATTCGGATAAAGGCTCTCCCAATCCCGAATAACATTCTTTCTACTCAAGTTCAGTGCATGCACACTTAGGCCTACAAGTGAAATCAGGTCTTAGAAACTAAATGAAAGAACTGTGTTAATGGCTGACGTAACACATGTTAATAATAATAATATTATTATTGCTAATATTTCTATGTTTAATATTATTAATGAATTATTATTGTTATTATTATTATTATTATTAGCAGTAGTAGTAGTAGTAGTAGTAGTAGTAGTAGTAGTAGTAGTAGTAGTAGTAGTAGCAGCAGCAGCAGGAGCAGCAGCAGCAGCAGCAGCAGCAGCAGCAGCAGCAGCAGCAGCAGCAGGAGCAGCAGCAGCAGTAGCAGCAGCAGCAGCAGCAGCAGCAGCAGCAGCAGCAGCAGCAGCAGCAGTAGCAGCAGCAGCAGCAGTAGCAGCAGCAGCAGTAGCAGCAGTAGTAGTAGTAGTAGTAGTAGTAGTAGCGGCAGCAGCAGCATTAGTAGTAGACTAGTAGTTGTAGTAGTTATTGTCATTGCTACGAGTGTTGAGAGCTTCATGAGAATCAGCCTTGACCAGAACTTATTCGAAGAGAAGTTAGTGTTGGAATTCACTGTGTAACTGTAACATATATCGTTAATCGGATCTCATTAACCCATCGTTGCCGGTCGCACTGATTAATAATATGCATCCACGTTCAGACTGAACCGCGTGGGCAAGACGAATTCCTACCGGTTCTTTGTCCTTGACCGCTCCCCCTCCCCCTCCCCTCCCCTCCCCAGAGCGTTGGATCTAGTCCGCCTTTTTGGGACAGATCGAAAATAATGAGACGCCTTCATTACTGTTCGATCGTCGCCATAGCAAGTAGGTCAATGCGGAGACAAGAATAGAGTTAAGGAATTTCGGAACTCGTTACTACCGACGACACGGCTGTACGCGTAACACGGTATTTGACGGCGTCCGCGGGTCTCGACACTGGCCCCCGCAATCGAACAGCAGGGAGAGGAGGAGGAGGAGGAGGAGGAGGAGGAGGAGGAGGAGGAGGAGGAGGAGGTCCGGTCGTAATAATGAATCGCTTTAATAAGACTGGACGTGCGCTCCGACATTCCAGCTCCAGTTTCCACGACGCTCGCTCTGACCGGCGGAGTCGTTTTAGTAGGAGATACTCTTGGTACTTCGATGCAATAAAATAAAATATGGAGAAGATTCGTGGTCTTTGACTGGGCATTGAAGTGATCAAACGTGTTTTATTTGGAGGCAAACTGATTGGATCAACGAGGTTCTCTCGGGGAGACTTGTGAAGTGAGAAATCTTCTTAATAAATTAACCGGGACTAAATAAAGGCTGTCCGAATCTCATCCAGCCCATAGAAGCTGAGGACGCACGGTTCTAACTATAAGATCATCATTCGGGACTATTCTTTCAGTTCAGATCGCTGGAATGCCATTCAGTCTCTCTCTCTCTCTCTCTCTCTCTCTCTCTCTCTCTCTCTCTCTCTCTCTCTCTCTCAGCATAGTTCAGAAGATGTGCCCGGTTAAAAATAATCACGGCTAATGCGTTCGGACACAAACATGTCAAACCTTCGTCGATATCAACTTTATATCCAAGACTGCCGCCGCCGCTGCTGAAAACGGCGGCGGAGATAAGGAGGGGCAGTGTGGGAACGGTGCACATACCTCGCTACGCCGTCATTCAACATTCAATACCGCACTTGTCAAGTCTGCTGTCAGTCAAGGTTTTAGCATCTGGAGAGGCAACACATGGAGACGAGATGACGAAAGATAGTGAAAGGGGGAGGAGGAGGAGGAGGACGACGACGAGGAGGAGGAGGAGGAGGAGGAGAGAAGAAAGGAGAGAAGAGAAGAGTAGAGAGGAGAGGACAGCTGAAAACCAGATGATATTTATATCACCAGAGGCTTCGACCTCAAATACTCCTCCTATTGCGTAAATGAGAAACAGGCCTTAGGGGGTGACCCCGTCACCGGTCTCCTTTTCCAGTTACCCCACTAAATCCGAAATCTGATCCAACCACGCGTTGCAGCGAGGGACTCCACAACTTTAAGAATTAACCCGATTGCATTTAAACTGACGCGGTCTCAGAAAATAAACCACGCAGTCATTAATTTGTAATTAATGACTGCGTGTCCGCCTGTCCGCCTGCCTGCATGCCTGCCTGCCTGCCTGCCTGCCTGCCTGTCTGTCTGTCTGTCTGTCTGTCTGTCTGTCTGTCTGTCTGTCTGTCTGTCTGTCTGTCTGTCTGTCTGTCTGTCTGTCTGTCTGTCTGTCTGTCTGTCTGTCTGTCTGTCTGTCTGTCTGTCTGTCTGTCTGTCTGTCTGCCATAGCCATCTACAGTAGAAGGAAATGGTCTGTGTAGGTGACATTTCGGCAATCATTGTGGAAACAACGAAACAGATAAAGAATGGGGGAAGAGAGGACGAAGTCAAAACTAGGCAAAAGCGATTGCTTTTATAGCGTTGACGCAGGTTATACTGTACTATCTTTAATATTAATGCTGCAGTTTGGATTATTGAAAAGCCGATGGGAAGTCTATTGTGAGATTACTTGCTAGGTTATTAATGCGGTCTCGAAAGAGCCGGAAAATGGAACCCTGCTGGCATATTATGAAGAGGGTAATTTAAAATTGCTGCTGTGTTAAAGGGCATCAATCAAAAATCGTTATTATGCATCGACAAACATCCAATCACAGGCCACTTTACAACAACCAATCACGGGACGTATTACTCCATAATTATCACAAGAGTAATTTCGAATTTTTCGTATTATTAGCTTTCTATAGTTATTGTAATATGGATATCGAGCTATTTCGAAAAACAGTTTATATTTTTCAACTAGATATACTGTGCGCTGTAAAACTCCAGTGTGATTCACGTGCTGCCTTCGAGACGCAATTTAACGGAGAGCCAACATGGGTCTGTCAATGAGATTTATTGATTGGGATTTTATTGATTGAGATTTGGAATAATGGAGGAAACATACAATTCCTTTTAGAGAATATTTGTGACAAGTTAGATGAGTGGAAAGCAGTTGACATAATATGCTTGGACTTTGCAAAAGCATTTGACAAAGTACCTCATTCAAGACTTGAAGCCAAGCTCAGGCATGTGGATTTGGCGGTAGAGTTCTCTGTTGGATAAAAACAAAATGGCTGCTGAACGGAAGACTGAAGGCAGGCATAAGAGCCTTAAGAACGATATTCAAGAGTGGGCTGAGGTTATAAGGGTAGTGCCACAGGGTTCAGTGTTGTGAACTCTATTGTTTTTCGTATACTGTATATCAATGACATTGATGAAGACATAATATGGAAAATTTCAAAATCTGCTGATGACACAAAACTGTGTGGACAGAGTGGTGGTAAAACAGAGGCAACGATTTTACAAGAAGACCTAAATAGACTGTCGCAGTGGTCTGAGGATTGGAAAATACTTTTTCAATATAAATGGATGCAATAATAAGACTTTACAAAACATTGGTACATTTGGAATATTGCACTCAAGCATGGTGATCATTCCTGAAGAAATACAGAAAGAGCTCAACAGCAATGATCCAAAGGGTGTCAAAGACTAAAATTTAATTGTGAATAAAGGTTAAAACGCTGGGTATTAAAAACTTTGGAGAAAATGAAAGCGAGAGGAGATTTTATTGGTACACCTAAACTACTTGCAAACAAATTGGAGGAGCCATGCCGAAAGGTTTGGCAGTAGGACGGAACTCGAGGGCTTAACCAATGATAGAGCGGTTGATATCATATATGGATTGAGTTGGACGAGAAGATAGTAATGGCCTCTAGTGAAAAATTAATGCTTATAAAATTAGCCTCAGTACTATAAGCATACTAGATTGTTCTTCTGTCGCTATTGGACTGTATAGATAATGTATTGTGGAAGTCATGCAGTAACTCAACTAGGCATTTGTGACATTGTATACCGCAAAGTTGTGTCATTTTTAGATGCAGAACGCTAGGTTAGAAAATAATTTAGCACGGCATCTACTACACTGTGGTACCGTTTTCGATATCAATATAGATTTCAGATTTAACTCACTAATTATAAAACTTTATCCACATTAAATTTCATCTATGCTACACAACAATATGCAAATTTCAGCAAAATCAGTCGTACAGTTAACGAGGTATTAATTTTCAAAAATTTGAATCTAAAACGGCGCCACTTCAATCGGTACACAGTGTACCGCAACTCCTAATAGGCATAGGTGTCTAAAGTTTCGTCTATGCGAAAAATCGGCAAGAATAATAACTCATCCGAAGCTGTTTTAACTAGATTTTTAAGTCTTTCATAATATGGACATTGGAAATTACGCTTATGATTGGTCGTTGTTATAATGTGGCGCCTGTGATTGGATGTTTCCCATGCATAATACGCGATTTGATTGGTGTCGTTTAACACGAAGTATATGCCTAATACATTGGCAATACCAATTTTCGTGTAACTTTTTCTAATTTGCGTGCCGTTGGTCGATGGCCTTACGAAAGGATAGACAGAATCTCACAGCACAGTGTGCAATGGTTAATATGAGAAAGTGAGATTTTCGAATAGAACGGAAATGACGAGAAATTTAACTGTGTTTCAGTGGAGAAAACGAAACCAAAAAACAAAGAATCAATTCATTATATAATAAATATGTCAAAAAAAGTCGCGATTATGTCAAACATTATGACGATGATGATGTCGATGGTGATGATAATGATGATGATGGTAATGGCGATGATGACGATGGTGATGGTGCTGTTGGTGATGGTGGTAATGATGACGACGATGAAGATGATTATGATGATGATGGTGGTGGTGATGGTGATGATGATTATGGTAGTGGTGGCGATGGTGATGATGATGATGGCGGAGTGTGTTCGTGGTGGTAGCGATGACGACGACGACGACGACGACGACGGTCATTAATCGTTATAGATACGATTGCTAATCGTCAGAATTTTGATGAGTTTCGCGATGTCGTGATGACGGTAGTTATGAAAAACCCTCATTTTTAAAAATCTTGCTGTGCACAGCACAGAGAGAGAGAGAGAGAGAGAGAGAGAGAGAGAGAGAGAGAGAGAGAGAGAGAGAGAGAGAGAACGAGAACGACAACTAAGCTACGATTCACGTTTATGCAGAGCCAACGGCCATAAAAACAGTCGCCGCGGTATTTGCGTTATCGCGAGAATTATATATCTGATCCCGGACCGCTTGGCGATCGGCGGCGGCGGCGGCAAAAGGACGCGAGAGTCAATAATTGACCGTGCGCGATGAATCATAGATTAATTCCTCATCAGCGCGGATCAACCGAGGATTGTCCGACTGATGGACGGATTAAAGCCCCATCGCCTCCTCTCAGATAGACGGGGTGATAAGGGTTCAACGCCCCCTCCCCCCCCCGCTACCCCGCAGACAATCAACGTTCTGTTCTCTCGCAATCAGCCGAACGATTTTGTGGGTCGTGGTTCTGATGACATCTGACGTCAGAAGCCTTTGAACGTTTAATAAGAAAAATATGACGGTCTTCGATTTTGCTGGAAATATTTTAATCGAGAATTATCGACAAAACTTAATGAAATTAGTTTGGACAAATGTCGAAAAGAAGTTCGTATTTGAATTCACAGAATTTAGTAGGTCGATTATGACCCTGCTAAGTATATATATATATATATATATATATATATATATATATATATATATCGATAATTTTAGCGGTGAACACGAGCCAAAAGCTCTTTATTAGACCAGTTTCGGTTGACAAAGACTATCAAAATCCCGTTCTATATACGTCATCAAGTGCGCGGTCAAGCCGGTCATGTCTCAGTTAGACTTGAATAAAATCTTTGAAATAATAATGAAAGTTTAAAGAGATAAGCAGATTTCTGTTACCCAAGTCTATCTCAAAGCAGCTGGCATCTAAAGGCAATGGTTCATAATACGTTCACAGAACCAGCCATGTGAACGAGTGCAACAGGAGAATATTATGAGGTTCAACGGCACATGTGAACGTAAACGTTCCTATGTCGTTAATACAGATTCACTCTTCTCTGATAATAATCCCAGATAACCACGTAAGTTGACTAAGTTCCAAAGAAATGTTCTAACTGCTGTCCAATTAAATGTTGTGCACAATGAAGATGAGAATAGAATTGCAAAGTTGAAGATGATGATAACAACGCAACTGCATACTCAAATGTACTTAATAGCGACAACATTATGATGATGACGATGATGATGATGAAGAAAATGATAATGATGGCGATGATGATGATGATGATGGCGATGATGATGATGATGATGATGATGATGATGATGATGGCGATGATAATGTGGGGGAAGACGGTTAGTGCCTACCTGATTCTGCAGTTGAGTCGTCCTCTTCGACTGAACTGAAGTAGGGAATGCTCTTTTTGTCGGCGCCCGACGATGACGTCATATATCGCTGTTCGTTGAGCGCGTGAGCCTCCGACTGCGCATGCGCAATCAGTCCGAACTTCGTCGGCGCCGCGAAGCAGCAGAGGGCGCACCTGTACGACCACCTCCGCGACGACGACGACGACAACGACCCGGGCGCCATCTGCAGCAGCAGCAGCCTGTCCTCTTCCGCCTGGAGATGCTGGTAGATGCGCGCGTTCGACTCGTGCGACGACCCGGCCACGACGTGCATCTGGAGCCGGTAGATGCTGTTCGTGTGGTAGTCGCAGGCGTTGCAGTACACCTGGACGGGACTGCCGGACCCGAGGAACTTCTGGCTGAGCTCGCCCACTCGTCCCCCGCCGCCGCCGCCGCCGCCGATGATACCGGTCCCCTCCTGGATGTGGTTGATCAGCTGGAGGCGCTGGAGGTGCTTGTCGGTCTTGCAGTGCAGCTGGAAGTTGGCCTTCAGGCTGGTCTTGTACTGGCAGAGGTTGCAGTGGTAGGTCCCGGCCACGACGGCAACGCTGTCCTGGTCGGTGTTCTTCGATCGGTCCAGCTGGATGTGATGCTGGAGCAGGTCGATGGAATCGGTCGTGAAGACGTTGCAGATGGCGCAGGCGAACAGCCCGCCGCCGCCGCCGCCGACGGAGCAGGAGGAGGAGCGGAGACCGGAAGACAGCTTCCGGGCCTCGTCGGTCAGTCGCTCCGTCGGTCCAACGCCACCCGGAAGTAGGGGCTTCGTCAGATCGATCGCCGTTTCCGGTAGGCTGGGAATGAACGGAGACAGGAACATCGTCGCCGGGTCGAACACGCCCGGGGCCGGTGGTGGAGGCGGCCCCGGCGGGGGGTGCTGGAGTCCCATGATCGACGGTAGACCGAGAAGGGCGGCTGCTGCGGCGGCGGAGGACGGGTCTTGGCCGAACATCTGCGCCATCTGGTGATTCATCTGCATCTGGCGCATGTTCTGCTGCAGCGCCATCAGGTTCTGCGCGTGTTTCTCGCTCGTCATGTGGATGCGGAGATTTCGCGCCTCCGTCGTCTCGTAGCTGCAGAAGTCGCAGCGCCACGTCGCCCGCGGCTTGCTCTTGCGCGCAGCGGCGCCGCTCATGCTCGAACCGGGGGCGGCGGCTGTTGTTACGACACCGGACCCGCCGCTCCCGACAGCGGCGGCGGCGTGCTGCTGGACAGGCGGAGTGGCGGCGATCTTGGCATCCGGTGCACCACTGCTGCCGCCGCCGCCGCCGCCGCCGCCTACTCCCACTCCGCTGCCGCCGTTCTGCAACTCCTGCATGTTGTTGGAGTGCTTGTCCGACTGGAGGTGGATGCTGAGGTTGCCCTTGGTGGTGGTGGAGTAGTTGCAGATGTCGCAGCGGTACGGCTTGTAGCCGCACGTGTACGACTCGCCGCGGGCGAGACGAGGGTGCGGCTGGCCGCCGATGCAGTAGGCGCACTGCGTCTCCGTCTCCGGGTGCTTCTCCTTCATGTGGATCTCCAGCGTCTCCTGGTACTTGTAGTGCCAGTTGCACTTCGGGCACTTCAGCGTCTTGCACGAGTTGCGCGAGTGGAGCGCCGTCAGTCCCATCTGACCGGCGGCCGGCGATCGGTCGCGCCCGGCGGCGGCGGCGAAGAACGAGGCGGCGGCGGCGTCGCCGCAGTCGGACCCCACTCCGTGCAGAAAGTCCGTCGACGGGGCGTCGTTTCGCACGGGGCCCGCTGCTGCTGCTGCAGAGGATATCGTCGCCCCGGAAGACAGCGTCTGGGCGCCGTTGATCACGTGATCGCTCGACGTACCGAGGTGGTGGAACGGCGGCTGCTGCAGGGCGGTCGTCATGGCAACTGACGACGACGATGACGTAATCTGAGGCATTACCACGGAGTCGTCGAATGCTGTTGTTGTTGTTGCCGTCGTCGACAACGACGAATGCTGGTTTCCGGCGGCGTCGAACGACCGAACGGGACCCTGTCGCGTCTGAGACTCCGGCGGGTCGCCGTTGATGTTGTTGTTGTTCTTTTCGCCTGTCGATCCTCCTTTGATGGCCGGTCCTCCGCCGCCCCACATCCCCACCGCCGGGAAATACTGCGACCCCAGGGCGGCGCACAGACCGAGGCCGAACGGCTCCGATGTCGGGTGCTCGTAGAAGACTCCGGATGAGTGCAATCGATGTCCTCCTCCTCCTCCTCCTCCTCCTCCTCCTCCTCCTCCTCCTCCAGGAGCAGCAGTCTCCTTCTGCTGCTGCTGCACCGCCATCCTGCCACTGCTCCTGAATTCCCGGATCTCCAGAGCGTCCTCCCGGGCGCCGCCGGGAGGATAACTCGAATCCTCGACACCCCCACCGCCCCTCGACTGCTGCTGCTGCTGCTGAGCGACAGCCGCGTTCTCTCTGCCGCCGGCATGCGATGACGTCACGGCTCCTCGGCAGTCGTCGTCGTCTGCACAATCGTCTGCTACGTCGTCCGGCGGCGGCGGCGATGACGTCATCGGTTCGAGGATCGACATGTGAGGCGCTCTGTCTCTGCCGACGCTCTGGATGATGGCCGACGCTTCCGCCGCCAGCATGGCCGCCCTCTGGTCGTCGCTGAGCGCCATCTGGTGTTCGGACGCGGCGTGACTGACGAAGGACTTCGCCAGACCGAACGACAGCTTACACACGAAGCACATGAGTATTGGTTTCGCCGTCGTCGTCGTCGTCGGCAGCGGCGCCACGTGACCGACATCGTGACCCTGCCGTCGCCTCCTCTTTCTTCTTCCGCTTCTCGTCGTACTTCCGGAGCAGAGGTCAACCACCCGGTAGCTGAGCATGACGGGAAGTTCGGAGGAGGGATGCGACCGCGGTTCGGACGGCTGTTTCGGGCACGTCGCTCCTCCTCCCACTCGGCACCCGAAAGGGGACGGTCGATGAGGAGTAGGAGGAAGAGGAGGAGTGGGCGGAGGACAGCGGATGTAGACGGCGCTGGCTATCTGGGGGTACGACGGGAGGGCGTTTGCAGACGACGAGGTCATGACCTTGTCCCCGTGCTCTACTATCGCCCCGTCTTGCCTTGGAACGGCCTCGTCCGAATCCAGTTGGCCTTCGATGATGTACGCCGATCCGTCCGGATTGTAGACGATTTTTCCGTTGAACGTTTCTCCTTCCTCTTCCTCCTCCTCTTCTTCTCCTCCTCCTCCTCTCCCTCTTCCTCCTCCTCCTCCTCCTCCTTCTTCTGTATCTTCGTGGTCGTCGTCGTCGCCGTCACATGAGTGGTTTATGTACATCTTGAAGGTGCGAAACTGACGCGAACACTGACCGCAAGTCTCGATAGACGTCGCTTCATCATCCCTCGTCTTCTCACCAGCATCCTCTCCATCCTCATCGCTCCTCCTCCTCCTTCTCCCCGGCTCCTCGCCCTCCTCCGCTCTTCCTCCCTTTCCCTCCCTAACTTTCCCGACGTCGGCGACGGCTTCCACTGCAGGATCCGCGGAGAATCCGCATCCCTTGTCGTCGTCGTCGTTCGCGGATGTCTGATCCTCCTCCTCCTCTTCTTCTTCTTCCTCTTCTTCTTTAATTGCTGCTGGAAAAGTGCCGTTCTGCAGCAGCAGCATCACGGCGCGGCGGCCGACATCCATCGGCGAGTCGGTCGCACCCGTCACGACCGTCGCTGCGGCGCTACTCTTGCTCCGGGTTTCCGCCGCCGGAGAAGGACGCGAAACCTGCAGGAACCCGTTCCAGTCGGCGGCGGCGGATGATGTCGGAGCAGAGGAGGAACGGTTCCAGATGGAATGTTCGGCGGAATCAAAGTCCCTCGGCTCCGCAGGGGCGGTCGGCGCAGAGGCCCCGGTACCGGCCCCGGCCCCGGCGCCGCCGCCGGCGCACTGGAGCGATCGCGCCGTGACGAAGCAGGCGCCGTGGCGGAGCAGCTGGGCGCTCGAGTCCTGCACCGGACTAAGTCCAGCCATCATCACAGCGTGGTCCGGAAGTCCGTCGATGAGGAAGAGGAGGAGGAGGAGGCGGCCCACTGCGAATCATTCGAACGACAGGAGATGAGAGACTGCGACAAAAGCAATTAAAAACAACAAATAAATAATAATAATAATAATATTATTATTATTATTATTATTATTATTTAGTTCACTAGTATACTGCACTATATACTAATCAATCCAGCATTCAACCATTAATTAACCCCTTTACCGTGCATTTAACTGTAACTCAGTGTAAAATGGACGGATATATTTGGGGTCCCCGGTAAAGGGGTTAACCGGCGGCTGCTACGTGTGTTGTACCACTGGCTGATGGTACTATGCATTATAACGTGGTGCTATAGAAGTTAGTGATTAGATTAGATTAGCTGCAGGTGGTCACTGACTATTACTATTATTATTACTATTACTATTAGTATTATTATTATTATGACACTAATAATAGCTTGACGGATTAGAGAAACAACGAAGACATTTTACAGATGATAGAAGAGGATCAAACACTGATGGCTATCATCAAGCTAGGGTAGACGAAATTTTTGGGAGGGCATTTGATGAGGAAAGAGGGACTCGAGAACTTGGCAGTGAAAGGCATGGTGGAGATGGAGGGAAAGAGATCAAGAGGAAAACAAGATCAAAATACACAGACAGACTAAGAGATGGACTGGATATAGACAACATCATCGAACTCCTGATGAATATCAAAGATCGTGGAAAGTGGAAGTCCATGGCCGCCAACACAGCAATGCAAGAAGACGAAGAAGAAGAAGAAAAAAAAAGATCAATCAACCAATCAACCAATCAATCCATCCATCAATCAATCAAGCAGTTAATCAGTTTCTATACCGCCACGATCATAACGCCTAGGATTATTCACTGAAGCGACCATCGACTGGTGCAGATGTACTACTACAATGGGGCTAAAGAAGTCTACTACTACTAGTACTACTACTACTACTACTACTACTACTACTACTACTACTACTACTACTACTACTACTACTACTACTACTACTAGGACATTAGCCAACGGGTCGTAACATCCAAGCCATATTCGAGGAAGCGAAATTTCTTTGATTTATTATTTTCTTCTTTAGCGGACCTTCCCCTGTTCAAGTTTCACAAGGAACTATCGATGCTTACAGAAATTCTGATTCTAAATTACGTCTACCGGTTTAACACAGCGATTTTTCAGGGAGAAATGCGGGACTCGGAGGTCCTAAATATGCGGGGTGGGGAGACCGAAATTTCACATTTATGCGCCTATTTCCACTGGCCTATTTCAGGAAATTGCACCGATTCTCGGTAAAAAAATCCTGATGAGTGAAAAATTTCATCTAAACAGGAGCTAAGCCACTGTAAATCTATGCCTATGTTATAGGAAAATAGCAAAAGTGCCCTATATGTAGCGAAATTAGTGAAAATACGGATAAAATCGCCGCATATTTATGCAGAAATCGCATATATGCAACGACATATGCCAAGGGGTCCGCCCCACTCGACTCCGCCGCTTGTAAAAGTTTGAAATCCTCTGCTGTAAGGTACCTCAGACCAGACTCCCGGCCTTTAAGGGTGGTGGGTGGGGTGGGGGTAATGGACTTGGCTGGAGCCTGGAGGGGTAGAGGCACAGTTCAATGCAAAAATTTATGCCATTGCTGGATTTGGGGAATTTTTAAGCCGAGGGGGGGTTTGGGGGGAAGGGTGAATCCCCCCCTTAAGACTCTGACCATCGGCTCTTCAGTCCTAAGTCTTCGGCGATGGCAGCCGAGGCAAGGAGCAACAAGGAGAAGTCGACCGAAGAATGACGACAGCGCATGGTCAGAGCGGCGACCACTGACCATCCGCTGACCACCCGCCACGACCCGTTGTCCCTCCCTGTGCCTCCCTCCTTCGGTCCGTCCGTTCGGCTCTGCAGCGTCGAGCGAAACCCTTCGCGGCTAATGCGAACTCAATATTTGCATTTCATCAGCTCGCGTATTTGCATTATATTAATAGGAGATCGCGAACGAAAGGAGAGAGAGAGAGAGAGAGAGAGAGAGAGAGAGAGAGAGAGAGACAGACAGACAGACAGACAGACAGACAGACAGACAGACAGACAGGCAGACAGACAGACAGACAGACAGAGACAGATAGACAGAGTGAGAGAGAGAAGAGGAGGAGAAGAAGGAAGGAGGGTGGAAGGGGCCGCAGTGGAGCAGCGACCTCTTTCGGTCGCATGTAAAAGCCGCGAAGATGTCGACGACGACGACGACGACGAGGACAACAAGAGGCCGAAATTAACACCATCGCGGACGACGGAAGGAACAGTCGCTGGGGCCACAGCGATGACCGACCCCCACCCTCCCCCCTTCGTCCGCCCGACCAACCGACCGACCGACCATAGCGCGCCGCATCCATACAAGGTAATGAACTCCGACGTCGCCATGGTAACGGTCAGGTAATTAGAAACGGACAAGAGCAATTAAGCAATA
Organism: Metaphire vulgaris; assembly: GCA_018105865.1. NCBI lineage: Eukaryota > Metazoa > Annelida > Clitellata > Crassiclitellata > Megascolecidae > Metaphire > Metaphire vulgaris. The sequence continues at coordinate 3,573,801 of CM030837.1, read as the reverse complement.
CCGGGCGACTGCTAAATGCCCGTATGCTGCTGCTGCTACTGCTGGCGGCGGCGGTGGTGGTGGTGATGATGGTTGATGGTGGTGGTGGTGGTGGTGGTGGTGGCACCGGTGGTCAGTGTTCTGTCACTCTGCTGCTGCTGCTGCTGCGGCTGTTGCAGCAAATGGAACAAACGAGGAGAGTGTGCAGCAAATGGAGAGAGAGGATGTGACAGAAAGCTTCACGCCAACTAAGAATACCATCTCTAGACCATTTATATCAGTCCCTCCGCCTGTCTGTCTGTCTGTCTGTCTGTCTGTCTGTCTGTCTGTCTGTCTGTCTGTTTGTCTGTCTGTCTCTTTTCGTTGCAAATTGTCTGTCTGAAATGATCATATTTTGCCTAGGCACAAAAGCCAACAAAGAAGACAAGAGTAGGGAGAGAGAGACACACACACACACAGAACAAGAGCACAACGTACAGATAAAACGAGACTGGCAAACGAACGGACTGGCAGACGGACAGGCAGACGGAGCGAGGCAGACGGTAGAACGAACAGACGATAGAGAGGAATAACGAACGATCTAAAATCCTAAATGACCATCTGTTCAGTGCTGCTGCTGCTGTTGTTGCTACTGCTACTGCTGCTTATGATGCTGCTGCTGCTGCTGCTGATGATGATGATGATGCTCTGCCATTTCCGAATTGTCCAGGATTATATCTGACTGGTCTTCGCAGCCATTCACGGGCGACCACAGATGTCCTCCGGGCAAACAACAAAAGCTTCGTGCCGCTAAAATTACACCAATTTACACTACTGCGTGCATGCGCGGGCAAGAAATAGACGGCAAATGTACGGATAATTTCACGTATTGAAACAGCATATCAAAGCGGGGCTTCTCCTGCGGCCAATCATGGCAGCTGTTAGACAGAGATGTCACCGACAGATTTGAAATGAACAGCGAACTTGGTTTAGGTTTAAGTGAGCACGCAACAATAATTTGGAACCTTCAATTCTACATCTTATCTTTTGCATTTAGCTAGCGCTCTGATAAAAGTGATAATGGTCACTCGTCACTTTGAGCCATGTTAAACGCTTTGCATGGGGACTGTGCCGTGTTTTTAATGACACAACCGCATATACTCTATTTGTTCGGCACCGAATCGTTGCTATTAAATCTGGGGCCATCCATAAATGACGACACGCACTTAGGGGGCGGGGGGATCAAACACGATGTGTGACGAAGGGGAGGGGTTTCCAAAAATGTGACGCCACATAATACTCAATATTTTTTATTAATAACGCGATGCTATATTGCCGCAAAAATGGAACGTATTTTACGCTTAAAATTATTATACTTATTATTATACTTCATTTTTTAAAAAAGAATTTGAAAAAGTTTCTGAATATTGTTTCAACTATAATAATTATAATGAATACTTTCAAACGAACGAAACATTAATTTGGACATTGGAAATACGACAAGATGACGGGTGGGGGGGGGGGGTTAACGCGTTGTGGCGTAATATCTGAGGGGTCTGACCTTTTGTGACGACGTGTGACGATGGGAGTGGGTCAAAAAACTGCCAAAATCGCGTGACGTAATTTATGGACGGCCCCTCTGTGCTTGCTGCACCGGCACAAAATCTCTGCACTAAAAACAGCACGAAAGCTGAATTGAGTTTGGCGAGAAATTTCAGATTGCTTTCAAATCGGTTAACTCTATCATTTGAAACCTGATAATTAATTAATGAGATATAACACAAAATGTACTGAATAATTAAAATTCTATTCGTGTTAACACAATGTTTCAATATTCGTTGGGGATATTACTAATCATATTAGTTATATCAGACGAAATAATAATAATAATAATAATAATAATAATAATAAAAATAATAATAATAAAAATAATAATAATAATAATAATAAATAATAATAATAAATAATAATAATAATAATAATAATAATAATAATAATAATAATAGGGACCTTTCCATGCATTCGCTAATTAGTTAACGTGTACACCAATTGCTTCTACTGTAAGCCTCTGGATTGGTAACGGTTATATTCAGTGTTTATTCTAGCCACCTTGACATTGGGGGAAGTTTGAAATGTTTGGAGGGACAAGATTTGTCTCTCCACGCTTTTTGGGGGAAATTTCCATCCCCAAGCCAATATATAAAAAAAATTGGGGGGGGGGATTTTAAAACTTTAGGGGGATTCCCCCCCCAAAAAAAAAAAAACCCAGGCCTAGAATAAACACTGGTTATATTATTCTCTTCAGTGATTGCTGGAAAATGGGACGACAAAATCGGAACCGCAGGGTCGATAAAGTGCTTTACGTTTGCAAGTTTCAAAAAGATTTCGGTGCAAAAAGTGATATTACTTCATGTCATTTCTCTCCGCAGCACGCGAGCGTTCCGTGTCGAATGGTCTCCTCCTCCTCCTCCTCCTCCTCCTCCTCCTCCTCTCGCCGGTGGCCTTTTGCACCGATTACTGAAATAGTCGAGAAACGGCGACGCGTTTGGGACCGTGCAAATGACGTCATAACACACCGCTCGGCGCCACCCCACCCCGACCCCGCCCCCACCCCGCCCCCGCCCCCGCCGAATCGGTGCTATTTATGCCACAGCGGCACGAAATCACGACGCTAAGCGGCAAGAATTCTTCGATATGACGGCATAAATGAAAGTCGGCATGCGAGGAGATTACGGAATTTATTTATGTCAAAGAAGAAGAAGAGGAAGAAGAAGAAGAAGAAGGAGGAGGAGGAGGAGGAGGAGGAGGAGGAAGAGGAGGAGGAGAGGAAGAAGAAGAAGCAGCAGACGACAACGAGGAAACGAGATTCCTAAATCAGACGACAGGATCCTTGCGTTTAGCGAACGATCGCCGGGCTCTAACGGTCGGTCGGTCGGTCGGTCGGTCGGTGGCATAATGGCGCGGATGAGACGTGTCAATCACCGAAATAAGGTGATCACACTTCGCGACCGAGTTATGAAATTCTAAATGAGACGGCGACGCGGTCAGAGAGAGAAGAGAGAGAGAGAGAGAGAGGGGGGGGGATGACGGCGGCGGCTCGCAGACGTCACCAGCCTCATTTCCATGGCAATGGGCCACTGCTCTCTTCTGCCGTCAACACGCCGAAGCCGTCGTAATGAGAATATTGCACCGGGTAGGGGTCTACAGTCTCTCTAACATCGAATAGCAATACAGCAACAACAATAACACCACCGCCGCCACCAACAACAGCATCAGCAACAACAACAATGACAATAACAGTATTGTATTATATTGCAGTATCATTGCTGTTATCATCATCATCATCATCATCATCATCATCATCATCATCATCATCATCATCATCATCATCATCATCATCGTCGTCGTCATCATCATCATCATCATCATCATTTTTTTTTAAATTTTATTATTATTATGAGTAGTAATAGTAGTAGTAAAAAAAGAAATAATAACATTGTTATCATCATCATCACCATCATCATCATCACCACCACCACCACCATCATCATCATCATTATTGTCATCATCATCATTGATATTACATAATTGCTTATACTTTGCAAATACTAATATTAAAGTAAATATTATCACGGTACGTTAGTACCATGACAGGTCTTTTGCAGGCGCTAAACTGGCAGTTTTATCAGCAGCGAAGCAGATTGTCTCCAGTCTTACCGCACCCGATGCACGTTGCCCGTGCACTCGTCCGTCCCCCCACAGGGTCGGACGCTGTTTCGCTTTTCATATTGAGCAGAAAAATTGTTTAGCCATGATCCTATCATCGCACAAATTAACACTGCGTCTGAATGTTGCCATAGGACCGGTCGCCAATGGCATCCGACCGACCGCACGCCCGCCAACGGTTACTATGACGACCTATGGCATAATTTAGCCTCCGACCGAACGCACCAAGTAGGGGTCGGAGACGACGGAGTGGACGCGCGGTCTCGGAGGTTCCCCGGAGGACGAGAGATGGCCATCATCGCCCTCCTCATCCTCCTCCTCTTTCTCCTCTTTCTCCTCCTCCTCCTCTCCGCCTATCGACCGACGTGAATTTAATCCGAGTCGTAATACGAGTCTCTGTCACCAATTATCTTCATTAGCCGCAATTTCGTCGCGTATTCGGGCGTCTTCGGTCCTCTACCGGAAGCCGCCATTTTTCCTCATTAGTCATCGTAATAACTACGAGAAATCACGTGATCAACCTACTAAAAGACTTTAGAAAGGATAGGAAAGACCGAAAGACCCAAAGACGCAACAAAAAAAAACACAGGTCCATCTGTACCGTGAACAGCAACAATGCATCTCTTGCCTTTGGGGCAATACTTCAATTCAGCTGTGTGGCTATACATCATACTGACTGACTTACTGATTGACTTACTTACTTACTGATTAATTGACTGACTGACTTACTGATTTACTGACTGACTGACTTACTGATTGACTAATGATTGACTGGTTGGTTGGTTGGTTGGTTGGTTGGTGGATTTGATTGACTTATTGACTTACTGACTTACTGATTGACTGACTGACTGACTTACTGACTGACTAACTAATGATTGATTGATTGGTTGATTGATCGATTGATTGACTGATTGATTGATTGATTGACTAACTGATTGATTGACTGATTGGTTGATTGATTGATTGATTGACTGACTGACTGACTGACTGACTGACTGACTGACTGACTGACTGACTGACTGACTGACTGCGGGGTCTCCTGTGTCATATATTAGCAGAACGTGCGCTGAATTCCAATTCGGCCAAAAGACAGATCTGTCAGAAGTGAGAGGGGGGTGAGAGGGGGAGGGTTGGCCGGGGGGAGGGTTGGCCTGGAGTGACGGAGCACGTCCAGTGACCGTGGAGAGGACAGGGGATCAGACTTGGCCGACTCAGCATAATTCATTCATTGATTCATTCATTTGTGAATGTATTCGTCCATTCATTCATTCATTCATTCATTCATTCATTCATTCGTGCGATCGTCATTCATGCATTCATTTATTCGCAGAGATTTTTATGCATTGCAAATTCAGCAGACAAAGCAGTCGAAAAATAAGTGAAGATGCAAGAATCTTCATTCAGAAGACTGAAGATTGCCAGGAAATAATACAGTTATTTCTATTTTGCATTCTATGCTATCGCTGGTACTACTACAGGGTGGCGCAAAAAACCGGACTAGTCACATCTAGGTTTGCATTTAATATAGTCTGGTTTTTGCGCCACCCTGTATATAGTATAATGTACCGTATAGTCTGTGTAAACCCAAACACTACCTCAGCGCTATGAGATGGACGCAGACATGGACATGGGTTGGGTTCACCCATGGGTTGGGTTGGATCAGAAATTTTCATATATATATGGCGGGTTGGGTTGCGTTGCGTTGGGTATGAAAATAAGTCATGGCTTAAGAGATTGTAAGTTTGTAACGTATTACGGTGGGTAGGGTCAAGAAACCTATTGATTTCGTGGGTTGGGATGGGTTGGGTCTTAATTATGATGAGTTGGGTTTTGAAAAACGGACCCATGTCCATGCATGAATGGACGCCGCCAGAAAACGATTCGACCAACATTTTTCACTTTCAGAACAACAACCGATCACATCACAGCAACATTGATGATGACAACGACGACGACGGCGGCAACAACAACAATTGCAACGTTACGATAATGACGACTGCTAATACTTGGGGCCTGTGCTGAATATCTTCAATAGATTTATAAACATTCTGAATACTTTGTCTTCTGTTAGGAATTTAGGAACGGAACAGACATACTGACAACTACAATCGAAATTCGTTGTTAACACTTCTCCATTAAATGTGACAGAGAAAGTGACAGGAGATCAACAACTATGCGACATTAAGAGAACAACAACAACAACAACAACAACAATAATAATAATAATAATAATAATAATAATAATAATAATAACATTATTATTATTATTATTATTATTATTATTATTAATGACGTGATTTCAAGTGTTTTCGGAAGCATTAATTAACCTATGCGAAACCCATTATAATTACTCCCAAGTTCCCAACAGTTAATAACCCAGTTATCATAGATAACTGTTGAATCCGCTTTTTGTTTCAACTGTTAATGCTTTTTCGTACTAACAGTTCCATAAGTCCACCGTCCTAGCAATATACAGAACATGAACCTTTTGCTTAGTCCAACTTTTGTCTTGCAGAATTTGCATCTGCGACCTCTTGTGAAGCTCTAGCGCGCCGATGTCAAGCATCGCTCGTGTAACTTACTTTGCTTCTTTCAATCGGAGCTTCTTTTAAAATGAAATAGTTTGCAGTACTTGATTGGGCAACGTTATGAAATCAACGTTGATCTCGAGAGCGATTTTTTTGCCACGACATGATGTCATAGTGGATGTCATAAACGGGAAGATAATTAATCATAGAAGATGCAGAAGAGGGGAAGACAACGAAATGAGATGGCTGGATGGATGGAATTTAGGAAGAGACGCTCGTGAAAAATGAACGAATTAAACGAAATTGTGAAGAACAAAAAACATATCCCTGGTATCACCAGGAGTCTACGCCCACTTGATAGAACGTGATGCTGCTGCTGCTGATGATGAATGATGATAGTGATTATGATGAGGATGAGGATGATGATGGTGATGATGCTGATGATGCTGCTGCTGATGATAGTGATGATGACGATGATGATGAAAAAAGGATGATGATGATGATGATGACGATGACGATGATGATAAGAATAAGATGATGGTGATGATGCTGCTGCTGATGATGATAGTGTTGATGCTGATGATGCTGATGCTGATGATGATGATGATGATGATGATGACGACGACAATGACGACGATGATGATGATATCGTAATACCAGTAAATCTAGTACTGAGTCACACGTTTTCCGCCTGTCGTCTCCATGTTCAGAGTCTTGCTTTCTCTTCACTCTGACTGATCATTAGAATTGATTCTCGCCTGGCTGCACACTAAGAATAAGCAGCTATAGGCCTATATATATATACAATGCTGTACTGTAGACGAAAGCGCTACACAAATTCACCAGATCCTACTTACTTACATTACGAGTGCTTTGCCGTATTCGGTTCTTAGCAAAAGCATAGAATAAGAAAACGTCAACAACTGCATGACGTCAGCGCACGATGACGTCACTCGATCCCCTCCTCGCATCCAATCACTGTAATCATTGTTATCCGCTTTCTCTCTCCGTTGTCTGAAAATTCGACTCTGTCTGTCTGTCTGTCTGTCTGTCTGTCTGTCTGTCTCTGTCTCTCTCTCTCTCTCAATCTCTCTGTCTGACTGTCTGTCTCTGTCACTCTGTCTCTGTCTCTCTGTCTCTGTCTCTGACCGTCTGTCTCTCTCTGTCTCTCTTTGTCTCTCTTTGTCTCTGTCTGTCAGTCTGTCTCTCTCTCACACACACACAAACACACACACACACTCTCTCTCTCTCTCTCTCCCTTCGGTCGAAATTCGTTCTGCGTAAAAACGAAAAACGCTTGTAGCGTAAGACGACCGCCCCGACTTAAGTGTCCGCGGCGTGTATAATAAAACAGACCCTGTTCCCTTCGGGCAACGGACGGGGGCGGAGTGGAGGGTGGAGGGAGTAGGGAGGGAGGGGAGGGAGGGAGGGAGGAAGGGTACCCCGACCGAGAGGGAAGCCACCGACCCCCACTCCGGCACCGTAGACGTCGTCGTCGTGGCCCCGGATCATAGCGGTTGGCAACAGGAGACGCGTCGGCAATCATCGCCGTTTCACAGCGCTCCCTTTCTCCTCCTCCTCCTCCTCCTCCACATCTTCCTCCTCCTCCTCTTCCTCCTCCTCCTTCTCCTCCTCCTCTTCCTCCTCCTCCTCCTCCTCCTCCTCCTCCGAGTGCAAACTAAGCGATTGAGGAGACGGCGGTTTCATTAAGATCAGAAATCGGGGCCGCGACTGGGCGAGGAAGGGGAAGAAGAAGAAGAAGAAGACGAAGGAGAATCGGACGCGATAATGAGAGTCCTGACCAGCCAACCAACACTCTTCCATAATGGCGTCTTAATAACGATCGAATATTGACGGCGGGGGCCGGGAGGGGAAGGCCCGACCCGGCCCGGCCCGGCCCGCGACCGTCGGGGGGGCCCCGACCGGGCGAGACCGCCTCGACGACGACGGCGACGGCGCTGCCTCTTCGTAATGCGACCGGGATTACGAAAGAATCAGACGCTATTCGAAATCAGTCGCTTTTTCACGGACTCGAAGAAGCTGATCTGAAGAGATTTAGCCTCAGTAATGCACGTACACGGAAAAGCGAAAACCGCATCGGGTGGAATAAGCGTCACTTTCTCGGGATCTCTCGCTCTGTCTACGTCTCTGTTTCATTCTCTGTGTCTCTCCGCCTGTCTCTGTCTCTGTCTCTGTCTCTGTCTGTCTGCTTCTCTCTGTCTCTGTCTCTGCCTCTTTGTTTGTTTCTGTCTCTCTCTTTCTCTGTCTGTCTGTCTGTCTCTGTCTGTCTGTCTGTCTGTCTCTCTCTCTCTCTCTCTCTCTCTCTCTCTCTCTCTCTCTCTCTGCCACGTATGTGGTGATAGCGACAAGCGTTTTGTGGTAGCTTCCGTGTTTAAATTAAATATAAAATCTCTTCAATCGACAACCGTTGATTATGGCCGCGTTCAGCCTCTACAGACGACGTCTAAGTTGGTCAATTTCTGAATTGCAGTGTTAATAGTTTTACTTTTTAACATAGTCAATGGCTGAATAGCGACAAAATGTCAGAGCGAATTTTCTGACCTTCAGGTTAATAATAATAATAATAATAATAATAATAATAATAATAATAATAATAATAATAATAATAATAATAATAAGAAGAAGAAGAAGAAGAAGAAGAAGAAGAAGAAGAAGAAGAAGAAGAACAATAAGAAGTAGAAGAAGAAGAAGAAGAAAAAAAAAGAAAAAGAAAAAGAAGATTAAAAATAACAATTGACAACTTGATTTCGAGTGGTTTATAGCTTGTGTGAAAACCACTATAATTACTCTCAACATTTCAATAACCCAGTTTTCCTGGATAACTTTTGAGCCCGTTTATTCTTGCTTTTTCGTCCAAACTGTTCCATAAATCAGCCGTCCTAGCACTAAAAGTGCTTTCCTTGGCCCCCACTTTTCCTAGTAGGATTCTTGGTACATCTGTACAGGTTTAGTCACTTTTTGTCTGAGCTGGGTACTTGTCGGTGACTAAGTCAACGCCACAGCGACCGTTCAGAACGCAAGGCTTATCGAGTCAGCGTCCAGTAAAGACGTTGGAAGGTCCACCTTAGAGAGAGAGAGAGAGAGAGAGAGAGAGAGAGAGAGAGAGATACACAGAGACAGAGACAGAGACAGAGAGACATACAGAGACAGAAAGACAGACAGAGACAGAAACAGAGACAGAGACGGACAGACAGAGACAGTTGGCAAGATGTGCGGCAAACCCGACACGTGACCGGTGACCCGCTCTCAAGGTCAGGTCATGGTCACCTGGAATGTCGTACGGGTCCCGTCTACAATTTATTCGACGCCCTTTTAAAAGTCTGAACCCTTCAACGTTTTTCGGATAACCTACTGTTCCGATCTAGTGATTAAATTACACATTCTTTGGCATTTTTCAACTGCAAAAATAAAGATCTTATTTTAAAATGGCATGTTCATCAAACTCTGGCTTTTCGACGGTTTTTAAGTTTTCAACGAACGTTCAGTTTTTTATACAATGGTCGCTAATTGACAGCATTCAACGTGTACTGGTATTCGCGTCGCATAATAATACAGGGTATGTACAGTGTACGTGTTGCATGGTTTTCCGTTTTTCCATTGTGGCCAACGTTACAACATGCTCTAAAGAAGTGCAATAAAGACTGCAGATGCTATGAACATTATCACCATTCTGCGGTCCTCAGCAGCAGCAGCGAGAGAGAGAGAGAGAGAGAGAGAGAGAGAGAGAGAGAGAGACAGACAGACAGACAGACAGACAGACAGACAGACAGAGACAGAGACAGAGACAGAGACAGACAGACAGACAGACAGACTGAGAGAAACAGAGAGAGAGAGAAGGCAACTGCTAGAAGGCGGTAGGTTGCATCCGAGAGATGCGAGGTGGAGAGGGAAAGCGGGAACAGAGGGGGGTGGTAGAACATTTGGGCGGCACATGGCATACCCTGAAAGCGCCTTGGCGGCGCGAAGGTCCATACTCAGGATGCATTTAGGGGAAAGATATCTCCTAACCACTATCATACCAACAAACTTATCGACCCAGACAATAGTCACGAGCGACAATTAACGAGACCCAGAGAGAGAAAAAAAGACGACCTCCCCACCCCACCCCACCCCACGCCCCTCCTTTACTCCCATCCCACCTCACCCCGATCCATTTCCACCTTTATTTCTGTTTTCCAACTCTCCTATCGCTTTCTGTCTGTCTGTCTGTCTGTCTGTCTGTCTCTGTCTCTGTCTCTGTCTCTGTCTCTGTCTCTGTCTCTGTCTGTCTGTCTGTCTGTCTCTCTCTCTCTCTCTCTCTCTCTCTCTCTCTCTCTCTCTCTATCACTCTTCTCAGTTTCTTCTCTCTTCGTATCGTCGGATGCGTTCTCGAGATGTTGAGAGATCTTGACAACTGGGAAAACTCCGAAGACAGCACATCGCCTAATGGTTCGCACGGCACACTCGAGATTAATACCGAGTGCGGGGCGGGTGGTGGGTGGGGTGGGGTGGGGTGTGTGGTTGGAAGGAACAGGGAACCAGCGCATTGCACGACGACGACGACGACGACGATGAAGAAGACACAGCACAATGGAACCAGGGCGATCAAGATGTCGACAATTTTTAAAAAAAACTACAGATCGATTTTTAAAATATGAAATTGACAAGAGCAAAAGTTCCGTAGCAAACGATGTCTTGTCAAGAGCTCTTGGCGCAACTGTTTGTACTTATTGTGATTTATGAAGCGCTATTCGACGCTCTGACGGTTTTGCGGCATGACTTGATAACAGCGGGCAGCGGCTACCACTATGCCACTTGTGTGACTCAATATAACCATCGTTCGAGAAATATATGCCGTTGGGGGCGGGGGGGGGCTATAACCCCAGTGGCGATGACCAATTCATTGACTGTCAGAAATTCTTGTCTTAGGTCGTCTGGTGACCAATAATCATCGGATCCGACCAAAAGGGTCTGAGAGTGCCTTTGATAAGTCCAATACTGGAGTTTGACTAAGCGATATGAATATCTCCGATGAAATTAATCGATCCAACACATCGCTCAAAACATGACTCGACATAAAGAGACGCTCAGGCCAGGGACGTAGCTAGACATGGGCAGGATTTTAGGTTGGGGGGGGGGGGGCTGAAGCCCAAGATTCACTCCTTTTTCTTCCTTTTGAACCCGCAACGCCATTTGGGCTTTAATTCATTGGGAGGAGGGGCTAGCTTCAGGTTTGGGGAGGGCTTGAGCCCCCCAAGCCCATTTCTAGCTACGTCCCTGATTCAGGCATTATAAATGGTCATACTTGCCCAGCTTAACGGGTTTTCCAACATTAGCCGCCCATCATACACTTTTTGGTGACTAATATATTTTTGTCGAACTCCCGAATCATTATGAAAAAGAATCTCGCGAAATGACGTCAGCCTGTGACGCCAGCGAAAGGCGCACAATAAATTAATTACAATTCCGCGCGAGATTGGACAGGAGGAGGGATGAGGAGGAGGAGGAGGAGGAGGAGGAGCGTGCGCAGGGGAACAGTTCGAGTGACGTCATCTGCCCGTCATTTTCCCAATTCGTGACGAAGTCGATCGCGAAGAAGGTCGTTCTCGACCTTCTTCTTCCGGTCAGTCATCCGCCATTATCCGCTTTGGATCTTTACGCACCCTTCGCTCCAGATATTCTTCTTTCTTCTTCCTTCTTCTACTCGAAGCCGTAGTTTTTCTTCTGAAGAGCTCAGCTAAGACACGAACTCTTCTACGCTTATAGAAGCAAACGGCTGCTCTCGTTTCTGCTGCGGGGTTTTCTCGTCGGATAGGTCAGAACAACGACGACCGTACCCGGCCCGGTGTCGTTTGCCCGTTGACCCGGGCGACGAGAGCATCGGGTCGTCGTCGTCGTCGGTCTTGCCGCCGCAGAGCGATGATGAGTCGGGGCAGGAGAAAGACCAGACGCCCGGGTCAACCAGGGTCAAACCTTACCACAGATTATCATCAGATGAGGACGACGACGACTGCTTGTCATGTAGCTGCTACTCGTCATCCTTAGATTTAACTACATTTAGAACAGTTTCACTGCAAAGGCGTAGAACAAGAGGAATGAACTATACAGAAAAAAATTAAAAGACAGACAGAGACAGAGGCAGAAACAGAGACAGACAGACAGACAGAGACAGAGGCAGAAACAGAGACAGACAGACAGAGACAGAGACAGAAACAGAGGGAGACAGACAGAGAAAGGGACAGAGAAAGTGAAAGAGACAAAGAGAGACAGAGATAGAGACAGAGGGAGAGAGATAGAGAAAGAGACACAGTAAGGGACAGAGAGAGTGAAAGAGACACACAGAGAAATAGACAAAGAGAGAGACAGAGAGAGACAGAGATAGAGACAGAGATAGAGACAGAGGGAGACAAACAAAGAAAAAAGACACAGAGAGAGAGAGAGAATGACAGAGAGAGTGAAATACACATGTCAGAGAAAGAGACAGAGAGAGAGAGAGAGAGAGAGAGAGAGAGAGAGAAAGAGTGAAAGAGAAACAGACAGACAGAAAGAGACAGAGACAGATTTACAGAGACGGTTGGTCGTGATCAAGTTGTGCAGCCTCTATAGATTTTCCCATCAAAAATATAGTAGAATAACACGACTGAAACATCCGATCTTTTTCATATCCACAGCAGCACACTTGACACGTCTTTTTCGCCTGCTGCTCTGAAAACAGCATGTAGCGAATGGAAACAATATTTCCCTTTGCAGAATCGAAAGACCTCCGCTGTACTCTATATGAACTGAAGATTATATTGTATTAGATTTACAATCCCAGGGTTAAGTCTATCAAGTATATGCTTTGCTCGATTCATACGAAGTAACCTTACGGTCTCTTGGAAACCCTTCTTCTGGTCTCATAAACAGTTTACTAAAAGTCCGCAGATACAGGTTCATACAACCAGATATTCCGCGTACTTTTTTCACAAAACGTTTCCATCGCCAATTTCAAACGAATCTCTGCTAACTACAATTCCTAATCCAGGGGTTCTTAACCGCGGGGTGCTCGTACCCCTTGGGGGTACTTTAAGGACGTTGTGGGGGTACTGAAAAATCGGGAAAGAAAGTATGTTTAAATACTTTTACTACAGGTTACCCTGTAGGCCTATACTATACAAATGTTGTATAAATTTTTGTACTAAATTAGAAATTTTAAAGAAAATGCCCACTTTCTTGCAATTTGTAACAGACGTTTTTTGCAGTTTTTAATTATTTTAAGTTTATAATTATTTTCAATATACTGCAAACTTTTGTCCTGAGATAAAATACGCTGGTAGGGGGTACTTCGTTCTCGTATACTTGTTTCAGGGGTATACGTAATCGTAAAGAGGTTAAGAACCACTGTCCTAATCGAAATTTGGCAGTCGCTAATAACACTGCTACATCATAAGTTACCGGTAAAACACTTTTCTTTGTTTCTTTTGTTTCTTTGTAATATTTGTAAATTGGTTCGATGAATTATATAATTATTAACTAGAAGCGGGTCAGTCTGAGAAGAAGAAACTTCCTTACCACAACGCGTCATGATCGAAGAGCGGGCAAGTTCTCAATCCGAAAATAGGATAATGCAAGCTCATGCTATATACATACAGTTCCTTGCGCAAAGGCCTTCAATATGCTATTCTTCAAAACACTACTACTGTACAACAGTTCTCGCTATGTCATCTGTCTGTCTGCCTACCTGTGTGTGTCTGCTTGTTTGTCTGACTCTCTGTCTCTGTCTCTGTCTCTCTGTCTCTGTCTCTGTCTCTCTGTCTCTGTCTCTCTGTCTCTCTGTCTCTGTCTCTCTGTCTCTGTCTCTCTGTCTCTCTGTCTCTGTCTCTTTGTCTCTGTCTGTCTGTCTGTCTGTCTGTCTGTCTGTCTCTCTCTCTCTCTCTCTCTCTCTATCTCTCTCTCTCTCTCCACCGAAGCCAAAACAAAACAAATACAGGCTCGCACTCAACTAATTAAAACGTAATGACAACACATTAAAGAGTAACGTAGGTGTCTCTACAGAAGCAAGCAAACAAACAAACAGACAAACAGACAGACAGACAGGCAGGCAGACAGACAGGAAGGTACAACGGTAGACAGCTAAACCGGCAAAGAGGCATTGCAAGACAGTTAGGCCTATTTATCAGCATGACTATACACGAAGTATAGAGTGAGAATCTAAATGTTCTAGAGACGAGAAACCAATATGCATTAAACGCAATGTACAGTGAAACCCGCCTAATTGCATAGGTGCCGTGCAAGCCTTGCTTATGCGATTAACTGGGCTATGCAAATATACATGCAAATATATAGTCATATATATATATATAGAAGGTGGAGAGAGAGAGAGAGAGAGAGAGAGACAGACAGACAGACAGACAGATACACAAAACACAGGTTTGGGTTTTTATATTGTTATGCGATTATGCGGGTTATGCAATTAAGCGGTATGCGATTAAGTGGGATCCACTGTATTCAATTTCATCAGCGATCAGTCCTTCTAAATTAAAAATAGGCGATATATATTGAGATATTATATTAAATATTTCGCACTTTTAACGTCATTTGGCAAGCAAGGCGCCCACGTAAGCGGACGAAAAATTTCCAAATTGAAGTTCACAAGTTATACTATTGGCAATGCGAGCGCGTTCCTGAAAGCTTTCATATAATGCAGACATTTCAAAATATTTTCAGAAATTGGTCTCATTTGTTTCACCAGAATTAATTAATTACCCGGAAAGTGAAGATTGCATTTGAATCTAATATCTTCAACTGCCGTGGCGTCACCGTGACGTCTCGTACGTCAAATTTGCGTCAGCGCAGAGAGCCTGTTTGACGTCATGGGGGGAGGGGGCAGTGACGTTTGACGTAAAGGGTACAGGGTAAACAACCACCCGCCCACCACCCGACTTTGCATTTTTCCGAAGCGGGTTTGTATCCATCCGAGGGCAAGTTATCGAGAGAAAAAAATCCTTAAAGTCTAGGAACATTCTAAAAGAAATCGCTGCAATTAACAACGGCGCAGAGGACTTTTAGGAAAAGAAGATGACACAAGCGACGCTCGCGAAGCAATGCAAAAAAAAAGACTGCGCTGAGACCGGAAATAGACGTCGAAACAGTGAGACAAACAGGTCAACGGGAAGGAAACAACGGAGATCGTTTTAAAAGACAGAACGAGAACAAAAGAAAAGAAAGAACGCAGAACAAGAGAAAGGACGACAGAAAAACAAACAACAGAAAAAACGAACGAAATTAGAAGATTCCAAGATAATTCTTGTATAAGTCTCTCTCTCTCTCTCTCTCTCTCTCTCTCTCTCTCTCTCTCTCTCTCTCTATATATATATATATATATATATATATATAAATTATATGTATGTATATCTATGTCTCTCTCACTCTGTCTGTCTAACTGTCTGTATTTGTCTCTCTATGTCGTTGTCTGTCTGTCTGTCTGTCTGTCTGTATGTCTGTCTGTCTATCTATCTGTCTGTCTGTCTGTCTGTCTCATCTCTCTCTCTCTCTCTCTCTCTCTCTCTCTCTGTCATTTCTGTCTTTTGCCTCTGTATGTCTTTGTCCATGTCTCCCTCTATCCTTCTACGCGTCTCTGTCTTTCTGTCTGCGCCTGCGTCGTTCTCATATCTCATTTGAAGCACGTAAGTGAACCGAACAACCGATCACCTCAAGGCGCGTGTCTCTGGGCGCTTCTTGCCGTCTACCAACGCCCCCCCCGCCGCCCCCTCGCCCCCACCCCCCGCCCTCTAAGAAGTCAAGTGTCTTATGCTAGTTCGTTAGTTCTTTCTCGTCGGTCCATCCGTTCATTCGTGTCCAGGGGTACACACACACACACACACACACACACACACACACACACACACACACACACACACACACACAACAATAATCAAGACAAAATAATCGCAACGTCTTCGCAACCGAGACACAGAGACAGATAGACAGACAGACACAGACAGACGGATTGACGGACGGATGGGCAAAATGACAGAGAGAGAGAGAGAGAGAGAGAGAGAGAGAGACTCTCTAATTGCCAGAAATCTCCGTTGGTTTGCGTAACCAAAGTCTTCTCTTGCGCGGACGTTAATTACCAGAGATTTCGATGGAGTGCCGAGGGCTTCACTCTTCACTCTTTACGCCATCTGTCGGCGATATCTTCGCGTTGCGTGCCGTGTTATGCTGATTAGGCGAACAATCAAAGAAAGACCAAATCGTATCAGAGCCCGTTCGTCAGAACCTCAGTTAGTTTCCCCGTCGGTAGAATCGTTCTTTTTGTCCCTCTGAAAGAGAGAGAGAGAGAGACAGACAGACAGACAGACAGACAGACAGACAGACAGACAGACAGACAGACAGACAGACAGACAGACAGACAGACAGACAGACAGACAGACAGACAGAGACAGAGACAGAGACAGAGACAGAGACAGAGAAATTATAGAAAATCTTTTGAGATCATTTGGCCTGACGCAGTTGCTAAGATCAGGCCTTCTGGAAATTCCAGGTCCAACCAGTAAATATGACAATTAATTTAACGTGGCAGAAAATTTATATAGCGACTCTTTTTGAAGAAGCGCTCAGTAGCTCTCTCTCTCTCTCTCTCTCTCTATCTATCTATCTATCTATCTATCTATCTATCTATCTATCTATCTATCTATCTCGCCTGACTTGGCAAAGGTAGGTAGGTACAGATATTCATTTATCTACTAGGAGCGATTCCGTGTCTAATGAGCGATGCGTCCGTACTCTGCCCGGTGCGAAAAGCCCCGCCGGATAAGTCGAGACCTTTAAAGTGCACGTATTGAATGTCGTCCTTTCCTTACTGCGCGTGACGAAATCCTTGCCACACTTGAAACTCGAAAGGCAATTAAGGAGCGACTATTATGCCATGGCAATCATCTTCATAATCAGAGATCTCGCCGCGACCAAGACCTGCATTTGCGCCAGATCCTTCGAGAAGGATCTATTAAAAGGATCGATTGCGCCTGAAGTAGATATATGTACAAACAGACAAAGAGATACACAGACAGACAGACAGACAGAGAGACAGACAGACAGACAGAGAGACAGACAGACGGACAGACAGACAGACACTCCGAACAAAAATATTTTAAAAGAAAGAATACTCCTGTATATATATGTTTCCATAATTATGTGTCCGTATGTTATATATATATATATATATATATATATATATATATACATACAGAAAAAGTGTCCGGAGCATTATATATATATATATATATATATATATATATATATATATACGTTGTGATGATCATTTCTTGTAAACGTGAGAGAGTGAAATAGTTCCATTTGAATATGTTTCCGATACAAGAACTCTTCTTCTCTCGAGAACAACAAATCTCAGATTACTAGTCGCATGCAAATGCAACTCTAGTTAAAGGCTACAAGACGAAGAAGAAACTGTGTCTGCCTGCCCGTCTGTCTGTGTATGATGTCTGTCTGTCTGTCTGTCTGCCTGAGGAGACAGATAGAAAGATATGAAGTGAGGCACTCCCAGGGAGAATGATGATGGATAGACAACTGGGACACTCGTGGGTAGAGGCGCACAGATAGAGAGACAGAGAGACAGAGAGACAGACAGACACACTCAAAAAATAATCTCTCAAAAGTTGAGGGAAGTAATTCCCTAAACTAAAATTTACGGAATTTTCCCTAACACTTGAGAGAAACGTAAGCGTTAGGAAATAATCCCTCAAAAGTTGAGGGAAGTAATTTCCTAAACTAAAGTTTACGGAATCATATCATACCGCCACCTCGTGATTACTGAAGTTTTATCAGTGTATTGTAGTTTTGTAAAGGTTTGATTGTATTTGAAAGTGTTTTAGGCTGACAGCTTCCACAAGACTTATTAGTGACAGTCGAGAAGCAATGTAGTTTTAATTATAATTGCCCAGAATTCTCGCACTGTATTGGCATATCCATTTGGATGATAAGTCTGTCTTATTGAATGTTGTTTGCTGAACAGTCATTTTTACTAAATATTACCGTCTGTGTGTACTTGTGTAGAGGCATTATTTTAAATTTGTACGTTATTATTGATTATTATTATTAGCATTATTATTATTATTATTATTATTAATTATTATTTATTGAGGATAATTTAAATAGTGCTCAAACGCATGATTTTTAAAATAAGAGAATTTTTTCTCTAAAACTTCAAAAAGCGAGTGATTTCATTCACTCGGAATTGAATAAGAGAATTTTTCCTATTTTTCTCTCTAAAACTTAGAATGAGGGATTGTTCACTCACTAACATATATTCGAGTGAATGAATTCCCTCAATGAATGGATTAATTTGAATAATTCCCTCACTTTGTGTTTGAGTGAATTCATTCACTCAAAGATTGTATTCCCTCAAAGTGAGGGAATAGACAGAGACGGATTACACACATTCCGTTACCGGTAACGGATTATTTTTTTGAGTGCAGACAGACATATAGACCGATAGACTGACAGAAAGGAAAGGAGACCGAGAGATCGAGAAAAAGAATCAACTTGTTGCGTCTTTGGTGATTCTATCTTTCCGTGGTCAGATGAGCATCAAGAGCTTGACCCCCGCATTTGCTGGATGAGGCGCCACTTCTCATCCGTCGCCCGGAACGATGCCACCCGACACGACCTAGTCGAGGTCAAGGGTCAGCGCCAGATCCGAAGGTCAAAGGTCAAACAGTCAGACAACCGACAGTCCCACTGGGCGATGATGATGATGATGATGATGATGATGATGATGATGATGATGATGATGATGATGATGGTCTACCATAGGACGGTTCTCTATAGCATATACACTGTGTCCCGGAAAAAAAGAATCCTTGATAACCATGAAAACTAATGTAAATTATTCCTAATATTTTATTCCAGACCTCATTTCAACCCTAATATAAAATTAAACTGAATATAATCTTCAGTTGAAGACGTTTTATTTGTCAAAACACTAAATTACGCAGAAGATGACGTCATCCATTAAATAGGCAGAAGATGACGTCATCCATTAAATAGGCAGAAGATGACGTCATCCATCAAATTGGCAGAAAACTTTAATCTGTCAGCAGTTGATCTCAAAAGTTACAAACCGTTCAAACGAATAAACGAATTCTAATGAAATTTTGCGACAACGACACAAATAGATGTACCTTTGTATGTGTAGAATTTTGTATAAATCGGCGCAGATTCGAGGTACTTATTGCGATATGTCTAGAGGTTCCATTTTTTTCGGACACACAGTGTATACTGTACATGTATATGTCATCTCGCACCAGAACTATACTATACTACCGCAGAGACAATACAACATATACAGACATGGCCGCGGCGTGGTTTGCTCCCTGGAATCTGGTCGATAAATTTTTTAGTGTTGTTCTTAGTGCTGGTCGAACGTTGCAAGAGAAAATCAACATGGAAAAGGACTGACGTTTTATGGAGCTGACGGTTGGAGGGGGTGGGGGTGGGGTGGGGGCATTAGCTGGTAAGCTCAAGCGTCGATGATTCTGTTGCTATAGTGAATACTTCGATTAAGGGGAGGAAGAAGGAAGCACCACCACCAGGTCTCAATTAAATTCAGAATTCCTTCAGTGTTGAAGCCAACTTCATCATCATCATCATCATCATCATCATCATCACATCATCATCAACGTCATCATCAGCGTCATCGTCACCACCACCACCACCACCACCATCATCATCATCATCATCATCACCATCAATAATAATAATAATAATATTAATAATAATAATATTATTATTATTATTATTATTATTATTATTATTATTATTATTATTATCTTCGTTAAAATTCATTCTGTTTCGTCTCTGGCTGCGATTTCAATACACTTTAAGGCGAATTTTGACATTTCCTGGGTTGGGGAGAGATCGACCCTCTCCACTTCCCTCTGATTGACCCCCCACCCCCACCCCAAGTAGTCTGATTTTTCTGGCTGCGAGTATTTTGACAACACTGTCGAACATTGCCGTCCGTTTACACCGTGACTTTCTAACACCAAGAGATCAATAAAACAAACAGACCACACACACACACACACTCACATACGCACACATGCGCACACACGTGCGAACACACATGCACACACACACACACACGCCCCAAGTGTTCATTAATTGACGCATTTTGTTCATCTGTCGTTCGTTCGTTCATCGGCAGCTGTGGAAAGAGTCTTGCAATTAACTCCTTCTACACGCGTTTGAACTTTCGTCTAATTCGATTACGCTGACCGATTCCATGTCGCTCTCTGCCTACTATCAAAGGCCCTTCGGGGGCGGGGGGTGGGAGCGTTTCCCTTTCCACGACCCTCAATCTTCTCCCCACTTCTGTTTCTAGTTTTTTTTTTAAAATTCCCCTCTCATTACAGAACGATTATTTCTTATATGACTTTGATTTCTCGGAAGAAGCTTGTTTGCCTGCCCAGCACTTCAGCAAAGCGACAAGAAAAAATTCTGGTGCAATTTCTTAAAACTCTGATAAAACAAACGATGCACGTTGCTTCAAATTAACAGAACCCACACATAGAAGAGCCAAAAGAGCACCCTCCCCACCCCACCCCACCCCGTCCACTCACTCAAAGTGCCCTCCTCCCCATTAGGCGGAATTCGCGAACGAGGAGCATCCTACTTCTGGCCGACTCGGGGTCGTCTGGCCGAAATGCACTCGTTCCTTTAGCGAACCTTCTAAAGTCTTCTAAAGCTTAACTATTTCTCAATAATTAAACCTCAGAGAGGATTCTCCCTCCACCTTCCCTTCTCCAATCTACTCCTCGATTTCTCAATTCGCTCGATTCCCATACTGTCGATTTGGCGTAATCTTCACGAACGGCGCTACATAAATTCTTGATCGCGTCGCGATAGCCTATATACCTGCGCAGCTATACGCCTGTATGCTGTATGTCGTCCATTGGTGCAGTCAGAGGGGGGGGGTAAGCGAGGTACGGGGTCCCGACCCCTCAGATTCGGATCGGAACCGGTCGTGATATTCGTCCAATAAACGGTAAGTAGTTAACCCCTTAACCATGTATTTAACTGTAACTCAATGTAAAATGGATGGATATATACCGGGATCCCCAGTTAAGGGGTTAAGGGTAGGGGTAGAGGAAAACGCACCAGATAGCAGAGTTTAAACTTTGATGCGTTTGAGATTACGACCTTTTTGCTTGTCTTCTCGAGACCTTAGGTGACTTTGGTCCGAAAACTGTCGGTGTTTCCGTTTTCTGGAATCCTGGCAACGCCACTGATGTCGCCTGCCTTGTTTGGGGCCATCCGTAAATGACGTCACGCACTTAGGGGGAGGGGTTCAACATTTGTGTCGATGTGTGACGACGGAGGATGGGGTTTCCAGAAATGTGACGTCACATAGTACTAAATATTTTTATTAATACCGCAAAGCTATTGTCACCGCAAAATTGAACGTATTTGACATTTACGATTATTATAATACATTTTTAGAAAAGAATGTGAAAAAGTTTCTGAATATTGTTTCAACTATAATAATTATAATGAATATTTCCAAACGAAACATTAATTTTGACATTGGAAAGACGACAAGATGAGGGGGGGGGTTAACGCGTTGTGACGTCATATTTGAGGAGGTCTGACTTTTTGTGACGACGTGTGACGAAGGGGGCGTAAAAAACTGCCCAAAATCGCGTGACGTCATTTATGGATGGTCCCTTTCCGGTCCTAGAGCCACGACGACCTCTGACCTCTGACCTTCGATCTCATAATTCTTTTTACGCAGATTTGTTTTAATGACGAACGACATTTTGCTGTACGATTTATGCAGCGATTAAAACACTTTCGATTTCATCGGAACCTTGTTTCACTTTCTTCGATATAATAATCGATTTTCGATTTGATGCTGAAACAATAGAACGTCATTCGTTAATAATTAATTAATTAATACACGGGCGACGCGAAAGAAACCGACGGCTGAAATATTAAGTACCTATGTACACTGTACAGTATGTGGCCAGACTAGAACCCAGTTCCCGACTGATGGGGTAGCATTCTATTCGGTGCACTTTTCCCAATATGCGATTCGTTGTTATCTACTTCTCTGATTTCGAGTGAGTGAAATATTTACACTTGAGTGCAGTAAGCTTATTCGATTTGCTTTCTTTTTTTATTAGAAAACGGCAATAGACTAAACCAGCGAAATACGCTTTACGACAGTTAGTGGCGTAGCCAGGATTTCCGCAAGGGGCAGTTTGGTTTTGGTCGTGACCAACTTTGAAAAAATCTTGACAGGCAAAAAAGGTCATCAACGTACCAGCCAAGGGGGTTTCAACCCCCAAACCGCGTCGGAGCAAAAAATTCATTGACACACGTTACAAAATTTTTCCGTCGACGGCCAAAGGGGGTTTAAAGCCCAACCCTTGGCTACGCCACTGACGACAGTTGTGGTAATTTTGGGTTTCGGATTTTTGGGCGAAACGAGGATCGGTATTTTTACTTGTATCTATTCATCGGTAAAATTAAAACACGAGCCAAAGGAACAACAATGACCGCTTCGCCAGTCTCTCTCTCTCTCTCTCTCTCTCTCTCTCTCTCTCTCTCTCTCTCTCTGTCTCTGTCTCTGTCTCTGCCTCTGCTTCTCTGTCTTTGTCTCTTTCGCTCCTCTCTTCTCTTTCCGTCCTTTCGGTCCGTCTCACTGAATCTGTCTGTGTGTGTAAATATCTCTCTCTGTGTCTATGTCCGACTGTCTGTGTGTCTCTGTCTCTATGTCCGACTGTCTGTGTGTCTCTGTCTCTATGTCCGACTGTCTGTGTGTCTCTGTCTCTTTCTTCTTCTCTGTCCGTCCGTCCGTCCGCCTGTCTGTCTATCAGTCTGTCTATCTGCCTGCCTGTCTGTCTGTCTGTCTATCTGTCTGTCTATATGCCTGCTTGTTTGTCTGCCTGTCTGTCTGTCTATTTGTCTGTCTGTCTGTTTGTCTGTCTGTCTCTGTCTGTCTATCTGCCTGCTTGCCTGCTTGTTTGTCTGTCTGTTTGTCTGTCTGTCTGTCTATCTGCCTGCCTGCTTGTCTGTCTGTCTGTTTGTCTGTTTGTCTGTCTGTCTGTCTATCTGCCTGTCTGTCTGTCTGTCTGTCTGTCTGTCTGTCTGTCTGTCTGTCTGTCTGTCTGTCTGTCTGTCTGTCTGTCTGTCTGTCTGTCTGCCACTTCCTTTCAATGCTCCTGTAGTTGCACCACTTGCAGCCTGTGTGCATCAGTGAATCTCGTCGTCTATTAGGCATTCCTGTTCTGATCCTCTAAACCTAATTCCGAGAATCTCCATAAGAATTCCACCCCGACCTGCATCAATTGCCCCTCGCAAACCGCCCCCACAACCACCAACACCACCAGCAACTCCGCCCCCTCCCCCGTCCTGCCCCCTCCCCTCCCCTCTTGTCTGGCTGCCGCGCGCCCGAATTCCAGCGCCCCTCGCTTGATAATATTTATCATCATTACCGGGACGAAGCGAGACTCGAGCGGTCGACGAGGCTGGCCGTCCAGGCGTTCCACGGGCCGGCCATCGGGGCCTCCGGCGGCGGCGACCGATGCCCCGGGGCGGGGACCTCGGCCTGTGATTAGCGGTTGCGACCGGGAAATAGGGGCGGGTCGCTAAGAAGAGCGCACGGAAGAGCCGCCGCCGCCGCCGCCGCCGCCGCAGTGGCCGTCGTCGTCGTCGTCGTCGTCGTCGTCGTCATCACTGCTGCAATTAAGTGCAGTCGTCGTCAGTGAGTGCGAACGGACATCGCACGCACTTCGTCCAGATATGAATCGGATTTGCGCGAAGCAGCTCTCGGTGATTACACGCGGAAGACCTCGGCGGATACAAAGATGCAAAGACAAAGAGAGAGAGAGAGAGAGAGAGAGAGAGAGAGAGAGAGACAGACAGACAGACAGACAGAGACAGAGACAGAGACAGAGACAGAGACAGAGACAGACAGACAGAGACAGAGACAGAGAGAAGAGACAGAGAGAGAGAGAGACAGACAGAGAGACAGACAGAGAGACAGAGACAGATGCAAAGAGACAGACAGAGCACATGGAAGACAGAGACAGACAGATGTACAGGACATGGAACCAGACAGATGCACAGGAGGCAGCACGGAGACAGGAATTTTGCTGATTGGGGGGGGGGTAGAAAACACTGAGAGGAGATAATGAAAATGAAATGTTTCAAAATAACGAAAATAAATGAAATGCGGGATCATTTATCATCGTTCATTTCTAAGGGCCTCACTTGTGCTCACTGATGGACAGTTACATTATAGCATTATATATATATATATATATATATATATATATATATATATATATATATATATATATATAGCCAAAAAGTAGCATTAGGGATAGCCTAAAGTAGCATTATGGATAGCGTAAAGCAGCATTAGAGATAGCCTAAAAGTATTCTTTCGCCTCTTAAAAATCCTCAGATTTCTCGTCTATTCCTTGTCTTCTCTCTTTTCCTCTGCTGACATCTGCAGAGAAATTGGCGCCCATATGATAGGCATGGACTCATGGCGTCATTTTGCCGACAGAAGTGCAATCGCATACAGCGACAAAGTCATGTCAGATAATGGCGGCTTCAAGGCGTTGCCATGGAGATCATCGCAACCGTTGTCATGGAGACGCGCCGTTGACAGTCGCAATGCGTTGACAGCGAGGGAAAATGTGACCAGTTATTCCAAAATACACACAATCATAGAACAGATGTTCTTTTTCCCAGGAGATTCCGGTAATTATGCAACCAACTGCAGATGCATGGTTGATTATTATTAGGCCTAACGGTTAGGCCGAAACGTTTGGTTCCTACCTGCCCGAACTCCCCCTCTCCCCCGCATCCCCCACCGTGGGCCAACAATTTCTGTGAAAGAATAGCACAACTATCAACTGCTTTTCTGAAAATCGTACATTGGCGAAGACACAAAAAAAAAAATATGGCAAGTTGACAAAACAGACAATAACTGGCGAATAACCTCGGCTCTGCAAAGTGACACAGAGAAAGCGACAGACAGACAGACAGACAGACAGACAGACAGACAGACAGACAGACAGACAGACAGACAGACAGACAGACAGACAGAAAGGTAGGCAGATATAGTATCGTTGGTAGTGGTGATGTGGTAGGCGCATGCTGAAATCGCAAAAGAGGGGGGGGCATACGCTCCTATGATACAACTTAATATTATTCTTATGAAGAATTCAACTTTTAACAAATTAAATTCCTTTTGACTATACTCTATTATTTTCCGTGTAAAAGGATCACAGAGATTTTGTGGCCGAACTACGAACACTTTTGAATGGGAAGAGTTACTTTCGACTGTCCACTCGGCTGTTAAAAACAACAAGACTGCGAAGAGATTTGTAGGCAAAAACAGAATACGTGTTTACAGGCAAGTTGATGCAACACGCGGCAACAGACAACGCAACGGACAGAGGCAACGGACAACGCAACGGACAACAGCACAGTTTCATCTGACAGTATTAGACTCGGTGGCAGTATGAGAATAATGTGTCAGTTATAACTTCTCAAAAACTTTGGAAGATGCTTCGTAGTAATAGGATGCTACCTTGAAATGCATCTCCCCCTCCCATGCGCACACACACACATACATAGTACGCGTTAACTCGAGACATTTCGAAGCTTTTGACTTTCAGCAGCAGCAGCAGCAGCCTACTATGGCTTCTTCTTCTTCTTCTTCTTCTTCTTCTTCTTCTTCTTCTTCTTCTTCTTCTTATTATTATTATTATTATTATTATTATTATTATTATTATTATTATTATTATTATTATTATTATTATTATTATTATCTTCCTCTTCCTCCTCCTCTTCTTCTTCTTCCTCCTCCTTCTCAGCATCAGCTTATTATTCTCTTCATCCTCCTCCTCCTCCTCCTCCTCATCATCATCATCATCATCATCATAATCTTCTTATTATTATTATTATTGCTCTTCTTCATCCTCCTCCTCCTCCTCCTCCTCATCATCATCATAATCTTATTATTATTATTATTATTATTATTATTATTATTATTATTATTATTATTATTATCTCTCTCTTCCTCCTCTTTCTCCTCCTCCTCCTCCTCCTCCTCCTCCTCCTTTTCTTCTCTTCTTTTTTAATCCACACAGCCCAACCAACTAAAGCGAGACTTCTAAAAGCAATCCGTTTTCTGACGCACGTTGTTGGATGCTCAGATTGGATTTCGTCAATAATCTAAAGCACCTAACAAATAATAATTACCGAAGCAGCGCCCTGATTGCCCCGCCTCCTGCATGGCCACTGGAATTCATTCGGCAGCAGCAGCAGCAGCAGCAGGAGGGCAGGCAAACAGACTGACTCGCTCGTACAGCAGAGGCAGGCAGGCAGGCAGGCAAACAGACCGAGACAGACTCGAACTCGAACGCAGCAGACAGTAAAAACGGTTGTGGCAGAAAAATTATCATCATCACGTGACCTTTATCGTCTGGTTTCAATTAATACGTTTCGTGTATTTTGCTTATGGCGCCCGCTTCTCGAGTGAATATTATTATCATTCTCAGCCGATCTGTTGTAGGCCTACGCCTCTGCGAATATATATATATATATATATATATATATATATATATATATATATATATATATATATAATTGCCGCGGGGGGCGCGGCGGGTGGGCGGGCGCAGTATAGACGACTCCTCCCAGGATTTAATATCAACGCAAAGGCCCCACGCTGGCTTGAAACACCTCCTCGTCGCTTTCGATAGCCGCCACGCCGAACAAGAGACTCAAAGAGGGAAAATGCCTTAAGACGGAGAGAACTGCCCCGGACAGAAAGAGACAGTGTCTACAGGCCTACCTGATATAGGCTATAATAATAGGTTACAATGCAGCGGTTGGTCTTTGGAGAGCAGAAAAAGAAGAGACCCTGACCGGTCCGCTTAATTAATGAATAAAAAGGTCGGAATTCAAACAGAGTTTGCCAATGACTGACCATCTGTAGAAAAGCAATGCGTTAATGTGGTTATGCTGTTGCTTAGTCTGGAAAATGAAAGCTGTTGTTAAACTTGTTATTTATGCAGTTAATTCGTCGATTAATTCGGCTGATAGGCCAGTCAATCAACAAGGGAGTGAGTGGGTGGATGAGTGAGTGAGGTGAGTGAGAGAGAGAGAGAGAGAGAGACAGTGGCGGTTCCAGGATTTCTCGATGAGGGGATCAAATGAATTCATAGGGAGAGTTGGTGGAGGATGAAAATAGAAGGGAAAAAATCAATCAACTTTGTCGACAACGGCTGATAAAGGGATTTTCCTCCAATTTTACTACACTTTTACCGAAAATAGGTTGACAAGCAAAACAAGGTCATCCGCAGTTTTTCCCCACATAGTTTTACTAGACTTTTACCCGAAAATAGGTTTCACAAGCAAAAAAGTCTGGTGGGGGATGCATCCCCAACTCATCCCCCACGTGGAACCGCAACTGATGAGAGGGTCAGTGAATCCGTCTGTCTGTTTTATCTTTCGTTTCATTCATTTCTTTGCCTTTATAAGTTTATATACCGTTTGACTCATGAGTGAATGCGACCAATAGAAAGTGACGCATGCCTATAAGGTTAAGTTCTTGTCTGTGCAGAATTTTAATCAAATTTTTCTGAGGGGAAAATTGTGTGATCTACCGGGTAAATCTTCTGGCAGTTAGTAGGCCTAAATTGTCCGTCGACGTTCGTGAATGGGCCGACGGTCTGCACTTTATTATAAAATAGACAAAAAATAGCCTACTCCGGTTATAAATAGAACAGAACAGAAACAAAATCCAGATTCCGTCGGTAGAGAAATTCAATATTTCGAAAGTAGTTACAATATTTCTCAAGTTAACTCCGGCATCAGATATGTCCAGTGGCGGTTCCACGTGGGGGATGAGTGGGGATGCATCCCCCACCGGACTTCCGGACTTTTTTCCGCTTGTGAAACCTATTTTTGGGCTAAAAGTCTAGTAAAACTATTGGGGAAAACTGCGGATGACTTTTTTTGCTTCTCAACCTATTTTGTGGTAAAAGTGTAGTCAAATTAGGGAAAAGCTTTTTTCGGCAAAGTTTATTGATTTTTTCCTTCTCTGTTCATCCCCCCACCAGGCTCATATGAATTCAATTCATCCCCCCACCAAGAAATCCTGGAACCGCCACTGGGTGCGACGAATATTACGATTTTATTTTTATTATTATTACGATTATCATCATCATCATCATCATCATCATCATCATCATTATCACCACGATCATCATTATTATCATTATTATTAATAGTTGAGTTGAGTTGAGCGAGTTTATTGCTGTAATTTAGTTTTTAATGCTGCAAGTAAATGACTACGGCATCAATTAATGCTCTTCCTCTCTCTCTCATCTCAGTCCTTCCTTCCCCTCTCCAACGCACACACAAGCAATCCATCGTACTTCCATCCATCCAGCGAAGACCATCAGTGGGAATAATTGCGGTAATTAGACCCGGGGCCATTTGCTCGTCTCCAGCAGTTGACTGACTCTCTCTCTCTCTTTCTCTCTGCTTCTGGATTTTCCTCTGAACCGAACTGGGACGCAACCAACTCCTGCTCCGAAGAACTGTGTATTTGTGTGTGTGTGTGGGTACCGTGGTTAGTATATTGGGGACGAAGACTAAGTCCGAGAGTCACGTGGTTCATCCTTCCCGGGTCACGTGGTTCATCCCGCCTGGAGAAGCTTCGACCGCGATGCAGTCTATAACTGTGTGTTTGTGTTCTAAACTTAAAAGCTGTAAAACAATACTACGATCCCTAAATGGATATATTCTACATTCTCTCGGAAAAGTAGAATATTTTAAAGAGAGTTCAACCTCTCTATATCCCAAATAATTTTTTATCAGTCTATCTGTTTCTGTCTTTTCGTGTGTCTGTCTGTCTGTCTGTTTCCCTCCCTGTTCTCTTCCTCCCTGTCTCTCCCTCCCTCTCTCGCACTCTCTATACTTAGCCTAGTTTATTTTTTTATTGATTTATATGCATGTGTATGTGAACAATTTCGAAGTGAGCTATAATGAGTTCGCGACAACTCTCAGATTTTTAAAATCAGACGATGAACAGCTAGTAAAAATACGTCTTCTTTACTTTCTTTCATATTTTTCGATCACCTTATTTGCTAGATCGGGTCCAACGCAGCGATCCACTCGAGTTTTGTTAACAATAAAATATAATCCGAAGTAATCTGAAACGCTCGAAATATGCAAAAATTTCGGTTAGAAATCCGACTCGAAAATCTTAGACTTTAGGCTGAAAACGATATTAAAATAAGGAATGTTTGAACCCCGGGTCCTTAATTTTTTCCTAATTATTAGTTTATTTGGCGCAAATTCTGAAGTTCAGCAGTCTTCAGACACTGAACAGTTTTAATTTTTGCTGAGTTTAATTCAGTATATATCTAACAAATAAAATCATTAACTGAAAACGACATTAAAATATAATATACTATATATATATATATATATATATATATATATATATCATCTTCTTCTTCTTGTTCCTTCATGAACTGAAGTTAAGGTCTTCTTCATGAGTTTCTTTCCTCCAACCACGTCGATCAGCATGAATTTCTTTCTCCAATATATATATATATATATATATATATATATATATATATATATATATATATATATATATATATATAATCAGCGTGCTGATAGCGAAGAATATAACATGCTTGATAGCCGAGGCCAGGCAAAACGAAGGAGGCGTTAACTCTATCGCTAACTAAAGTTGCAAATAATAAGTGTTCAGGTGAAAAAATAAAAATCATAAAATATTCTGTATATATATTTAAGAATGTATTTGGAATACAGAAAATATAAAATACCTCCATCCGCTATACATCGTGTTCAAACAGCACCACCTATACAGAGGGTGATTGGGGTTGTGATATCGTATCTGATATAGCAATTACAAATTACAAGCATGCAAATGTAAATGCTACTATAGCGTATAGCAATTATTATCATAGCGAGCGAATTTCCAAAGAGTCTGTTGGGTTTTAAAGTTAATCGTGTTTTCCAAACCCCAGACTATATTTGGGGTAGCATATGGGGTAGCCAGGGATGTTAATCCTCGCCCTGGTCCTTGTCCCCTGGGAAGTGCATACGGACACATTTGAAATCATTGTCCTTGTTCTTGGAGGTATAGTCCTTGTCCTTATCCTTGTCCCTGCAGGCCAGTATTTGTCATTGTCCTCTGCGGTTCAGTCTGTGCCAACATCCCTGAGTATAGCTAATAGCCAGGGCGCGATTTGCGGGGGGAAGGGAGGAATATCCCCCCCACCCCCCACTGCCCAACTGCATCCCCCCTACTGCTACATCCCCACCACTACATCCCCCCACTGCTACAGTTTCCAACAACTATATCCCCTCCAAGCTCGACATGTTCCCCCCACTGCATGCTCCAGGTCACAAATCGTACCCTGCTAATAGCTATGTATACGTACAGCTGAGCGCCGAATGTAGCATGTGGTACTGTGGCGCTACAGAAGTTTGACCTAAGCGATCAAGTAGCTGCATGTTGAATTTTGCGAAAATTACCGATACTACAGGGTCGCACTCGGCTCGTTAAGTGCCTCCTCAAATCGCTCACCGCTTCTCCCGGCGCTGTATAGGGAAAACATGCATGGCTATCAGAAGACCAACAGTCTCCCAGGTCTCTGGGGGCGAAATTCGGATTTTTATCGTGTCAGAATTATTCTCTGCCTACGCGTGCCCGCAGCTGTAGGCCTATATATGTGTCCAACATCATCTCTATCAAATCCGACCAACTTCTAATGCGCCACTCAATAATGTTCAGAGAAAGCGGATTATGATATAAGACAGATACAAGACCGCAAAAAGAAACAGTCCGATAAAAAATACGTAGAGTCTACCGATCATCATCTTTGTCGTCGTCGTCGTCGTCGTCGTCATTATCATCGCATACTCACTGGTCTAGGATCAACGGCTTGCGCCATCAGAAATTTTTCTGACAATTGTTAATTTCTAAAAAGACGATTTTTACAAAAAAAATCTATGAAATAATTTACCGTAAAGGTCGGGCGTTGCGTCCCGAGAATTCGTATAGACAGAAATTTTGGATTCTCGTCGAATTTTCCTCTGACTGATGATTAAAACGAGAGATATCCTATAGAGTATTGTAGATAAGAAGGCGCTGTTTCGCCCTACCGTCGCTGCCACACAGAAAGCTGTCAGTGGTTTAGTTCCTTTTTCCTAGTTCCTCGACGCTTTTCGCCGATTTTTGCCGATGATCTGCGTCATCAGCTGTCCCAGAGCGCCAACTAGCGACGATCGAAGAAGAAGGCTCAATAGTTCACACTACGCGACGAAGTCGTCATTGTTACCATAGAAAACGGTCGCTAGTTTCTTCGTTTCCACACAAAACAACACATCTAACGGGCGACGGAAAAGATAGGAAACATCGAATCTCTTCTTCTTCTTCTTCTACTTCTCCTTCTTCTTCTTCTTCTTCTTCTTCTTCTTTTTCGTTGCTGCTGCTGCTGCTGCTGCTTCGTGCAGCGAATCCGATTCCAGCGCCGAGTACTGACAGCGTGCCGTGGTGCCTCCGCCGCCGCCGCCGCCGCCGCCGCCGCCGTTCTCTCTTGGCCCTCCTCGGTCGGTTGATGGGGGAAGAGAGACTGCAGTGGCCCGGGCGCCGTGCGTGGCGGCATCTGACGTCGGCAGAATGGGGCGCCCTCTCTTGAGCCGCCGCCGCCGCCGCCGCCGCCGCCGCCGCCGTCGGCGCGAATTATCTCATATTCCGGCTCTTCGTCGTCGTCGTCGTTGCAAGCGATCGCTCATTTGCCTCTAAACTTTCGCGCGCCACCGCGGCCGGGGCCGGGGCCGGGACCGGGCAGGGCCAGAGTCGGTCGGGGCCACCACCACGACCACCACCACCGGTGCCCATAATTAACAACCCCGTCCGACCGGCCGCGCCGCCGCCGTCGAGGCAGAGGCCGAGTCCGGGGCTCGTGGCCGGGGTGGACCGGGGAGGGGGGGGGTCGTAGTCGCCGGGAGCTGACTTCTGCACGGACGAATGAACAAAGCCTCGAGCGTGACACTCACTGGTCGCCAGATGGCAGCAAGACGAGGCCAGACACAATGACGTCACACGACGCACGCAATCTACTATGACGTCACCGCGTATGCAATTGGCGATGACGTCAACGCCAAGGCAACGCTATCTCAGTAATGAAGAGTCCATAATAAGCGATTGGCGACAATTGTCATCGTCATCATCATTATCATCATCATCATCATCATCATCATCATCATCATCATCATCATCGCATCATCATTGTCGTTGTCGGTTGTCACACTCAGTTTTTTCATTGAATTCTGAATGTTTGAAACTGCTAGTGATGGCGTTTATAGAAAAACATCGTCGGTTTTACAGAGTAGCGAATGCATGCCGTGGCCGACTACAGTGTAACCTCGTTAATATTATAGAAACTCGTCATTTTCGAACGAAGGTTATCGGGTCATAAGAGACCCACTAAATGGCGGCCGATTCACGTTATAAATGGCCCACTGTTAACAGAGGGTCCATGATGTCCGAATCCGTGTTATCGATGTTCCACCGTGTCCTGATTCCTGACCGTCGTTAAAGTCGGTTCTGTATTAGGTGCCTTATCCTACCCAAGTCAAGTATCGTGTCCTGACAGCTGTTGCACTTTATCTTGACGGTCCTGCTCCGTCATATTTGAAAGAGCAGGGGCGTAGCCAGGAATCTGATTTGGGAGGGTATAAATATTTTGGGTGGGTATAAATCTGAACTATAACCCACATAAACCATATAAAACACATATAACCACAGGTAAATCACATACAAAACTTTAAGGTAGACTGATTTTTTTGGGTATATATATATACCGATAACCTCCCCCGTCGCTACGCCCCTGATCCCTGGTCAGCCATGTCTTCGGTCGTCCACAACCCAATGTCTCCTCTGTGTGCCCCAAGCACGAACTCCTTGCTCGTGAAACGAGGTTTCGAATCAGTTAACCCCATCGTCTGGAATCTTCTTGACCCCAGGACACGTGACTAAGCAACTGCTGATTCCATGGTCCTCTGGTTGAAACGACTAAAAGCCCATTTCTTTGTCAGTTCATGATTCTTTAGAAGATGTTCTATGACGTGACGTATGTATGTATGTATGTATTATTTTTTTGACCTTGCGTTTTGCCCAGATTAATTTAATTAATAAAGCGGTCTTGTATTGTATTGTGCTGTGCTGTATGGACAGACAAGAGAACTAACGAAGAAATACTGTACTACAGGCGATGGAAGAGAGACGAACACTGATGACTACCATCAAGTTAAGACAGATGAAATTTTTGAGGCACGTGATGAGGAAAGAAGGATTAGAAAACTTGGCAGTGACAGGCATGGTGGAGGGCAAAAGATCAAGTGGAAAACACAGATTAAAATATACAGACAGAATGAGAGAGGAAATGGGGATGGAAAGTAACATCGAACTCCTGAGGAGTACTAAAGATCGGGAAAAGTGGAAGTCCATGGCCGCCGACGCAGCAATGCATGACCTAAAAGAAGAATAATATAATAATATAACATAATAATATAATATAACAAGGTTTAAAGTGGTTCTGTGAGAACCAAGAAGAAGTGCTGTATTGCTGTATTGCATTGCTTTGTATTGTATTGCATTGTATTGTATTGCAAATATTCTGCTACATTACATTACATCGGATGATTGGTCTACCGAGGCCGAGAAAGCAGAAGATCTTTGCGCAACATTAATGCATCATCGCGTCAGTCGACATCTTAAATTCGTGATACTAGAACTCCGACAGAAATGGCCGAGAGTACTGTATAACAACGAGCAATTCAATCTACTTTTGCGTTCTGGCTTCTAGTGATGATGATGATGATGATGATGATAATCTCAATCGCTGAAACCGGTGCTTATCACTGGTTCCAGTGTTCTATGCGCGATGACCTAATGGTGCCCAATTGGCATCTTATCTATGCGCGATCCGTCCAGCAGCCACCGATCTGAATGCAGGTCGAAGTAGCGGAAGCAGAGAGAGAGAGAGAGAGAGAGAGAGAGAGAGAGAGAGAGAGAGAGAGAGAGAGAGAGAGAGACAGAGACAGAGACAGAGACAGAGACAGAGACAGAGACAGAGACAGAGACAGAGACAGAGACAGAGACAGACAGAGACAGAGACAGAGACAGAGACAGAGACAGAGACAGACAATGTAACATTGAAAGGGCAAAGGTCAGACCGACGCCGTTTCCACATTAGTGAGATTCAGGCGTGAGATTTCTGATTGGAGTGATTACCGTGTATGCATAAAATCCAAACAATGTGAAAATTAGACATGGGGCCCGCTAGATCACTATATATATATATATATATATATATATATATATATATATATATATATATATATATATATATAAGTTACACAGTATATATACACCGTGCCCCAAAAATATAAGTATCTAGAATGTTACCACCGTAGACAGTATAGTTATCTTAAACCACACTTGTAGCATGACTGTGCTGATGCCCACCGCACCTAATTACGTCCCTCCACTACATGATGACAATTTTTAGTAGACAATTTTTAGGTTTACTGACATTATTGCATTTAGAAAGAGAACGATTCGTTGAGAGCAGACGAGCATTTCGATTGGGCATAATGCATTGTGGACCTGTGGTAATCGAATTTCCACAAAAACCCATGTCTGAAGTTTTCTGTCGCCCAGTTTAGGGTCTTCTCTGTCAATCGGCGTCCAAAGTGCTGTGCTCCGGGGCGGGCACGGGAGACTCAAACCACATGTACGGTCGTGCTTAAACATCAGGTATAGAACAAAATAAACTTGATCGGCGTAGATTTTTCGACACAGCGTGTATACTTCAAGTGCCGGTTGCGACATGGAAATTGCAGAATTATGCCGTATGTTGGTGCGCACGTGTGCGTGTGTGCGCGTGTGTGTGTGTGTGTGTGTGTGTGTGTGTGCGTTAATCATATGAAGAGCGTTGCCATTGGGAGTCATTAGTTCTCGATAATGATTCGAATTAATTCTCGTCTACATAGAAAAGTATAATTGAGCGTTGCGTTAACCGAACGACTTTCTCGTTCCCATGCTTACCGTCGCATTCGCCGAACCCAGCGCTGATCCAGGCTCCCCGAGGAGGAGGAGAGGAGGAGGAGGAGGAGGAAGAGGAGGAGGAGGAAAAGGAGGAAGTGGAGGAAGTGGAGGAGAAGGGAGAGAGGGATGTCGAATGATACCTCCGTATAAGCAATCACAAATATGAGAGAGCTGGCAGTCATGCAGAGGCAGACAAACAGACAGACAGACAGACAGACAGACAGACAGACAGACAGACAGACAGACAGACAGATAGACAGATAGACAGACAGACAGACAGACAGACACACAGACTGACTGATTGACAGACTGACTGACTGATTGGATGAATGAATGAATGAATGAATGAATGAATGAATGAATGAATAAAATGTACAGTCTAAATGAAATGCATGGATGGTTGATTGATTGCGATGGATGGAACGATGGAAGGAGAGGAAGTTGTTTTGTATTCCATGGTTTCCTTAGTAATCTACTATCTACAGTAAGCAACCTTCACTGGACATAGAATATTCCACTTAAAAGGAGTATTCAACCTGATTCTGATGAAGCTCATCATTTTCCGAGGACAAGGGTTTCTCTGATCTGGCCTTGAAAACCGAGCCTCGTCAAACAACTGGATCTTGGCCTCAGTCTTGGCCTCAGCCTTGGCCTCAAAGCCTAGGCCTCAGCCTTGGCCTTTTTGTAGTTCGCGAGCTAAGTAGGCACGCACCTACAATATTTTTTTAGAACGAGATCATCTCCCGCATCCATATTCGTTGATCTACACGACCGGTCATGATGCGCTCCTTGAAATTGCGATCACTCCAGATTGAGAAGTTCCGGTCTAATTAGACTGCTGGCCTTTTGTTTGACTCGGCCATGCGTTTTCACGTTGTTGATCGGTCATTTCCTCCTGTGGGGCCTTGGGGCCTGGAGCAGCGGTGCTCTTGGACCGCTGCGGTTCTGCTGGGGTCTTGCGCTGTCGTTGGTGGTTGACCCGACCTCGTTGACTTGACTTGACCCCGAAGACTCGGCCACTGCTTGTGACCCCCTCTCTCTCTGCGCGTCTCGTCCCTCTTATCTCGCCGTTCTTCGGCTGCATGGCATCTCCGTCTCTCTCTCTCTCTCTCTGCCTCTGTCTGTCTGTCTGTCTCTCTCTCTCTCTCTCTCTCTCTCTCTCTCTCTCTCTCTCTCTCGTATCTCATCTGCATTAATACTCCGGTCTGATCGCCAGACGGAATAAGCGTAATGTCTGTCTTCGGCCAAAAATTTAATTACAGACGTCAGTATTTCTCCCCTCCCTCTCCCTCTTCCATCCTTCCCTCCCCATCCCCCGGCCCCCCATCTCCCGCGCAACAATCAACAGAAGCGCAACCGCGGTATCGCTCCACCGGATGGATGGGAAGGGCTCGCTAACCCTCAGCGGCCTCCCTCCTCCTCCTCCTCCTCCTCCTCCGGCGGGTCGGGTCTCGTCTTTGCCCCTGCCTCCGAGGGGTGCCACCGGGTGGGATCCGTATCTCCGTTCGGCCCGCTCATTTGAAGTCTGAGCCTGGAGGTCATAACCGTACGGCATCCCGGTTTCACTCCTCGCTCCTCCAGACTCGTATCGGACTCGTTTGCCTCTGGCATCCTGCTATTTCACTTATTCTCTCTCTCTCTCTCTCTCTCTCTCTCTCTCTCTCTCTCTCTCTCTCTCTCTCATTCTTTCTCTCTCCCTCTCCTCTCCCTCTCCCTCTCTCTCTCTCTCTCTCTTGAGATTTGTACCCCGCGAGAGAGTTCCGTACTGTTTATATGCACCCCCTTCCTCCTCCCTCCCTCCCTCCCCTCCCCTCTGCTCGTATGCAGAACTCCGTGCCATACCCCCTCCTCGTCCCTACCCCACCCCACCCTCAGCTGCCGTACCTGAGTAGTGATTAAGAAATATATACACCGACTATCGTACCTCCATTACTTCATTGCACTCTTGTAGTAACTAGTGGAAGACAAGTTGCAGACGTATATTTCTCCTGGCTTGTCCTGCCCCGACCTACACCACCCCCGTTCGTTTGAGCGTCACCCTTTCTCTCCCCCCCTTCCCTTCCCTTCCCCTTCCCCCCACCCCGCCCATTCCACCCGCTCCATCAATCTGCTCCGTCATCCATTTTGGAGCCACTAACTATGCGTCTTCCGAGTTTCCAATTTCTTTAGCCCGAGGATCCGATCTTCTCTGCTAATAAGATTCTGGTCTTTGTTTTCTTTGTCCGCCAAGGGTTGGCTCTTCGTCTAGGTCCCCGTGAACCGCAAGCAGCCAGCGTCTATATTTTAATGTAAACACGACGATGATAACATTATGGGCGAATACATTCTTCGAAAGTTTGTTGCGCCTGGGAACCACTCGCAAATACTGTAAAACCCTAGTTAGTTGTCAAAGAGAGAATGGATACTAAGACGAATAATTACTACTTAGCAACACCCTGCACTATAGTCAACAGTTTCTGCACTCGAACAATTCAGTCACCGAGCGCTATACTGTACTTGCATTGGCCAAAGTGGGACTAGATTTTAGAAACAGCTCTCACGTCACACCAACTTAACTTTTCTGTTCAAAGATTCAGTAATTAACAGAAACAGGCGCCCCCAGAACGATTTCAGAAAGATGGATGAAAAGGTCGTGAGCGGAAAGCAGACAGTGTCGTCATTAAAATGCAACAATATGGACCATAAATTAAGGTCATGAAACAAATGCGAGCGCGCGTATCTATAATCAGTCGATGAAATCGTGAATTATAGGTTAGAAGAAGGATCTAAATGCATCATCTTGATCTATCAATACATTTTTAAGGTCTTATTACTCTTATATATTGAATTGTGCGTGGAAGAATGCCCGTTCTGAGAAATTATTCCAGTTCTTTTGGTTTATTTTATCTGCCTATATGGGACTGCCCTTCTCTTTGTCTCTGTCTCTGTCTCTACCTCTGTCCCTGTCTCAGTCTCTGTCTCTGTCTCTGTCTGTCTGTCTGTCTGCCTGTCAGTCTGTTTCTCTCTCTGACTGTCTCTCTCTCTCTCTCTCTCTCTCTCTCTCTCTGCCTCTCTCTCTCTCTCTCTCTCTCTGCCTGCCTGCCTGTTTGTCTCGGTCTCTGTCTGTCTATCTGTCTGTCTGTCTCTGTCTCTGTCTGTCTGTCTCTGTGTCTGTCTGTCTGTCTGTCTGTCTCTCTCTCTCTCTCTCTCTCTCTCTCTCTCTCTCTCTCTCTCTCTAACACACGCGCCACACAAGCACACACACAAGCACACACACACACACACACTGCAGCGTCAGTCTACATACAGAGAGTCGTTCAACACTCTGGTTGGCGAGAGCTCTGAGGTCGTTTAATGTGCCAGCATCGTCGTTTTCGTCATAATTTTGCAGGAGATTCTCACGCCATTCGCAGCAATTAAGTGCCATTAGCCGCTCGACACCTCCCGGACAAAGTGACAAATCTGACGCCGCAGTGGGCTGTGCGAACCCGTATCGAACCCGGGGAGGGAGGAGGCTCTTTATTCTAATTGATATGTTTTTCGGTCGAAATCTCTGCTAATGAGCCCCGGCCGACGAATAGACAATCGTTGATTAATGCTAACGACGAATATTCAGTCGAAAACGCAGGCAAGAGGGTAATTACTGCAAGAATTCTGCAATGCATGATCAGTTACTTAGCATCACAATACCTGCTGTCTTTCTCTGTCTCTGTCTGTCTGTCTGTCTGTCTGTCTGCCTGTCTATCTATCTGTCTGTATGTCTCTTGTCTTTTCCCTGTATCTCTTTTTCTCTGTTCTTCTCCGTCTCTCTCTCTCTCTCTCTGCCATTTCCTCCTGCCTTTCCGTCCTCTCTTTCTCTTTCTCTTTTTCTCTCTCTGTCTCTCTCTGTCTGTCTGTCTGTCTGTCTGTCTGTCTCTCTCTCTGCTCTCTCTCTCTGCCTCTGTCTCTGTCTCTGTAATGCTGTCCTGAACCCACTCGAAAGTTCGGTGTAAAGTTTGGTTACTGTGGCTAATATGTAACGTGCTGGAAGGGTCGACCTAGATTTTGGACGACCTTGCCTCGGAGCCAGAATTATGCAGACATCGAAGGAAGAGAGAGAAATCCAAGGGCTTAATGAATTCTAATTAGAATATAAACGAATTAATAATTAATTAGCCGAAAACTAAAATCAACGCCAATGATGTCTTGCTGTTGTATTCGCAACTTCAGCTGCTTACGGCGGAGACGGTGATGATGATGATGACGACGACGACGATGATGATGACTACGATGATGATGATGATGATGATGATGATGATGATGACGACGATGATGATGATGATGGTGATGGCAACGATGGCGATAATGGTGATTATGATGATGATGATCAGTGTTACTACATATAATGTTGCTTTCGGGACCAGTTGTATATATGGCAGTTCTCAGCATTTCCCTACATGTGGTATTAAATGGCCTGACGTTCAATGCAGAACGTCTATTTATAACTCTATGTCAAAGCAGCGTCATGTGACCGCTGGCTAATCATACGCCATCTTGACGACAAAAATCGTATATATATATATGAATAAATGAATGAATAAATAAATAAATAAGCACCAATTGGGAATTTTAAAACTCTGACGAGTAAAGATTTGTAGCAAAATGCATCGCATAATTTTAATTGCTGTTTGAAACTTGGTCACGTGACCACGTATCTGAAGTTTCCCTGGGTTCTCGAGAGCCGAATCCAGCATCCTCATCCTCCTCCTCCTCCTCATCATCATCATCATCCACCTCCCCAGCACCTCCTTCTTCCTCTCTCCATCGATCTGGACCGATGCGTGGAAGAAGCATTGTTTTTTGGAGGCATCTGCGAATATACAATCGTGGCCAAAAATATGACACCGCCGCATTTATTCTGCATTTTCTGCTATTTCTACTGTTGCCCAATGCAGTCCGAATAGCAATAGGAAATTCCACAACAGTGGTTCTCACACAGAGGCAAAGTTGAACCACAACAGTGGTTCTTATTATTAGGCAAAGTAGTCCTGAACCAGTAGTAGTAATTTGAATAATAATAATATAATAATAATAATTATTAATAATAATATTATTATTATTATTAATTAATTATAATAGTGGTAGTAGTAGTAGTAGTAGTAGTAGTAGTAGTAGTAGTAGTAGTAGTAGTAGTAGTAGTATATTGTTCAGATCAATCCATTGTTCGGAAATGTCAATAGTAGTAGTAGTAGACCCTTTTAATTCAATTCCCCATTTAGTTGATGCGACCCCCAACGGTAAAATTATTTTCGTTCATTATAAACCTAAAAATAATAATGCTACGATCAATCAAAATCCGAAATCGCTACAATGTCAGAAATGTCGGCATAGTAAAACCTAGTCTCTACCACTGGAAAATCCACTTTCTTTACGTTACGTCTTTTATTAGTGTTCTTACCTCATATGACTGGCGAAACCTTCAAATATTCGACCAATTTCTCCACTATACTGGTTCTTTCTACTGAGAACCACAACACGAACCCTAGACCCTTCGGTTAATTCAATTCTAGTTCTCACGCGTATTTCGCAAAACTAACCAGCACAATGTGAGACATTTTGCTGTCATTCATGAGGGAAGTGCTATATAGATATTTGAAATCATGCCGAATGTTGCAGTGCAATATATTGAACTAGAAGCAGTAGAACAGAAGCGCGGGTGCATGGGAACAATCAAAAGGCAGATGATGCCATATTTTTGGCCACGATTGTAACCAAGAGAGCTAGTTATCGCAGTCTTACACTGTAAGTCGGAGAAGACGCAAACCTTGAAATTACTATAAAACTCCCATCCAGTGGCGGTTCCACCGTCCACGTGGGGGCCCGTGCCCCTATTGAATGCCTGGCCGTCCCCAGTGCCCCCTGTTGGGACCCGAAACTTACTACTACACATTTATAATCAATTGATTGGTCCCCATGCTTAGAAGTTGCCACCCCAACGCCGCCCCCCCCCCCCACATTTGCCAAATCCTGGAGCTGCAACTGCTCCCATCCGACCATCTTACTATCCCCGTCCGCCCTCAATGCACCCCTCTGGAAAAATACATTGCCAATATCGCGATTGGCATCTGTTCCCTTCCCTTCATACGGTCCATGACTGCTAATATTAATACCGGTTAACTAGCTGCAGGCACAGGGCGAGCTAAGGGCGAGAAATGTCTAGAAGACAATGTATAGGAACTTAACTCTATCATCTCCATCTCCATCTCTGTCTGTCTTTCTGTCTCCGTCTGTCTGTCTCTGTCTGTCTGTCTGTGTGTGTGTCTCTCTATCTCTCTCTCTCTCTCTCTCCCTGCATCTCTGCCTGCCTGCCTGCCTGCCTGCCTGTCTGTCTGTCTGTGTGTGTGTGTCTCTCTCTCTGCATCTCTACCTGCCTGCCTGCCTGCCTGTCTGCCTGCCTGTCTGTCTGCCT
>CM030837.1:3501974-3529474 GCA_018105865.1 Metaphire vulgaris | reverse complement strand
GGCAGTGACGGCTCCACAGGGAAGCCCGGGGGCCCGTGACCCCCTATTGAGTGCCTGCCCCCCACAGTGGTCCCCTGTTGGGACTCTATACTTAATACTACATACCTAACAATAAATGGTTGCCCCCATGATTATAAGTTGCCCCGAAACGCCCCCCCCCACTTGCCAAATCCTGGAGCCGCCACTGAGCAAGGGTCGACTTTTCCAAAGAGTGCAACAATAGGAGAGGTCGGGTCATTTTATGACCAAATTTTTCTACAAGGTTGGACCTCAGCTGTAGCTGGGGATGGAGTGAAACCCTTAAATTGAATTGCAAATTAACTCAATTTTTTCGATTTGCGAGATTACGTCTTCGTTAATTAATTAAATCAAATTGCTACTCAACAGTGAAACGCAGTGGCCCGATTGCAGAAGCCAGCAGAACCGAAAGTATATGAAATTATCGATCGACATTTTGGCACTGCACTCAGAGGCGTAGCCAGGAATTTGATCTGGGAGGGTATAAATATTTTGGGTGGGTATAAATCTTAACTATAAACCGCATAAACCATATAAACCACATATAACCACATGTAAATCACAAAAAATTAAAGTAGACTGATTTTTTTTTTGGGGGGTATATACCGATATACCACCACCTGTCGCTACGCCTCTGACTGCACTCCCTAAAACTCTTCAAGTGTTTGATGCTCCATTCCCATTTCTGCGCATGTCTTTTCTTTGTCCGTCTGTTAACATCGAAACGAACGCAGAGTGTGGTGAAATTAAATCACCGCTGTGATCTAATATCCCGCGAATTTCTTTAAAGGTCGCGAACGCTTAATTTCTACGAATTGAATTAACATCCTCTCCATTGCTTTATTCTTCGCCTGCAATCCGTTCCCGTCCCATCCTGCAGGGTTCCCGTGACCAGTCGACGATTGCTACACGCATTTTGGCAACTGTGGGCGGCTGTGTTGTCGGGTATATTTATTAATTTATAGCGGCCCTTCTATAGGTAGATGGCTGCTACAGATACACTGTCTATCGACGATAAACATATCAGAGCACTGCGAGACTCGACACATTCCACAGCCCATTATGCTGTGTGTGTGTGTGTCATCTAAATGGCAGAGTAACAACGCCGCGAAATCTGAAATTTGTACCACGTGTTCTATAAAAATACCAATTTAAGAAACCATACGGACAAAAAGTCTAGTCAGTAAAGTTAGATCATCAATTCCATCAAGAACCGAAGAAATAAGCAGATACTGCTGCACTACTGCTGCTGCTGCTGCTGCTGCTGCTGCTGCTGCTGCTGCTGCTACTACTACTACTACTACTACTACTACTACTACTACTACTACTACTACTACTACTACTACTACTACTACTACTACTAACTACAATGTCGACGTGCCTTCCATTATTTTGGAGCCCTGGCCATTCATATGGCGCTTTGTGGGATGGTCGACAAAGACAGCCGGAGTCAAATTTCAGTCCAACTGACCTGCTCACCTCAACGCAACTAACCTACTCATCAACACAGTCGACCTGTAGTAGAGGCCTACAGTAGCCACAACACCATGCAACTACTTTTAAATTACTTTTCAAACTTCACGCCCACACAGATTTTTAAAGGGATTTCTTCCAAACTTTTGTCAATCTCGATTTCAATCTCGCATTTCGATGACACTTCCACTTTGTGCCCTGTTTAAGATCTCAAGACAGCGTTGCAGTGATGTGCCGAGGATGAATTGTGCTGGCGCCGACGCTTCTTCGTCGGTGCCTGCCTGCACACGCAGTTTGGCAAAGTGTATCACCTAATAATTAAGCCTTTCAGCTAACCAGAGGCTGCTGCGCAGGGCGTGCGGTTGGCTGAAACGAAGTCCTGACTAGATTTGAGACTAATGAATATTTGATTGGGTTCTCTGAAAACGCATCCGAACCCTGGAATAATTGTGTTATATCTCCAGGCTGTGCAAATGGAGTATATTTATGTGTGCATGAGAGGAAGAGAGAGAGAGAGAGAGAGAGAGACAGACAGACAGAGACAGAGACAAGGACAGAGGTAAAGGCAGAGAGATGGAGAGAAACAGGTTTATATCCAAGTATTTTCACTAATAACATTCCAACTCTTCAATATTCATTTACTGTAAATGTAGGGCCGACCGCGCCCACAAGAATAGGAAGCTGTCTCTTAATTCATGACTTATCTGTGAAAAAATTAAACAAAGAATGTCAATAATTTTTGAACAATTGTTGACCCCCTCCCCTTGTCAACAACTGTCAACTTTCAGTTACCCCTCTATAATTATGTCAAAACGTTTGATCCCAAAGATCAATGACAGGTCCAAATAACAAGGTTATTATTTTTGGCGGCGATGACCATTTTCCCCTTTTTGCTCATTGAGTGTCAAAATGTGATGGTTAGTAGTAAATAAGTAGTATTTCTTAAAATCTCCTACATTTT
Organism: Metaphire vulgaris; assembly: GCA_018105865.1. Taxonomy (NCBI): domain Eukaryota; kingdom Metazoa; phylum Annelida; class Clitellata; order Crassiclitellata; family Megascolecidae; genus Metaphire; species Metaphire vulgaris. Next base: position 3,527,022 of record CM030837.1, on the reverse strand, counting down.
TATTATTTGCAAAAAGTGAAATTGTTGACGTCAACATCTCTTGACCCCCTCCCCTGTCAACAACTGTCAAACATTTTCAAACCCCCTCTCTCCTAAATTGTTGACGTAATTAATGGACAGCCCCAAAACTAGTAGTAGTTGTTGTGTTGTCGGTAATGCATGTAGGAATATAAAGATAATCGATTGCATTATATCATCATCATCATCATCATCATCATCATCATCATTATTCATTAATATTCAATTTATTTTATATGAAGAAATGTCTTTATCGCCTGAATATTCATGAACTCCTCCGGTGTGAGCTCTTTATAAGCTGTCGTCATCAATTTTCGTCAGCCGCAGTCCGCATTAATTTCATTTCGTCCGTGAATTTTTCCTCGCGGTTCCAAGGGGCGATCGCCGTCCATGTCTATCCGCAGAGTTATTCCGCGGAGTTAATCCGGCGATGGGGCTGCGGACGTTTTGCGGAAGATGTCCAGAGTCCCGCGTCGCCGGGTGAATTATATAGCGCAACAATCCGGAATGAGCGGCGGCACGGAGACCGGCCGCCAGGTGGCCTGTTAACGAATCGAATTTATTCTGTCTCCGCCGCGTAATATATATTCCTTGCAGTAATTATTTCTCCTCGTGATCCATCATGTTTGATGGGTTCAATGGCGCCACCTAGGGAATTATTGCTGTGGCCATTCGAACTCGATCCTGCTAAATGGACAAGAATTGAATTCGATAGAACGATTAGGTTATCACGCACAGTCTGTATCGAATGCATTACAATGACGGAATACCTTACAAAGACCAGTAATATGTAATTCTTACGGCTTCAGCTGCTCAGTGGCGGCTCTAGGATTTGGCAAGTGGGGGGGGGGCGTTGGGGTGGCAACTTCTAATCATGGGGGCCAACCATTTGTTGTTTAATGTATGTAGCATTAAGTATAGGGTCCCAAATGGGGGGGGGGCTACTGGGGGGCAGGCTCTCAATAGGGGGCACGGGCCCCCTCTGGCCCCCGGTGGAGCCGCCACTGCTTCAGCTGGATAACCGATTGGCTGAAAATCTAGATTCTTGAAGGTATATACAGTAAAAGTAGCAGTAAAAAACCTTGGCGTTTCAAAATCGCTTTCTTCCGAAAAGAGAAAGAGATTCAAGTCTGTGATCATCTGCTGAAATATTTTTAAAAAGCGCGCCTCAACAGAGCAATTATCTGTAAAAAATGAAACAAATAATGTCATCCCCACCCCCTCATTGGACATGGAATGCTTAAACCAGCGTGGTTGACTGCGACTGAGAGAAAGAGAGAGAGAGAGAGAGAGAGAGAGAGAGAGAGAGAGAGAGAGAGAGAGAGGAGAGGGAGAGAGAGAGGGAGAGTGGAGAGGGATAAACGAAGAGACAGACGACAGACAGACAGAGAGGTGTGGAGACAGACCAGACAGACAGACAGAGACAGAGATAGACAGAGAGGAACAGAAAGATACACAGAAAGAGATGGAGAGGGATAAACGAAGATAGAGCAAGAGAGAGAGAGAGACAGACAGACAGACAGACGGACAGAGACAGAGGAGAGAGAGAGAGAGAGAGAAGAATGGACAATTTATTAAATTGCCGTGTTTTTCCTATAGCGTCTTATAGATGTTATTCTGTTTTATTAAGGACCTTCGTCGTCATCGTCATCGGTCGATCGATGGCTGTGGCGGCGGCGGTGGCCCTCGGCCGTCGCCTAATTGGACGCGGTCATCTGGGGTGGGGGGGGGAAAGCGAAATATCAATATGGGCAACTCGTGACCAAGATGACCGCGGATTTGCATGTGGGGCGCGACGGTCAATCGCATTCTTCCGACCGCTTCCGAGTCGAATAGCGCCATCTGTGATTCTCTGCGCCATGGCAAATATGGCGCCACATAAACATGCGCAACGGACGCCGAGGATTTCGGGAATTCTATCGCGAAATCAATACGATAACGAAGGCGACAATAAAACGATGATAACGACGACGACGACGACGACGATGATGATGATGACGACGACCATGATGAACTTAAGTCGTGTGTGGGCAGACTGAACGTGCGTTCGTGTGTCTAGATTTAGATGTTGACCAGAGAGAGAGAGAGGAAATAAAAAGTTAAGGTCTAAGGTTAATTTATTTGAACGAACTTCAGAGACAAGGAAGCTTCGATTTTGGTTTTAGCTCGCATTATCCGCAAAACAGGAGCGTAGCCAGGAATTTGATTTTGGGAGAGGGCTATAATGTGATTAGGGGTATAAATAAAAAACTTTGAAAATCTTTAAAAACATTGAAGATTTGAAGGTAGTCTGAGTTTGTTTGTTTTTTTTTTTTTGGGGGGAGGGTATATATACCGATATACCCCCCGTCGTTACGCCTCTGCCGCAAAATCGTCATATTTCGGTCTTCGAAAGTCCCATCTCTCCCCTCCACACTGTCTGTAAGATTTTCCAACGAACTCTCAAATTCAGGGCTAAAGCAAATCGCTTCCAGGAGTTCCAGTTGGCTTTTCCTTCATAGCCTTCTTTGTCGTTCATTGATGCCTGTGAGTACTATATGCAACAGATACTATATAATGAGCATTTCTACTACTACTGCTACTGCTGCGGCCACTACTACCACTACTACCACCACCACCACCACCGCCACTACTACTATTGCTACTACTACTATTACCACTACTATTACTACTACTACTACTACTACTACTACTACTACTACTACTACTACTACTACTACTATTGCTACTACAGTGGATCCCACTTAATCGCATACCGCTTAATTGCATAACCCGCATAATCGCATAACAACATAAAAACCCGAACCAGTGTTTTGTGTATCAGACTATCAGAGAGAGGAAACTATTTGCATAGCCCAGTTAATCGCATAAGTAAGGCTTGCACGGCACCTATGCAATTAAGCAGGTTTCACTGTACTACTACTCTACTACTACTACTACTACTACTACTACTACTACTACTACTACCACCACCACCACTACTAGTTCTACTACTACTACGACCCTCTCTTCTCTCTCTCTCTCTCTACTACTCTTGAGTTCTTGTGCATGTATACGATCCTCTCTCTCTCTCTCTTTCTCTTCTCTTGAAAGAAAAGCGTACAGCGGCAGCAGCAGCAGCCATTATTGCACCTGATGCAATTGTCGCATTCTCTTCATTAATCATATTCCCCATAACGTCGCCGCCGCCGCCGCCGCCGCCGTTCCTAAGAGAAAACACACTCCCTTGTATAGCTGCACGGACGCGTTATTAATGCCTTTCGCTTCCCTCCGGCGACCTTTGACTCCGTCGCGGGACGCCGTCTGCCCCTCGTTCCCGCCCTGCCTCCTGACCGCCGCCTCCCTTTGGCCATTACAGGGCCGGGTCAGAGGATTAACGGAGGCCGTCGTATAATTTTCTCCGGCGGGCGGCGTCGGAACCTTTCTTTCTGCGGCGCTGCGTCCGTGTGATTAAACCCGGCCTTCGGTCGGTCGGTCGGTCGGTCGGCCGGGGCGACGGAGGAGGGGGGTCCTTCCTCCCCGCCTGGGGTCCGATTATCCACAGCCCCCGACCCGGCGCTCACCCGGCACAGAATTAATTACTGGACGCCGTTACGGTCCGAGAGGGCCAGACCACTCCCAAGATTCTTTTCCTCTGTCACCGTCTCCCAGTCTCAGTCTCCCAGTCTCGGTCTCTTTTTCTTTCTCTGTGTCTGTCTCTTTCTCTGTCCCTTTTTTCTGTCTTTCTCTATGTCTCTCTGTCCCTGTCTCTGTCTGTCTGCCTGTTCCTGTTTCTGTATCTCTGTCTCTATCTCTGTCTCTGTATGTCTGTCTCTCTCTCTCTAACTCTCTGTCTCTGTCTGTCGCTGTCTGCCTATGTCTGTGTGTGTGTGTCTGTCTGTCTCTCATTTCTTCTTATGGCGACCAAGCGTCTTAGAAGCCATTAAGCTTCCCGGTAGGCATAGATGGCGCTGCAATAATTATTTCTTCTGAAAATAATCGCAAAGGCAGGCAGGCACTTAGGCGGCGCAACTGCAGAGAGAAAGACAAAGAGACAGACAGAGACATAGGGAAGGACAGAAACAGAGAGACACAGAGAGAGGAACAGAGAGGGGGCGCAGGTATAGAGAAGCGGGCTTTGGAGTGAGTGGGATGAAGACAGACATGGTTTCCATGTGGAGAGATGGCATACCTGCCCCAGTCCCAGTCGCTGGGACCTAAAAAGAACCAACGCAATTCGAAGAGAAATAATTGCGAGCTGCAATTTAGTGCGCGCGTTGATAATTGCAGGGGTTGACGAGAGAGACAGAGAGAGAGAGAGAGAGAGAGAGAGAGAGAGAGAGAGAGAGACAGACAGACAGACAGACAGACAGACAGACAGACAGACAGACAGACAGACAGAGACAGAGACAGAGACAGAGACAGACAGACAGACAGACAGACAGAATGAGAGAGGGAGAGGACCAGATGGGGAGAGAGAGAGAGAGACAGACAGACAGACAGAGACAGAGACAGGGACAGAGATGGATCTTTGAAGATGGAATATTGCGCGATGCTAAATGCAAAACGACGCAATAAAATAGCAGGAGATACGATGCCATTGCTCCTGCATTGTCACCGAAGTTGCGATATGATCGCATTGTCATCAACCGCTGCTCCGTTTAATTATTTATCAAGGCAGGAGCAATTACTCGTCCGTTCGCTCGCTCTTTCGTTCAGGTGATGATTGCTCTGAATGATGAAAAGTTCCGATAAATAGAGAAATTAGTCGTAAAGTTCGGAATGGCTTTGAGATATTACATAATATATTCAAGGTCTATTCATTTCCACTATGATAGCATCTTCGACAATGTCGTTATTACGATCCAAGGCTGGATAGAACCTTCGCCCGACGCCAAGTGCATTACTAAAATGGCGCTATAGAAGTTCACTAGTAATAATAATAACAACGATAATATACCCAACGGAAATCCAGAAATACGAAGAGCTGGTGTTGTCAACTTTACCGCGATATTGCCAAAGCGAAAACAACTTTTTCGGTGTGAAATAAAACCATTACAGGCGGAATCTTATCTTTCTTAATTTCACTTAATTTTTCGTAGTGGCAGCAAACGCTACTGCTTAGGCTGCTTACGTCACGTGATCACCACGTGACCCTTTTTTGGGGGGGAACTTTTCCTTGTCCGTGTATTCATTTCGAGTTCGTTCGGCCGGGCGCCGATGCGTGCGACCGCTCTGCGCACGCTTCAACGATTAGTTCGTCAGCGGAATGATAGGTGGCGCCGCAGTCCAACCTTCCGGTTTGTCTAATACCTCTGAGTGTCAAAAAGGATGAACCGCAAGACAAATTGTGGATTAAGCCGGTTCGGTCCGCGCGAAGAATTATGACCGTCGCCCCGTATAAGCCGCGCGTTCTATACTCGAATAAATACGGTATCGCCCGGCCGGCCGACCGCCGGTATACCCGATCATGCCTCTGGACTTCGGCCGGTCACTACAAATGACCGCGCCGAATAATATAGCACGATTAGTCATCTTGGGAGTGCCGGTGCGAAATGACGGCCGCCGCCGCTGCTTGTAAGGCTGATGGGGTCTTCCAGCAACGGCCCGCTCACCACCCCCACCTCCCCATCCCCGCGCAAACACGAAATTCTATCGGTTCTATAAATTAGTGCGCTATATAAATCGTCAAACGACGCGCTCTTGTGCGAATTCGTCTGATGCTGCTGCTGCTGCTGCTGCTGAAAAAAGCGTTGGATAAATCTCTTCTGCATCTTTGCATCTGTCTCTGTCTGTCTTGTCCGTCAGACTATGTCTCTATATATCTGATCTGTCTTTGTCTCTGTGTCTGTCTCTCTCACTCTCACTTCCTCTCTGTCTCTGTCTCTGTCTCTTTCTCTTTCTCTTTCTCTTTCTCTTTCTCTGTCTGTCTGTCTGTCTGTCTCTGTCTCTGTCTCTGTCTCTGTCTCTGTCTCTCTCTCTCTCTCTCTCTCTCTCTCTCTCTCTCTCTCTCTCTCTCTCTCTCTCTCTCTCTGCATATGACAGACCCAAGCGAAATATCTGCTTCGTTACAATGGTCCAAATTTGATTTATCTGCGCCGCGCAAATCATAAACTCTTTGTCGATTTTCGACGAATTGCAAACTTTGGTTCAACTCCAGAAATTGCGCTTCCTTCGAGTCGATTGTGCGCTCCTATCAACCAAAATAAGTAATGGCAGAGTCCTCCGAGTGCTCGTCCAACTAAAAGAGACGCTACATAAATGCCTTGTTGTTGTTACATTACATGTTGAGCAGGAAGCGGAAATGACATTCGGCGATTTTCTCCACGAAATAAACTATTATAGCGCACAATTGAACGCAAGGAAAATGAGTTTTCTGAACATTAAAATTGAGATGATCTTTGGATCTCGTTATATAAAATGAGCTTCAAGTTGACAACTTCAAGTGCTTGACTGACTGAATCTAATGCAATAGGCTATTTATATAGCGCCTCTTCGAGTTAATTAAACAGGAATTGGAGTTGTCAAGGTATTGGAGAGGTATTTTCTAATCAGATTCTTCAAAATGGCGGTTCATCAGCGGCCGTTCTCAAATTAGACTTTGACTTTGGAGAGAATTACACTACAATTACAATTATCATCCATAGATGCGCTATAAAAGTACTATGCTTTCGATTCGTTATCGTAGGATTTGCATCGGAATCGTTACAACTGGATTCAATTTGATTGCGTTGTTGTTATTTCGAGACGAATGGAAGAGTACAATAAACGGGCAAAATCTCTGGACCACACAGACATACCTGTAGAAACAGACAATGAGACAAGAATACAGCTAGAACCCATAGTACACACACTCACTCACACACACACACACACACACACACACACACACACTGGCAGTAGCAGTTGTAAGAAATGCAATGTTTATTGGCTAAGGCAGTGCTTTCACTATCCAAGAAACATGCAACCGCAACGGCACACTGCAGCCGAAATGCGCACATTTTATTTTTTCTTTCTCTATAAGCCTACCCTACTAGTAGCCTACTATATATTATACTCTAGTCTAGTATGCAGTACAATATTGACTACCGTTCTTCATAAGTACATATTTTCTTTGCAATCTGTATCACTATTTCATGCTTAACTTCATTGAAGACACGTAGGCCTAAAATCCGCCTAATTCAACTTATAATTAGCAATTAATGCAGCATTTATTATTTTTAAATATTTTGCCATGGCACACTTCTACCGTTGCTGCGGCACAGTTCTGTGCCGCGGCACACAGGGTGGGAAGCGCTGGGCTAACGTGATGCAGTATTGTATGTGGACTGTGGAGGTATTTTGCGATGTAATTTCAGTATGTTATCTTATGCCATGGTAATGCCTTTGCTTATCCACTTTTATCAGCTCAAACTCTTTGCTCAACGAAAAAATATGGAGAGAGAGAGAGAGAGAGAGAGAGAGAGAGAGAGAGAGACAGACAGACAGACAGACAGACAGAGACAGACAGATACAGACAGAGACAGACAGAGACAGACATAGACAGACAGACAGACAGACAGAGAGACAGAGACAGAAAATAGAGACAGACAGACAACAAAGAGGCAGAGACAGAGATAGGCAGATACAGATAAAGAGACAAAGACATAGACAAAGATACAGAAAGACAGGCAGATAGAAAGACAGAAATAGAGACAGAGACAGGTGGATAAAGATACAAAGGCAAAGACACAGATACAGAATGATACAGAAGACAGACAGGAGACAGAGATAGAGACAGAGACAGGCAGATACAGAGAGATAGAGATAAAGACAGAGAGATAGCGTTTGTGCAAATGAAAAGTTGAAGATAGAAAAGATTGGATTGGGGATGGGGATGGGTTGGGGTGGTGTGGGATGGGATGGAGGGGCGACGCATTTATTAAGGGAGGGTGGAAATTTTTAGATACACTGGTCACTACGTTCACTTGTCGCCTTCCTTAAGCCAGTCCATTTGTTTCCGATAATCTCGAGGCGCTGGTCGGACGGAGGCCGGACTTAGGGCGAAGAGCGCGCCCGGGATCAGCCTTCGGTCCGCGGCCGGCGGCGGCGGCGGCGCCTCCTCCGTCCCTCGAGTCCGCCACGAATTGGTGATTAAATCGCCTCTCATAGAAAATATTATTGATGGGCTGGCCGCGATGGAGGGAACGGACGGGGGGCGGGCGAGGGGGCGATGGGGGGGGCGATTTCCCGTCTAGATGAACCCGGACCCGATAGAGAACTGGGACTGCGCGTAGGCTATACGCCGGGTCGGGTCGGGACGGGTCGGGACGGGATAAGGGTCAGGACGTTTGCAATTATTTCGAGACGCTCAAGCAAAGAAATAATTAGGAAAAGTTGCTATATATATATATATATATATATATATATATATATATATATATATATATCGTCGATTAGGATGACTATAGCGTCTGGTAACGATAACAGAATTGAAGAAGAACAGAATCAAGACAAAAAGATGCAGACGCTCTTACTTACTGAAACTCTCGGAAGACAACTCATTACTCATCCAGACTAGTCGCAGTAGGAGCGTCTCCTTCTGGGGAGAGCGGGGTGTGTGGGGGGGGGGCGCACACAGTCTCTTGTCTAATACGTCATTATTAGAAAATTCGCAAATATAAAATGACAAAGGTTGAAATGGATTTTTAAAAACCTGAGAAGGCCTTTTGATTTGCTGAATGAAGATCTTAGAAATGTCCTCGGAATCGAAAGCAAAAGCTATCTGAGTTGAAGATTTTAAAAGAATTAAGCCTACAGCATTCAAGCAATAATCGAGTTTTAATTTAAAAATAGCACCATTGGAAAAGTCTCAAGTCGGTAGTCATTCTCACCCAACGTGTATATTTTAAGCAATCCAGCCAAAAATAAATTCTAGCCACCAGCAAATAATTTTTCATCAGTGCATTTATAAAGATGGCTAATACAACCAAATTGACAGACGTTTTTTTTTCTCATTAATTAAAATTGCACGGGATGTCGACTAGAACCTCTTTTTACTTTGAACTTTTTATAAAATAATGCTAAACAGATTTTTCAATCCTCCAGTCAGCAGAATTTTTAAAAATACGTGGGACAGGTCCAAAATCGTCGACACCCTAAATAAATGGGGTTTTGCGATGTCACAGGCCTGGTCTCTAAGTCTCAATAATATATATATTTATATATATATATATATATATATATAATCGAGTTTTAATTTAAAAATAGCACCATTGGAAAAACCCAGCCAAAAATAAATTCTAGCCACCAGCAAATAATTTTTCACAGTGCATTTATAAAGATGGCTGTACAACCAAATTGACAGATTTTCTCATATATTGCACGTCGTAACCTCTTTTTTACTTTGACTTAATAATGCTAAACAGATTTTCAATCCTCCAGAGTAGTCCAAAAGAGAGACCCTAAATAAAGGGAGAGATGAGCTCTATAATATATATATATATATATATATAATATATATATATATATATATATATATATATATATATATATATATATATATATATATATATATATATATATATATATATATATATATATATATATATATATATATATATAGCATGTTCGGATCTGGACTTGGTCGCTTGCTTGATCTTTTGTTCGACTTTTTGTCACAACAGTCGAAGCCATCGGAAAAGAAGACCATCGAATTTAAGACGACATTAAACGCTGATATCTATGCGTCGGCAACGCTGGTTCCTTGTTCGTTCGCGGCGGTCATACGCTGTCTCCCCGCTCGGCCGTATCGATATGGGTTGCTTGATCTATGCATCACGGCGGTGGCTATCTGGCTGGCCCAACCTTACCATAATTAGCCCCCGAAGGCCCATCGGTGATCTGAAGACCGCCCCTCTGCCCTCCTCGCCCTAACTGATTCGGCACCCTCCCCTCCGGGATAATAAATGATGGTTTGTCTTTTAATGGCACTTATATGAGTCGAATTTCTTCCAGTGAACGAGGAAGAAATGGAAGAGAAGAGAAAGAAAGAGAAAGAAAAGGAAAGGTAAAGAATAAAAAATAAAGAAAAGAACGAAAGAGAAACGAATGAATGCATTAACTGACTGGCTGACTGACTGACTGGCTGACTGACTCACTTACTGACTGACTCACTGACTCTGACTGATTCACTGACAGACTGGATGAATGGAAGAACGAATGAATGAATGAATGAATGAATGAATGAATGAATGAATGAACAAATAAATGCTAAAATGACCCTACGGAGATATAAGATATGGAAGAAGAAACCAGATAAAGACCTAATTTTAAAAAATAAACGACAAATTATTTGCCTACGAGACGAAATCACTTCTGCCATTCTGCCAAAATTTTTGCTCTTTTGAAAATATTAACACCGACGCGCGTTCGTGGAATTAACGACAGTCTATTTTTCTTTGGAAAGGAGACGGGGAGAAACACCCCCTCGAACACAACGACGCGAGATTCGAAGTAAGCTCTTTTAAATTCCAAGGCATCGAAGCAATCAGACTTCGAGACTGCAGATAATATGAGAAAGCGCCGCGCAAATGAAAAATGAAGTTTATCATTTGATTATTACAGGGAAGTCGTGTACGCAGGCGCACTGCGCACTGCGGCACCGGGGTGGGGGCGGACCACGGGGGAAGGGAAGGCAGGGAGGGACCACACCCCGGTCCAGACCCTTGCTCTTGGGATCAACGTGTCGGGCGATGCAGCCACCCAACCGCCTCCCTCCGCCAAACGACACTCACGCAATCTCTTCGGTCGCTGATTGCATCAGGGGTTCCGTCTCCCCGTTCACCCCGCCCCCACCCTTTCCCCTTTCCCGTTGCTCCCGCTCCCATCCCGCTTCTGTAAATCTTTCGCTTGGGTCTCCATCCCTCCGAGATCTTGCCCCCTCGCCCCCGCCCAGCACCTCCCTCCCCCCATTGCCATTGAGCTCAGCGACTGAAGATTATAATTAGAAATTCGCTCGATATGAAAGCGTGACAAAGAATGCCGACAACGGCCTTTCGCACCGGGTAGAGTAAGAAAAAATTCCCTACTCGAAAACGACTTAACAGCATAGTGGAATGACATCGAATAAGATCTGACAGGCAGTTATTTTTGCTAGAAATAAATTTAAAGTTGTATTTTATTCAGTCTCTAGCAATCGTGTAGTGATAGGACCTATAGCCTAAAAATAATACGAGTAATATTAACAGAAAGGAACTCGAATTTTAATTTACACATGGATTTACGAATTTGAGTAACTTTGGGCGTATGCCCCCAAAGATAAAATTCACAATGCTCCGACTTTCATCGCTTACATATACATTCAATGCGCACCCTTAGGCCTACAAAATATTTTGTTGTTAATTATTTCTAGCGGTTTCCTTTCATAATTAAGATTATCTTTAAATTATCTTATGCATCTCGAAGCGCAAATTCGGCTAAATTCAAGTAAGCCTATGTATGCCTCAATAATTCTGTGTGTGTGTGTGTGTGTGTGTGTGTGCGTGAGTGTGTGACTATAGGCCTAGAGGAATTTGCAGAGAATTCGTTGAGTTTAGTAGAAATTGAAACCAACGTAATTTTTATTTATTTAGGCCATTGGTTCTTAACCTTGTTTGAGGTACCGATCTCCACCAGGTTTAAACTGCACAGTCACCGAACCCTTTTTTATGAAAAATTGTATATATATTTTTAAATGCTTATATATATATATACATATACTTCATATACTTCAGTTCATGAAGGAACAAGAAGAGGAAGAAGAAGAAGAAGAAGAAGAAGATGATGATGATGATGATGATGATGATGATGATGATGATGATGATGATGATATACATATATGTTGTCGGTATTCTTTGTCACGCTTTGTCACACAAAACACCATTAGCCTACATCACCCAGGGTCAGTTTTCATCAGGATCATGCAGAATATTCCGTGGATTTCAGAATTCGGGTAAAAGTTGAGAATTTCTCTTTTCAGCGACCAACATTTTCCGCCAATTAATTACCACATGATTTTTTACGAAGTCACACATATTTTCTCTTCATCAACATGGCGAAACGACCTCCAATGACTTCTATAGCGCATTTTTCTATAGCGCATTTTCAACAATGCTCAGCTGCTGAATATTTTATGAAATTGAGGTCGCCGGTAAAAGTTATCAGAAAACGGTAAAAGTTATCAGAAAACGGTAAAAGTTATCAGAAAACGGTAAAAGTTATCAGAAAACGGTAAAAGTTATCAGAAAAAGTCATTAATACGTTTTTACAGTAACTTCCTTGCTCAATTTTTAGCGGTAGCATTTTAAAGTATGTAGGCCTCCGTTAATTTTACGAATTTCTTCTGTCATGAGTGGTGGCTATTTTCACACGAAACATGCAGTCTCTCCGAAGTAAGTAAGATTCGTTAGCAGCTCTCTGCCTGAAACTGTAGCACATCATTATGTAGCACTCTCAGAGGCGTAGCGAGGTGAGGGGTGGCAGGGGTGGCATATGCCCTGAGGTGAGGGGGCGCCAAAATCGGGGTTTTGGGGTTAGTTAGATAAATAAGAAGCATTTTTGTCGGATGGGGAGGGAGGGGCGCCAGCAGTACACCTTGCCCCCCCCGGGCGCCGGATACCCTCGCTACGCCTCTGATGCTGCACTCTGACGACCGTTACAGACATGCAGGGCCTCGGTGTCAACGGTGTCGAATTGAAGGGATAGTGCCACATCGTTTATGCCGTCGAAATTTAGTAATCAAATATGGATGAATCACCCAAGTGCAAAATTAATTAAAACACGCCGCGACGTACACAGGTCTATGTGTTACGACTCGACTTCGGGTTTCTGCGGAAACTATTTCGCTGGGTCGAACCCCAGTGTTTATTCTAGGCCTTCTCTGGGGGGAATTCTCCCAAGTTTTAAAATCCCCCCCTCCAAATTTTTATATGTTGGCTGGGGGAATGGAAATCCCCCCCCCCAAAAAAAAGTCTGGAGACTCAGACCTTGTCTCCCAAACATTTCAAAATCCCCCCAATGTCAAGGTGGCTAGAATAAACACTGGTCGATCCCGGAGGCGGTTCCACGTTGGAGGGGGTGACTGTGGATGCATCCCCGCCGATCTTTTTTCACTGTTGGTCGTTTAGTCTTTTTCAGGGTTTGCCGGGCCCGAAGGCACTGCGCTGATGACCTTATATTTGCTTGTCAGTCTGTTTCAGGGTTTACCGCATCCAAGACCCTACAAGTCGCCATCTTCCTACAGATTCATTGCATCCCTCCACCAACTTCCTAGGAATTCATTGCGTCCCCGCCACAAAAGTGGGGACGCAATGAATGTTTTGGTTCTTGGTTCTTGGAACCGCCACTGGTCGACCCGGTCGACGAGAAGAATTCGTCCCAACAACGTATTTACCTCACGAGACTTATTATTATTATTGTTATTGTTATTATTATTATTATTATTATTATTATTATTATTATTATTATTAGTAGTAGTAGTAGTAGTAGTAGTAGTAGTAGTAGTAGTAGTAGTAGTAGTAGTAGTAGTAGTAGTAGTAGTAGTAGTAGTAGTAGTAGTAGTAGTAGTAGTAGTAGTAGTAGTAGTAGTAGTAGTAGTAGTAGTAGTAGTAGGTTAGGTTGTCATTATTGATGCGCGGTAATAGAAAACGTTAGACGATAAAATATATACCGTATAAAAATGGCGTTATACCGACATACCACGGTATTTCATTACTGTATGTCGTCACTATAAGAAAATTTCTAATTAATTAATTATTTATTTATTTACTATTATCGCACGCAACTGTGTACAGTACACTGTAACACAAAGTTACTGGCGATAACTACAACCAGTAACCAGGATTTCCCGAAGAGTGACGATTCCAATTTTGAAGAAAATTCCTGACAAACAAGGAAAGTTCGTCACATATTATTTTGCCAGATTAAGCTAGTTTTATAGCTACATGAGCGCCTACAAATATAATTGTATTTTTAGTAGTTTATTTTGTCCATTTTGCTACTATGAACTCGATTTTTGCGCCCTCCACCCACAGAATAATAATACGCAATAAAAATGTCTGTGGTCGGGTAACTAGGGGGGTTAAACGGTAAACCCCCAAAACTCCTTGGCTACGCCACTGACTAAAACGAGTTGTCCGGTTACGCAGTTGTCTGTAGCTTTTACGACGTATTTTACGGGGTCAAGCGAGATCACGTCAGTTAATGACGTCACTACCAAAGATGTTAGAATCAGAAACTAGATATAGCATTCATTATAGGGCCTAATTGTCTTGGAAAGCTTATTCGAGATCATTACCACCTCACGATAAACCGCGGTATATTCACCTAGTCCAGATACAGTCAAACCGGCCTTGATTAATATCACAACACTCGCGTTCATTTTCATGCTAAAACTAAGGATAAGGACAATGAAAGACCCTTTGACGACTCTAAACAACCCTCTTCTTCCGCCATGGATCATAGGATCCTATGCAACAACAATAACAACAACAACAACAGCAACAACGACAACGACAATAACAACAACAACAACAACTACTACTACTACTACTACTACTACTACTACTACTACTACTACGACTACTACTACTACTACTACCTAATACTACTACTACTACTACTACTACTACTACGACTACTACTACTACTACTACTACTACTACTACTACTACTACTACTACTACTACTAGTAATAATAATAATCATAATAATAATAAGATTTTAAGTGGTTTAGTCGGAATTCTTCTGCGTTGCAAACTGATCGAACTGATTGAGGAATTTATGGAGTCGGTATGACTTGCGTGAATATTGCTATCGCTTTTCATATTCGTTGGTCTTGTTCTTTGTCTGGTTTCTGTGGCGCAATTTAATTTTGACGGCGCGTGTGTGCGTGCGTGAAGAGGAATTAAGGATTCACACGCAGAGAATTTATCTGCGCATCTAATGAACGATCACGTTCGGCGCCGTTCGATCATCGTCGTCGTCGACACCTTCCCTTACCCTGCCCGGTGCGACTTGTCCCTCTTCGGTCGCCGGCGACGTATTTCCGAAGGTGACGGGAGGATCGGTCGTGCCACCATTTTGCCGCCGGAAAAAAAGAGACGACGACGACGACGACGCAGGACACCGCAGCGAGTGCGCATGCGCGCCAAGGGGGGAGGGCCCCCCTCCTCCCCCTCCGAACGCCCCGGATGATCGATCGTTCCAATTGTTTTTCCTGTCCAGCCGACCCATTAATGCCTGACGCCGCCACTACATCCCTCATTCTCGCATGGCAAACAAATTTAATATCCAGCTGCCGGACCCGGCCATCATTTATTACGCGCCCGTTCTGCCCCGTCCGTCCGTCTTCCCCTATCTGTCTGTCTCTCTCTCTCTCTCTCTCTGCCTCTGTCTCTGTCTCTCTGTATCTGTCTTTCTGTCTGTCTGTGTGTGGTTCACGTGCACCCGGCTGGTTCTTCCAGAGTGCATGTAATGTGATTTGCCGCCTTCGATCGCTTCCAACCCCCCCCCCCGGTGTCTTCCGGCCGCCCGCGCCTCGGTCGCGTCGTCGCCGGCCCCCGACGAAGACACGTCGCCCCCTGGAAGAGCAGGGTCACGCGTAACGTCCCCGCCGAGGTTCGCCCCTCGGTTCCGCCCCACGCTGCCCCCCCCGCCTCAGCCGACGACCGGAAGTGGCAATAACGATGTGCAGGAAGTGCCGAGAACCGCGCATCGGGAAAAACGCACTCGTTCCGGCGCGATCCAAGAATTATCTATATAGGGGGTCATACTGGAAATATTGCAGATATATGATTCTACCATCCGTCTCTATACACGATTACACATTCACTCCTCCTCCTCCTCCTCCTCCTCCTCCTCCTCCAGCATCCACCTTCCCCTCCTCCTCCTCCTCCTCATTCTCATCCTCCGCCTCTTAGTCCTAGTCCTCGTCCTCCTCTTCCTCCTTCTCCTCCTCCTCCTCTTCCTCCTCCCCCTCATCCTCCTTCTACTACTACTACTACTACTACTACTACTACTACTACTACTACTACTACTACTACTACTACTACTACTCAGTGATGGGCACTAGTTAACTAAAATAGTTATAACTATTAGTTTAACTGGAAAAATTTAGTTGAGGCAATAGTTTAACTACTTTTTCTTAACTAGTTACAGCAATAGTTTAACTACTTTTAAAATAGTTACAACTAAAAGTTTAACTACTCTTTTGGCATTTTTTTATTTTACTCCTTATTTCTTATTCACCCCTCCCACTGAAACATGACAATCCATTTGTTCCTCCATTTTGTTGAACTTTCTGATAGTTAATCACATTGTTTGATGCAAGTTTCTTGCAAGACATCTGCAAATCTTCAGGGCGGTTCTTGATGACTGGATTCTTTGCATCCCTCCACCATAAATGCATCAGGTTGATGAATTTCTGAGAAAAATGTTTGGTATTTATTTCTTGGTAGTGCTTTGGTCTAGATACTTACTAACTACAGTTCATTTTGCACTATGACTCTGTACAACCAGACTAAAATTTTTTATGCATTGTCAATTATGAACATTATATTTTATAAATCAGATCTATAGATTTCTTCTAAACCGTTTGAAAATATCATTCCTTTGACAATTGTGGATCTTAAAGAAATTCACTACATCCCTCACCAAGAGTTCTTGGAGACATTATTGTAAGCCTTCATAGATTACGGCAGTTATTTTGTTACATTGAAAGGAGTTGAATAATAAAAAAATTATAAAAAGTTGCAAAATAGTTGGAAATAGTTTAACTGACTTGAAAAAGTTTAGTTAAACTTTTATGAAAATTTTAACTAATAGTTAAAAATAATAGTTTAACTACAAATATTCAGTTAAAAATAAAGACGGATTTAACTACTTTTTTCCAACTAGTACCCATCACTACTACTACTACTACTACTACTACTACTACTACTACTACTACTACTACTACTACTACTACCACTACATTCTTTCATTTCTCCTTCATTCTCTCATCACCCCCTCCCGCCCCAATCCTCTTCCATTTCTCCTCCATTTCTTTTCTGTCGCTCATTAACAAAACTGTCCTCGTTCTAACTTTTCTTAGCAGACATCTGGAAATCTTACTTGATTACCGATTCTTTTTAGACCGACAGTTTGAACAGGTTTCTGAACATCTGCAGAAGCGAATATGATGTCCCGCTTATGCCGGGGCCAGATAACGTCTTTCTTGTGAAATTCAGCGAAACTTAAGCTAATTTTTATTGTATAAATATCACAGGTCGCTTAGGATACAGCTGGTAAAAATTAAACCCCAATATTTTGTCAGCTCAAGGCTGAAAACAAACTTTCAGCTGCAAGAATTGTGGTTTAAACATATTTTCATATTTTATTCGGCAGGCTGATACTCAGCGACATTATTCGAGGCATTATATATAATTGCTTTGCAGTTGATCGAAAATTATACAAAGGCAAAATAAAATATGACGTCAACAGCCGACAATAATTATGCTGGGCTTAACCCCTTAACCGTGTATTTAACTGTGACTCAATGTAAAATAGACGGATATATCCGGGATCCCCAGTTAAGGGGTTAATGGGAAACCGAAAGAGAACTAGAGAAGTACAGTATTTGTCGAAAGGAATATGTTTCTTATTTTTTACAGATCCTCGCCGCATTTTGCTCGACGTCAATATAGGACATGGCAGGAAATTTACAGACAAGCTAGAAAATTGTAGTTTTTCCGGATACGCTGGGTAGAAAAGTTTGCCCGGCAGATTTTTAAAGTCAAATCTTTCCATCAGCAATAGAAGGGTGACTTTACAGCTGACTCTGTTATCCGACGTTTTGCAATTATAGATAGATAGATAGATAGATAGATAGATAGATAGATAGATAGATAGATAGATAGATAGATAGATAGATAGATAGATAGATAGATAGAAGATAGATAGATAGATAGATAGATAGATAGATAGATAGATAGATAGATAGATAGATAGATAATTATAAATAAATGAATAAATAAATAAATAAATAAATAAATAAATAAATAAATAAATATTATATATATAAGCTGATTATAATGAATGGCAAGCTTAACTCAGTTTTAAAATTCCGATCTAATCTTTTCTTTATCTATGGTTGTTGCGTTTACTTCTTATCGGCGGCCGATCATTCTTCTGGAACAGATGCTGAAAACACGAAGATGCTCCATTCTCAAAGACGAGATCCCGTGCAACGTACAATAATAACGGAAACCAGAATTCCTAGAAATTTACATTGGGTTCATGAACACAGACCATTTTCCAGAGAACACAACCAAGTCGACAGGGAAGAAGGAAGAGAGGGAAGAAGGAAGAGAGGGAAAAAGGGTTCTCTGCCGTTCAGCAGTTCAAAGCTGAGTAATGTGAACATTCTATTCCCTTAAAGACAATAATATTAGGCTAATGAGTGAGTCGCTGGGTCCTATTTCCCTCTCACTGATCTCTGGAATGACCTGGTCTTTTGCCGATGGATTTGAAGTACCGTCGATTGATACCCTCGGGTATTAGAACTGGCGCTATAGAAGTGCATAATTACCATTACTATTACACTTAAAACTCTGACGCCTGCGTTTCCATTGACGACAAGCAATAGGGGGTCTGCGTGTACTAAGCCCCGAAAGGCCCGAAATATTTGAGAAAACTTGCGAAACCCTTCTCGGAAGGGAGGGGCATCTGACCCTTCGTCAGTCTAGAGGCGAGGGGGGAGAAGGGGTGCATCAAGAAACTTCTTCCACTTTGCCTGGGTCTCCGGCCGAGGACTTGGACGTCCTGCTTTGGTCCACGGCGCCACTCCGCGTCTCTGCGACGGCGCTCAAAGACACGCCTCGCGCCGCTCCATCCAATCACTTCCCCACACACCCCTCTCCTCTTCTTCTGCCCCTTACCCCACCCCACCCCACCCCACCCCCCCCCACCCCACCCCACCCCACCCCACCCCGGTCCAGTTCGTCGTGTCGTAACGCCCGAGACCCGGATGTGTTAATTAAACTCGTCCGAGTATATTGGTAATTCGTCTAACGCGGGGCAGCAAGCTTCGCCGATCGCTCGAGCGCGGCGCTCCTTTACTCTTTCCCGACCGGGCGTCTTCTTGCGCCCATCCCATCTCACCCCACCCCACCCCACCCCACCCTCTCAGCAACCCCGCAACCCCAGCGTCGCCGCATTCGACACCCCCTCCCCTCCGCCGATGCAACCGTCATCGGTCACATTCCTCGTCGCTCCCTACCCCCGCCCCACCCCCAAGGCGACCGCACACAATTCTGGGCGCGCTGCCCCGTCAAAATATTACCATTAATCATACGACCCGCGGGTCGGGCCCTATTAAGACCGCTCGAGTCGGCGTCGGCGGCGTCGGTGGCGGCGCCTTGGACGTCACGGTCCCTCAGCGACCATTTAATCTAGGAAATTGCCACCGCACCCAGATATACTTTCATTAATTTTGGCGATGTAATTATAGATGGACACATCAGCAGCAGCAGCAGCAGCAGCAGCAGCAGCGGAGCTCGGTCCGTTTGTTCGGAGTCGGTCGGTCCGGACATTCGATTATGACGTCTTAGGACGTCGGCTGGTCAGTGGGTTGGTCGGAAGGTCAGCGCGATGACCTGGACCCGACCAGCCGACAGACCGACCGATCGACCGACCGACGGCCGAAGCGGTGCACAGGCCTGGTTGACTTCGAGGTTCGATCCCGCAGTGAACTACTCTGTTCGATGGATTGTGGTCGGTCGGTCGTCGGACGCAATTAATCGAGGGTCGACCCTTCTTCCGACCCGTCGGTCGAGTCATGCACAATCATGGCGATCGGTCGTAGACTCCTTAATTAATATAGGAAAATTTAACGCCTTCACTCGTTTATGCGTGACGCGAATCACACATGAAGCAAGATACGCGAGAAGAGACAATTGGCATGAAATCAAGCGATATAATTTACATGGGCGTTCGGAGAGAGGTGCAAGGGGTGCAATTGCACCCCCTGGAAAAATTGTGGAGTTATGAAAAAAGTAAAATTACTTGTTTCTCTCGTCACAAAACCTTGTTTTGCACCCCCTGGAAAAATTTTCATTTCTTTCGTCACAATACCTTGTTTTGCAACCCCCCCTGGAAAAATTTTCATTTCTTTCGTTACAATACCTTGTTTTGCACCCACTCGAAAAATTTCTGCGGACGCCCAAGGATATAAAGCACATTCTAAGTAACAGCATTTCTTCAGCCGAAGCAGTTGTAAAATATATTCGACCAGTGGCGGTTCCAGGAATTCTTGGTGGAAGGGGGAATGAGACAAATTTTTGCAAGTTGGTGAGGGGATGCAAAAGTGAAGAAGAAGAAAAGAAAAGAGAGAAAAGGGTAATTATTACTGTTTTTGCCCACTAAATGTTAATAAACCTTGGCGCCCGAAAAGGCTGGCAAGCAAGAAAAACGTCATTCGTAGTACCTTTCAGTAGATTTTGTATAAACTTGCCAGAAAATGGACTGGCATGCAAAAAAGGTCATCCGCGGTGTTAAATTCACCGCAGATTTTAAAAGCTTACGAAAAAAATGTTGATATGCGATTCTTTCTCTTCTAAGGTTCTTGAAAGTACGCTATAGCGGATTATAGAGTGTCACCCCCTCCAATCACATCACTTTCACTCGTTACTGTGAACAGGAAGACGCCGCTGCCACTTGTAGTGACAGTCAGGAGGATTATTTCTAGGATTATCAATTTGGGGGTCCGTAAATTCTGGGGGTCCCTTGCCAAAAAGTCTGACAAGCAAAAAAGGTCATCCCATAGCTGAGATTGGGGAGGGGGTTGTTGGGGTTGTCGGTCTCAAATTGGGAGTTGTTGGGAACTTGGGAGGGGTGTTAGGGTGTGTGAAAAATTGAAAATATCCCTGGTAACAGTTATTTCGAAAAACGCAACCGCAATAGCGAAACCAAACTCGGAACAACAAAAACAAACTGTTTAATCTCTTCAAAACTCCTCCCTGCCATAACAAGGGATCACGATTGAGAAACGCAGGTCCGTTCGATTGCTACCGTCGTCGTCGTCGTCGTCGTCGTCGTCGTCGACTTCAATCTGCGATCGATTGTCGAATACGAACAGCAGAACGACGGCGCGTTCTCTCTCTTCTCTGGCGCTAAATAAATTCGGTGTCATCCAGAGAAATTTCTCCGGCTGAAGATCCTAATAGTAATATTTATAGAATCGAAGAAGAAGAAGGAGAGAAGATTCGCTTTTGCGCGAAATTTACAGTTCTCTGGAGGAGCGAATCCGCTCGGCCAATTACAGATTACGAAAATTGCCTGCGATTGTCGAGGGACGGACGGCGAACACTCGCCCGCTGTGTCCAGCGTCCCCCGGGGAACGGACGGGCTGCCGAGGCCGGCGGTCCCGACGACCGACCGACCGACCGACCGCCGCGCTGGCCCTGCGATGCCCCCCACCCACCCAACGCCGCTTCTTTCTCTCATCTTTCGATCGCCGCCGCTTCTTTCTTATTAACCACACCAGACTCCGTGGCCTCCTCGCGCCGCCATCGTATATAGTAAGATATAATTAATATGGAATCTGAAATCGTAATGAACTCCAGCGGCCGCCGCTCTTCTGCGGTTCCAACGAAAGGAACGATCGAAATCGAATTTCTTCTTCCCGGGTCTGCTTAGAAATAATTCGCCACCCCCCGTCTCCCAACAGTCCCATATTTAGAAGAAAAAGAAGTAGTAGTAGTAGAAGTAGTAGAAGTAGTAGTAGTAGTAGTAGTAGTAGTAGTAGTAGTAGTAGTAGTAGTAGTAGTAGTAGTAGTAGTAGCAGCAGCAGTAGTAGCAGTAGTAGTAGCAGTAGCAGTAGTAGTAGTAGTAGTAGTAGTAGTAGTAGTAGTAGTAGTAGTAGTAGTAGTAGTAGTAGTAGTAGTAGTAGTAGTATAGTAGACTTTTTAGTAGTTAATATCTAACTCAAAACATCATAGAACATAAAACATAAGCATTAAGATCGTGCAGTAAAATTATTTGGACATTATAAATCATTTATTAAAGAGTTACAGATTAATATAGTAACAGGAGTACATTAATCGCTAAGAGCATAAATGATAAATATTGAAATAAGTATGGCGCATCATAAATTATTTAAATATCAGAGTCTGTATAAGAGTTATTTTTCATTATTAATGAAACTTAAAATGAATATAACCGAAACAGATAATTGAAATGAAAGGTGTATAGTGCATTCATAATAATCAAGTAATCAAATTTTCCTTGTAATAGAAAATGAGTTGAAAAAACCGGAGGGAAACTACTTTCCCTCTAGCGGGTATCTCATCAAGTTTGATTAATAGCTTTAAGGCATTTATAGAAAATCTATCATGTAAATTTTAAGTAATAGCCTACTGATACTGTAATTAATAAATCAGAGTTATTAACAATTTGAGTATTTGCCTGTTTGGCTGTCAAAATGACCAAACTGTCTAGGCCTCCACGTTTCAGACACTTTGACTTATTTAGCGCCTCGTGAATTTTATTACTGGTTGTTTTAAACGCCCTCGTTCCCCAGAAAAACTCTCGTAAAGATATTGGAAGCAGCAAACCCGTCCTATATAATCAATTAGCACCCGTTCATTTCAATATATATATATATATATAGTCAATATAGTGAATATTTAGGCGATTTGGGAGGCATGTTATGCAGTGCTACTGCTTTCCCTGTCTCGTTGTCTCTCCCATTCTCATTCTCTGTCTGTCTGTCTGTCTGTCTGTCTGTCTGTCTGTCTCTCTCTCTCTCTCTCTCTGTCTCTGTCTCTGTCTCTATATATATAATTCTCATTCTCTGTCTGTATCTCTCTCTCTCTCTCTCTCTCTCTCTCTCTCTCTCTCTCTCTCTCTCTCTCTCTCTCTCTCTCTCTCTCTCTATGTCACAATGTTTAACCTAGACTGCCTGGACTCCGGGGGAAACTGACAAAGCCGGGGGGAACTGAAAAAGCCGAGAGGGAAGTCAGCTAGGGCCGGGGCTGTTGTTTGTTGATGTAGTATGCCAAAAGTTCCGGAGGGAATTTGAAATTTTCGGGGGGGGAAGGCAATTTTCTCTCCGGAAACGGCCTAGATTAAACCCTGCTCTGTCATATCTTAGGCCTACACTGCACTGCATGTACCATTATTACCACGAAGTACGTTGGCTTTAATAATAATAATATAATAATAATAATAATAATAATAATAATAATAATAATAATAATAATAATAATAATAATAATAATAATAATAACGGCATTCTGTTTGCGACTGCACAGTCGCCGTACATCAGTTTTCTGGAAAGCGTGCAGCGCCACGCAGCGACGCACCGGGACGCTAACGACGACTGCCCGGGAAACTTAACCCCTTAACTGGGTATTTAACTGTAACTCAATGTAAAATGGACGGATATATCCGGGGTCCCCAGTCAAGGGGTTAATGCCGTTCGAGAGAAGAAAGCGTTTCCGTCGGTTTCGATGTCGAGAATACAGCGCAACATTCTAAAAGCGGCCACGAGATCGATATTCTATCCGAACGATCACGATAAATAGAGGTCTATAAACTATACGGATCCAGTCGGCCATGGGAGTATAGCTATGGGAGGTGACTTGGCAGTTAGGGGGGTTGGGGATTAGGTGCACCAGCCCCAAAACTTAAATTAAGCGGAATATGTCGCCAGATTGAGAACAGAATAAAATGGACAGTATAAACATTTATAGCCATTCATTCGCACACATGCCATAGCCTAAGTATTATTTATTTAAGCAAACTTTATTTATAAAAGGAACTGTGATACATTGAGCGTATGATGATTATAGAAGCTTTCTCAGCAATCTTCCAGTCTTCAACAAATTCTGGAAATATTATAATATTCTATTTCTGATTCTCTCGTTCGTTCGTGCCAAATGCTGCCACTGCATTCTTTGTCATAAAAACGTTGACGGAAAGTATATCCAAACACTTCGAATTGCAACATTGACACATGGAACTCACCACTCAGCACTTGCAACAGTTCTGTCCAAAGCTTGTGAGTCCACGGAACGCTTGAATATAATTTCATCGTTGCGGACCCCGACCCTCTCCAATAGTGAAAACAAAGCTAAATACTAAACAGTATAATAAAATAAGTAATATTTATTCTCACACGCACAGTGAGAGAGAGAGAGAGAGAGAGAGAGAGAGAGAGAGAGAGAGAGAGAGAGAGAGATCACATTCTATAGGAGAAAATAAAGAAGCAGCCATTGAAGTTACTGCTCGTTTTGTGCGTTTTGATTGGCTGAGGAAGGTTAGCAATACTCTATGTCGGAGGACGAGAAGGACGAGGGTGAGCATCGAGGAAGATGTGGAGGAGGAGGAGGATGAGGAAAAAAGGAGGAGGAGGAGGAGGAGGAGGGAGGAGAAGGCCTGTGTCGATTCTGCGGACGAAGTTTGTCGCTTTTCCTAAATGAGCTTTAATCCAAATTGGATTCGTTATTGGCGTCAATTTATAGGCGATTTATCCGACGACGCCTCCTTCCCTTATTTGGACGAATCGCAGACAGGGTCCAATGACTAAAAAGAAATCGAGAGAAGGGTGGGGGTGGATTGGGGTGGGGTGGGGGGGTGGGGGGGGAGAGGAGGGCTGCTGCTGCTGCTGCTGCAGCTTTGCGAATTGATTTTATTACGAGATCCACGAGACATCGTATGTGACGAGATTTACAAACTGATACACGCGAACGCTTACACCCAGATATGATATTGAAAAACAGGGACAGGCAGAAAGAGGCAGCAGGACAAAGACACAGATAGACAGAAACACAGAGACAGAGACAGATATATATATATATATATATATATATATATATATATAGACAGAAGAGAGAGAGAGAGAGAGAGAGAGAGAGAGAGAGAGAGAGAGAGAGAGAGAGAGAGAGAGAGTGACAGACAGACAGACAGACAGAAAGAAAGAAAGAACGAAAGAAAGAAAGAAAGAAAGAAAGAAAGAGTGAGAGTGAGAGTGAGATAGATAGATAGCGAGAGA
>CM030837.1:3494474-3496974 GCA_018105865.1 Metaphire vulgaris | reverse complement strand
AACCGAGAACGAAGTGAAAAAGAGAAGGAGAAGGAGGAGGAGGAGAAGGAGGAGGAGCGAAGGAGAGGGGGAAGAGGACGACGCATTGGCAGCATACGTCACGTGAGTGTGGAGAAAATCATCCTTAAAAGGTTTCTAAGTGCTGTCAGCTTCCACGAAGCCAATGTAGCCGTTGTTAAATAAATAAATAAATAAATAAATAAATAAATAAATAAATAAGTAAGTAAGTAAGTAAAAATAAATAAATAAATACTTATTTTGTTCTGTCTCTCGGTTAATCTAGCAGAAGACGAGGGACAGATAAGAGTTCGAACTGGGAAGGTTTACAGAATTTTTGACGAAACCAACAATTTCCATTAATATCGCCTGAGATTAACCCCTTAACTGGGGATCCCGGATATATCCGTCCATTTTACATTGAGTTACAGTTAAATGCACGGTTAAGGGGTTAAAGAAAAAATTAAGGGTGTCAGCCGACGAAGTAAAGCGATTCTGGTTTCAACGCTTCGTTTGAGCGTGATCAAATTGCAAGCGGTGAATTTTTGAATATTTCTTCGAGAGAGAGGAAGATTTCCAGGAATACTGAACGTCGAAGACGCATCTGTGGCGATCTCTTTCTCAGCAAAATTATATTCCGTGAAAAAGTATAGATTCGCTGCAGACAACGGCCTCGCTTCTATACAGCGATTTCTCAACATTCATCGTAGGATATACGCCGCATAATGATCGCCTGAGAGAAAAAAGTTCGTTCCACAGGTTCAGAGCCTCGATTAGGACAGAATGTCCAGCGCCTTCAATATTTCATGGCATCGGTTGATCGATGGCAGGCTCTCTCTCTCAGCCTTTTTTCCCGGCGCAAAGTAAGCGCTCGATGTGCCCCCCCTCCTTCCCGCCCCCAATCGACAGTCGATGGAACGATCGCCGGGTTAGGAACAACCGAGGAGTGAAACCAGGACCTTGTGGCTGATCGTTCGGCTCGCTAACCGCACGACCGTTTGCCAGTCGAGGCGAGAATATATACGAGACTGCAGGACCGGAATGGAAGAACCAGGGGCGTATACCCTATTCCTGCCATCAAAAGTGGGGGAGGTAGGGGGCGGTAGAAAATGCGGTAGAAAATTAATAATTTTTAATATAATAATTTAATTTAATAATTTAATAATTTAATAATTTAATTAGTAATTAATTTGTTGTAAAGTATAGCCGCCCATAAATATGTTTAAACTCTAGCGATGACCCTTTTTGCTTGTCAGACTTTTTTAGAACGTTGGCAGGGCATAAATGATATACTATATGAGGGCTGTCCATTAATTACGTCAACAATTTTTGGGTAATTTTTGACCCCTTCCCTTTGTCAACAACTGTCTAACTGTCAGCGACCCCTATAATAATGTCAAAAACTTTAAACCCCTAAGATCAGTAACGGGTCCCCCTAAAACGTTTAGAAGGTTATTATTTTTGCAGTGATGAGACCTTTTTCAAATTTTTTGCTCATCAAGTGTAAAAATGTGGTGGTGATGACCTTTTTTGCTTGTCCGGCTTTATTCCTTTGCAATAAAATTAATAGTACTCCATGAAATTTTCTATTTTTTTTTATTATTTGTCTCTTGACCCCTCCCCTCTGTCGACAGCTGTCAAACTTTTTCGAACCCCCTCCACCTTATTTTTGACGTAATCAATGGACAGCCCCATATCCCTCACTAATTATTTTGGCGGGGCCGTCCCACCTAGTCCTCCTCGTGATCTACGCCCAGGGTTATTTCAAGGACTATCAATTTGGGGGTGTCGGTATAATCTGGGGGGTCGGTCCTGCTGAAAAACTCTGACAATCAAAACAGGGTCATCCTCGGCTAAGATGTGGGGTGTTGGTGTTGGGAGGTGTAAGTCTCAAATTGGGGGTGCTGGGGGTTTTAGGGGCGTAAGAATATCCCTGACTATACGCCCCTGGGAAGAACAGTGGATTTTTTGGAGAATTTCTTATTGGCGGTGTTCTCATTCTTCATGGTCGTTCATATAGCGCGTAGATATCGCGCATGCGCGAAGTGGGTCTGCGTGCGTTTCGCTAATATTTCGCTAACCTGTGCAGGTTAACTGCGCATGCGCATTAGACAGTTGCACTCCGAAGGTCATATATAGGTCACGGTGAGGTCAAGGGTCACGATGAGCGAAGCATTGTCGAATCTGAGTCGACCTCTGAGATGATGTTTCGAGACAAAGTTCGATTTGCCGGTCTTTGAGGAGCGGGGGGGGGGGAGATTTAACCCTCACTGGCCTCACACTGGTCGAAGACGACCCGTGACAGGTGGTCGGACATCCGTCGCCCAGGGCGCACCTAGGATTTGGCATGTAGGGGTAAATGCCCTGGGCGCCACTTGAAAGGGGCGACAAAATCTACCATCTTACGTAGAAATCTCAGCGTAGAAAGATAAGAAATTGGGCAAGCATACTTTGTAGACCAGTTCGCATCAGTAAAAGCAAGAAAGTGCGTTCGTAGTTTTAG
>CM030837.1:3326974-3489474 GCA_018105865.1 Metaphire vulgaris | reverse complement strand
ACATTTAATCTTTAATTAACAAATATCAACTTCATCAATTGACAAAAAACCCTGACACAATATTAAATGAATGAGCCTGAAATTAATCACTTTATTTCACAAATCAATTTTTAAGATTATTTATATTTACTTGTAAAGTATTTAGTTGAACAAGTAATTTGTGATTGTTACTACATGCAACATTAGTCTTCTGTAAGAAGCCTATTAGCCTTCAAAACCAATGGAGAGGTACACTGCGTATGGCAAATACTGAATATGTGCAAAAGAAGGAAGTGGCAATATTTTGAGCACATACAGAGGAACAGTGTGATGCTAGGTCAACACTAGAAAAAACAATCCAACAAGGAATAGGTCAATGCCACGGAAAAGACAAAGAGATGAGGAAAAAGAAGGTGGGCAGATGACAGGAAAACACAGGAAATTCATGTTGGAGAAAAGAAATTCATGTTGTCATCTCAACTTCAGCACATGAAGAATGGAGATGCTGATGATGAAGTAAATATTAATTACCAATGGTAGAGTTCTAACAAATGCTTTATGCTTTAATTCCCCATGAATTTTGGCGATTAGAAGTTAATAGCTGAGTAGAATATATTAAACAACTGTCCACACATTTAGGAAATGCACACACAAGAGACAAAACACCATGGCTTCAGTATGAATTACTGGAATTTTAGGTTTTAAGTACGAACAATTCTAGGATAATCATAGTACCACAATTATGCAACATGCTTTCTTTTTTGTACACGCATGCACCCACATCAATTATTCTGTTCCCTGGACTAGAAATAATACACTTCTAAAACAGACGACTAATACTCGACCCGGCCTACTTGGCGCTGTGCGATCGGTTCCCGCCAGAACACCGAAGTTAAGCAACGCGAGCGCGCAGTTAGTACTTGGATGGGTGACCATCCCGGATTCTAGCCGTGGTGCCGGCGGCCAACTAAGCCGTTCATCGCTTAGGCGTCGATAAATTGGTAGCAGCGTTAAGCTGCAAAGGGTAAAACGTGGGTCTAGAGAAAGTAATGGCAACCTACTCTAGATTAATTAGTAGTAGTAGTAATCTACTCTAGATTAATGGCGCAAGCCACCTGCGTTGCTGCTTGCCTAGTAACCGGAGATCAGCACCGGCCCCAACGCTCGAAAATCGAGTATGGGACTACCTTTACCTTTAATACTCGATCAAATTTAGTCTGAATATAACCACCAATCAAAGAAATTATTTTAAAAGTTATAAAATTTTACACTGACTTAAAAGCTTCAAGAAGCTCTCATTTGGCCTTAAAAACAAGGAAAGTGAAACACAGACTGTATATCCTCAAAATCTTCAATGGTTGGCTGACACTGAAACATGAGACTCTGCCAACAATAAACCCCCCGAAAAACCAAAAATTATTCAAAACCATCCATATCAATTGACATAAAGATCACTAAATATAGTTGAATTATAATTGCTCAAACAAGTCACATAGATACAGAGCAATGGCTTTAGAAACATAAAATCACTGTTTTAATTTATAACCCATAGAAGTCATCTACCTTATCGCCAATCTGCCCTCTTTACAAGCATCAATACAACAAAACATTTATGCATTAAACATGATGTTAACATTTGGGCTAATAATGGCGCGCAATGGCAAAAACACTAAGAATTTTGTAATATTAAGAAAAAACTTATAGGTCGTAGAAGAGAATTCAAACTCAACGCAAAGCTTAGAATGGCATCCCGCATTAAAGACAGTAATGTAAAAAATGCTAGCGAACTATTTTATCTAATGAAATCTAACAAGTCATCGAATAATTAATTTTACTAAATCTAATGTGCACAAACTAATCACAAACATTTAACCCACTATTATTATGCAGACCGTGCTGTGTTTGTACAACATAAAAAAAGAAAAAAAATAATAATTAGCTTTTACCGGTATTGAGAAAAACAACGTTGGCATTTGCATGACCATCATAACACAACATCAACTGCTATAGTTATTCATCATACTATTTTTGTCATCATCATCATCATCATCATCATCATCATCATCATCATCATCATCATCATCACAAAGTCATCATTACACTCATTCACTCAGTGTCTTCGAAATCCTCACTGCTAACATCATTGCCAGAGTGGCGACTTTACACAGCAGCTTACTTACTTACTTACAAATGAACGAGATTCAGCAGAGATAAATAGATGAAACTTCAATGTCTTGAAGATATCGGTTGGAAGCCCTCAGTACACATAAAAAGTACATTCACAGGCAATTCATAACAGAGTCGTATTTTTGTGATGAACGCACAGCCGCACGAGTAATGCATCAGTTGTGCACCAATCCACTAAATTCGTCGAGCAAGCGAGCAACTTCGCACAGAAGCAAATTGTTCCGAAACAAACAAACAGCAGATGATTTACATTGGGTGATGAAACTGAGAGTAGCTAAAGTTTAATGCAGTCAGATTTCTTCACATGTCTGACCGCAATTACATCACCATCCTATTTGTCGTCGTGATCATCATCATCATCATGATCATCAACACCAATTCAGGCAACAAAATCAAAATGTCAAATTATAAATGCATTTGCGAATATGTCAAAGACACACACACGCACGTGCGCGCGCACGCACTAATCTCAGCGAAAAGATTTTCACCATCTCATTTGACTACACTAAAGACGTGAAGCTGTGACAAACGAATGAACAAAAGCAATTCACGAGGCTTTGGTTTATGCAACAACACAACAACAAGCAAACAAGGCACTGTGCAACATCGAAAGATGCATTTCAAATACTACGTTAAATCGTCCGACAAAAAGGCACTTGACGCGCACAGGGCATTACGACGTTACATCAATTTGCACATATCGACCCACTAAACAAACAAATAATGCCAACTCAGATTCAGTAAGCAATAACCACTGCTGTCACATCAGTGCTGCACTGAATTATGTTTCTTGATCAAGCAAAAATTCGGACAGAATTTATTCATCAGTTAAATTTCAAATACACTTATCGAAAAAATGTGTGAAACAGCCACCCGATTTCAGCAGAAACAAAAGGAAAATTGCCATTGACAGCGTCTGCCATATCGGAAAGATTTCTATATTAAATCGGAGGCCTTAACTCATTAAAGTTTCCACGTGAAAAATGCAAGCAAACTAGCTGTTAATCCCTTTACTGGCTGTGACGCACATAAGCGTCCATTTTACATTATGTTACAAATAAATGGCCGGTAAAGGGGTTAAGTAATAGCAGAGACGATTTGTCAACATCAAATTCAATCAAAAACCAAATTCAGACTACCGTATTTCAAAGCAGAAATTTAATTTAATTTAAAATAAAAATAAAACAAATCAATGACAAAAATTGCAGAAGAAACAGATGCAATAATCTCAAGCGTCGACTGAAACCAGCACAACATTTACAAATTCTATTCTACAATTAAAGCATAATAAAAGTACATTTTGCTTCTTACCGAATTCTGACAATGCCAAACAAAGCGTACAACCATACGCAACCATATCAGCTAAGATGAACGCCACAAATGTCTCTGTACGAACAACGGGACACAAAGTTTTTAGATCCACTGCAACGGGACTTCACGATCATTTCCTGACACCTTCTTACGTTAAAGAACGTTTTTCACGATCGTTTTCCACTACTTCACATCACTTGCTTTGCTCCATCGTCCGTGTCACTAGATCATGTACCACTCTCACCAATGTTGGTCATTCAGAGTAACTGGACCCTATCTCTGGAATGGGTTGTCTCCATCTATTCTGGTCTCACTTCTTATTCACACACTCAATTAATTGCAAAGACTAAAGTCTCATTTTCTTATCAAGTGACTCTAAGGCCGAGAGTGCCTATGAGTAGAAATATAGTAGGCGCTACATAAGTCGATTATTACATACATATATGTTCAATGCCGGTAAATTCATTCCTGAAGTTGATGTCAGAAGAAAAATCAAGTGTAGAACAAGTGATGTACAGCCACATACAGTATAGTCAGGCAAGCATACACTTTGGCACGCAACCGCAAGGGTTACACAAAACAAACAGAACGTTGTAATCGAAAAAATATCAAACTTCGAAACAAACCTTTAACCAAACAATCATTTATTGTAACAAAAACCAAAATGCTTTCTTATCCGCTATTTTGTAAAACGCAAGCAACACATGTGAAAACTGGTAGCATCAAGCATCAAAACCAACACAAAAAAACACAACCATTAAACAAGAAAACAAAACCGTCTCTTACTTTTGAAATCACAATTTAATCCAGTTGACGAAACAATTCCAGCAAAACTGAACCAAAATCGTTTATTTGGCTTACACTGTAATATAACCACTGTTTGCAATATTTCCAAGGCACATTCGACCATTAATAAAATTTCACAAAATATCTTGCAGAAAAATCAAAACCTTTTTACAAGCAAGTGTAAAATTATGGTCAATTTAACTGATTATTTTGTTCACAAGAATATCACATTCCACAGTTACACGACTCTTCAGAGCAAGACAAATTCAGTTTTCAATGCGACGCAACGCGATCAACGGCGACAACTGTCGACAACCACAACCAGGCATCGTGCATATATTCACAAGTGATGAGGTCACAAAAGTTACCATAATTAAATTTTAAAACTTTACAAATCAAAAGTTAATTTGCCAGTATCGTATCCGGCATCGCCGAAGCCAATCCAATATCACCCCGTCAACATGCAGTGCAACAGCTTTCAAAAACAAAGCCCATTCACAGAACACACATAGGAAACAATAAGTAGTAGTATCTATGTTGCAGTGCAATCAGCAGTACACACAAGGCAACTATTAGAACAGAGCAGCTGATATCTGGGCATATACCATTTCACAATATCTAATGCCTGCTATTATTATTATATCGCAACCTAGACGACATCAACGTAAAACATATTAACTCTTTTCTTGGCCTTCTATCAGACCATTTGCAAATATTATAACCATCAATTGTAAAAATAAACAAAATTTGCAGTGCATTGGGAAATAATTCTGTCTCCCGAAGCATCAAGAAATGAAACAGACTCAACCAAAAATTCATTAACAACATGCAGTGTGGCTAGCCCAAAGAAGTAAATCTGCAAAGAATGCACCATCCTTCAACAATATTTATACAAAGAAAATCATTAGCAAGAACACCGACCTGTGTATTGTACAGCCTTTCACATTAATTTACCTGTAAATATACCGGTAATGGTTTCGCGCAACACATACAATGGACTCAAACAGAACCTGTACAATAATAACATTGCAAAGAATTAGTGTTCATCATGATATATCTATCAATATAAGTATGATGAATATTGAAAATGATAACATATAGCTTTCCCACAAAAAAACACGGAAAATCACAATTATGAACAGACCCATCAATAAAGTCTGAGTAAGCGTTCATATTTCTTGCAATAAAATCATAAAATCTAATGAAATCTCCAATCCCAAAAATAACTGAATAGTAAAACAGCAGAAGGTCTACCTAACATTATGTACACGTACTACATACCCGATAATTAACATTGTGTCTATAAGTAATTGAATGTCCTAACTACGACAACAAATAAATACATAACAGAGTTCGGTCCTACATGCTGACAAACCAAACATAGAATTCATAATAAATGTAGATAACAATTACTTCAAACAGGGAGACAGGTCTTTTCCTTAACGTTGTTCCAGTCTCCACTGCCTAGAAACACTGTGCTTGAAATCCATCTAAAATCATCCAGGCTTTATCGTACACAGATTACAAACTTGCGCTTTCTTGTGCCTTCTGGCATGCTCAAAACACAAGTACGGTCATCGTCCGAACATAGAAAAAGAAAAACTGTTCAGTAAACACAGGAACTGAACATGCCAAACGTCGTGAATCACAGTAGTACGTGTATGTACGTATGCTAAGCGTTCGAAACCAAAAAAACCCCCAACGAACAGATGCAAAAATATGCTCAAAAAACTTCCTCTGTGCTGTGGCTACATATAAACTGCCTAAACCAGTGTTTTCCAAACCATAAGTGCATTGAAAAATGACGTATTTCCATGCTATCATCCTACTAAAACATAACCTGTCCAACTCAGAGCATGTAAGTTAAAATTGGTGATATAATTGAGTAAACAAATCGTCATACATGCAGTATTCCAGCAGTCAAATAACATTCACGAAAAGCGTCCACCTTTTCAGCAAGTCAACAGCTCTATTGAGGCGAAAAATAGACAGAAGTGGTTTGATTTTTAGCCGGAATAAGCATTATGCATATAATAAAACAAGAGCAAAAGTTTGAGTTTGAGAAGGGACTGCTAAATTATGCAATAAGGCAAAGTCCAAAAAATTGATAGAGAACCAGAAACTGCAGAAGAAATACGATATAATTCTGATCGAGTGGTGATCCAAATATCATGTCAAACTAAGATCATCGATCGGCGCCATTTTTCAACAGCCGAAATGATTCGAGGCCGGTCGTGTTTGAGGAAATCCGCAACAGCTCCATCGAGTCGACTGCTATTTCGAAGAATCCCTCGTTGCCATGGCAGCGACGTCAATCGGCAAGACTTTTGTAGGGTTCACAACGCGGAAATCGATTCGTCGTTCCGAGCCTAGCGTCATGGCAACCGATTGCTGCATCGTCGCCGTCGCCAACGGAAACCGGACGGCGTTGCTCCGATTTCCCCCGAAAGCGCCGTGAACCGCGTCGCCCCTCCACAGGCGGTTTGGAAGGAGATCCGGACCTGGGCTGCCCGATCTTGTGGCCATCTCTTCCGCCTTCACGTCTCGGGTCTGCAGGACTTCCAGGCCGGGGCTCATCGCTCGTCGCCACTGGTGGTTGCCCACCGGCGAGGCGTGAACCCGCTCGTGCTCCTGGGACAAACCGACGCCGTCCTGCGGGTTGGGACCGACGGGTCTTTTCGAGAAGGTTCCCAGATCGCCGACCGTGCGTACGGCGGTCGGCGCGACGTTTCGGACCGGCTGGCTGACGATAACCGGATTGCGGCTGGGAAGCAACCCCGCGGAGACGACCGGATTTGCATCTGCAGTTGGGTACGACGCAAATGACCTGGAATAGGAGCTGCTGGCTGGAGAACTAGCCACGTACACGCGCTGTTGCTCCCAGAAACCGGAGTCGGAAGTGGAGACCGGCGTTCTGCAATCGCCAGCGATTTTCCACTGGCACCGAGCGGCAGGCTGCCTTCGCCAGGCGGAAGATGGCCAAGAGAGGGCCTGGTCGGAATCCCGGAAACTGCAAACAGGCTGCTATTAGGGTAAGGAACCTGTAATTCTTTGGTCACAGTCACTCTAACAGGAATATCGACGTCTCCTTTCCTCATAGTTGCTGTTCTTGTGCCGTCCTCAACCGGAAAGACGGCAGTTCTGAAATTATTATATCACAGCACTAAATTTCAACAATAAGAATGATGGACGATGAGCATGTGCATCTACAATTAAACGTAACAGTTAAGATCTCTATAGTGCTGACAATATTTCTATCCATACATTTCTCTTTTGCCTTGTTATATATAAGAAATATAAAATATTATAATAAAATCAATTATTATGACCTAGGATCTAAAAATAATACCCCCAACATAAATGATCATAATGATAAAGAATTAAAAAATATTAACCCCTAAACCGCCCGATATTTTGTAGCTATATGCAACGTAACCGAGAGTACTCAGTTCGGAGGTTAAGGGGTTAATACTATTTCTGATTAATTATCAAGTGCAAACCTGTTGAGAACTGTAACCATAACAGGGCCAGGGTAACACACTTTAATCTGTATTGCTGTATTTTACGTAGAGGCCCTTCACTGTGATGGGTCTGGGAAAATTGTCCCTCCTCCCCCTGTCCATGGCCCTAATAGTGATCGAACAGTTTTCGAATATTGTATCAATATATTAGAATTAAAATAGTCAAATGCTGGATATTACCGAAAATTAGGCACAGTGCTGTTCTCTGTGTGATCTTGCGCGAAGTTTTCGTGCGTATTTCGCGCCGTTCGTTGCGAGCTACTGTCAACTATTGCATTGACCGGTATATTATAGGTCTTCTGGTCGCGTTTTTCGCCACGTATCTTTATGTCGAGCTCATTGCTTCCTTGAAAGCCAGAGAAGTACTTCTCCTTTTCTATACCAGATGTTAAATGATAAATCAATTAGAATCAAAATTATCCAATGTATATTAATAGCAAACAGCAAAACATGCAACCGATACATTTCTTGAAACTGATGCAGTATACCAATCCTCATATCATTACGCATACAAGTAAGTCATAACACCAAATGAAGGCTCAGTCGTTAATTTAGCATTTAAAAAGAGAAGAATCAATTGTTGCCATGCCAGGTGAGCCAACTGCTTGATTTAAAACTGGTAACTGGAAACCTCCTGTACAATTATTGCAAAATTTTTATAACAGCAAGATATTTAAACACATAAAATTACCTGCCAATTGCTAGCATATTTTGATCGACGTCAAGCTATTCACAATTTCCACAAAAACTTGAAATACCAACCAGTCCAGAAACATCATACCTGAACCCGACAGCGGGCAACCAGCTACGACTGCGCGCTGCATCAGGACATACAGCGCGGTATTAGTGACCTTCTTCTGGCCGCTTCCACCAATATCACCGCCCGAGCCACGGATGACGGCTTCTGTAATTGTTGGCGCTATCACCTGGTTCCAGTGAATATTCAGCCACCTAAACAACAACAATTCGATTCAGTACAGTCAAACTCTTTTAGCATCACAACAATTCCTTAAAATGTATCGAGCATGACTGGATATCATCAAAAATTACGACGATACACACAACACAAAGTAACTATAGACATATATATATAACTATATATACATATATATATATATATATATATGTGTGTGTGTGTGTGTGTATATATATGTGTATATATAATTATATGTATATATAATTTTATTTATACACACACACACACATACATATATTACAATATTAATGTTTTAAATGATTTCCAATAAAACAGAGCTGAAATTATTTCACTATTTACCGCAGAATGGCCTTTGGCTTGTTTGCTTCAATCGGACAGACGAGAAAATAGCAGGGGCCAAAGACCAAGTCAAGAATTCCCAGCCTGCTAAGACCTTCGTTTAATCGTTGCCACACACATATGACCCACTCTGCTGCCTGAAATCCAAACAGGAAACATCTTGACCAGAAACAAAGAACTTCAAGACAAAAAGATAAGCAGCTTCAAAATGGAAAGCGTTTCTTTAACCCCTTAACTGGGGATCCCAGATATATCCGTCCATTTTACATTGAGTTACAGTTAAATACACGGTTAAGGGGTTAACTGGGTTGAAAATTAGTAAATAAAAGTCACCGAAATTACAGAAAGAATTAAAACAATTTCAACAACAGATTACATCATTCAAAAGTATTCATGTCGTATTCATATCCTGATCATAAATGCAATTCAACTTTGTACAGCCGACAGCAGGCACTGCAGTCAGAGATATTTTTACAACCCCCAAACACCTCCCCAATCTGAGAGAAACATCCCTAAATATGATGTGGCTAAGATGGTAGCGCTAACAAAGGGGAGGGAAGGCACCCTCGGAATATATCAACACCCTCCCAAATTGATAATCCTAGAAATAACCCTGACTGCAGTTAATGCCAAGAAATATTTCCAAGACGTAAATGAAAGCTGCAAGATGAAAATACAAAACTGGACATCTGGAAAATTAAATCATAAACCAGAACAACGGAAGATCAAAGGAGGCAAAATTCTCCACTGAACGCCGTTCCAACCTTGTAAATGGAATTGTCTGGAAGCGGAATGCATCCACGGTAGCTGTGAGCGAGACGCCGCAGCAGATGACGGTGGAGCAGGTATTTAATCGGCTCCTGATCGCATCGGAGGTGAACCCACTTGAACCTCTGCTGAATTGACAGCTCAAGCCCAGTGGACCTACAATGTAAGTTCAATCAATCAAACAGTCAGACAATCGATTGACTTATGAGTCAGTCAGTCAGTCAGAGTCGGCCAGTCAGTCGGTCGGCCAGCCAGTCGGCCAGCCCGTCACTCGGTCGGTCGGTCAGTCAGTCAGTCGGACAGTCAGTGTCAGTCAAGCAACTTATATGGCACTGCTACCACATTGCCTAGGGCATTAGCAGCTGATGACTCACCAAATCCAAGATGAATTAAAGACAAGTAAAGCCAAAAGGTTTGGTTGATACCAAGATGGAACAACATATGACCAACCAAAGCAATAATCAAGAATATAGGCACCACTTCAGTTATCAACAGAAGCTAATGCCTAACAGGTAACTAAACGAATTGGCATTTTAACATGTTATATTTCAAATAATGCCTCACATAGACTCCAGCTGGTAAATGAATGACTTTGTGTACAAACACTTCAGGCGAAAACCCATCTTATGATTTCTACTGTCATATACAGAGCATCTCTCCTAATCAAAAGAATGGTATAAGGAAATTAGCAATAACCTTGCTCGATCCATCGTTCCAATTATATAACAGTTTGGATTCATGTAACATAACATCTGCTCCTGGCTTCCATCTACCAAAGCAAGTGGAATAATAACAACAAAACCAGTAGCTTGAGAATAAAGTAATCATAAGAATGGTAAAAAGCTAGTAATAATTATTATTATTATTATTATTATTATTATTATTATTATTATTATTATTATTATTATTATTATTATTATTATTATTATTATTATTATTATTAATGAATGCCTTTGCATAGGATCTCCTAATAGACATTGTCAAAGTAGTGTAATAAATATTTACAACAAAGTCATACATTATATACTACAGTATAACTTATATATTTATATTTCAACAGTTTTAAATAAAATCCATCACTACAAAATTCATACATTATATCTCTCTCTCTCTCTCTTTCTCTCTCTCTCTCTCTCTCTCTCTCTCTCTCTCTCTCTCTCTCTCTCTCTCTCTCTCCCTCTCCCTCTTTGATCACAACATCCTTGAATCAGCTTCAAAGCCCCAGCCTGGGTGAGTTGCATGCCAAAAGTCATAATATTTTTACCACAATGAGCAGACCTTTTATTGGCATAACAACTACTCCCCAAACAGTTAAACAGTTAAGTTGCATACAAAATCATTTAAAATGAACTGCAAAGTGACAAACCAAGGCGAACTAGGATCTGATTTGCCGGTCCGCGTATTTCCATCGACGGCAGAATGTCTTTGAACACCTCGACGACAGAAATCTTAGCAAGGTCGTCGAGAATCAGGATAGGCGCCAAAGACGGGGACATGGACTAGAAGAATTAATTAGGCAACCTAACACAAGGGAAACAAAATACAAACCAATGCATTAAATTTCAAATAAAAATGACAAAAGAGAAAATCTACAACGGCAACACAAATCTTATTTACTATTAAGGTAAAGGTAGGTCCTGTACTCGAGTCCAAGTGTTGGGTTCCAGTGCTTATCTCCGGTCTTAGGCAATCAGCGATATAGGTGGTATAATCTATTAATCTGGGGTAGATTGCCATTACTTTTCCTAGACCCACATTTTACCTTTGAGGTTTGAGAAAAAGTCTTACCTCTATCGAACAGCAGTTTCAGAAGATCTTTACGACTAAACACAGCACTCAAGGTAAAGAACGTCACTTCGCTTGTGTTTCCATGGCGACTTTCGCTCATCTAGACAAAAGCAGGCAACAGTTTCAAAATGCATGCACAACAATACACTTCGAAACCTGTAAAAACCTGAAATTTTGATGAATCTTGTATCACATACTAAATTTATCCAACCAAGCCACATAAGTGGCACAAGAAGTTGGATACAAAGTACAGTAATTGTTCAAAGCTAAGCCCACAAATTATACTTTCAAATAATCCACATCTACTTACTTACTCACAGCATAATATTCACGCTATTCAAATATGAATTGGCAGACAAAAGAAAATACCTGAATACACTTGGCCAATTTTTTCACAAGGAATGTCTTTCCAGTACCTTTTGGTCCATAAAATACCACAGAACGATACTGCTCTATCTATGGACAACACATACACACAGAATGTAAAAATATATGCTCATGAAAGTGCTGCATTTAAACAATGGTTGGTAATGGAACAGTAGAGTGAAATTTTACAACATTATTGTATTGTATTGTATACTGGACTATTTATATAGTGCCGTAACATATAGCATAACCAAAAACAAGGGCACTTTACAGGGGGTATGACTCCCTAAAACAGATGGCTTTTCAGTCTGTTTTTGAAGATGGGCCGAGCTTTAATCCTCCTAATTTCAGGTGGGATGGTATTCCACTGGAGTGGTCCGCCTCGGGATGAAGGCGCGATCACCGAGGGTTGGAATCTTTAGTGGTTTCGGGACAGTGAGGTCGAGCAAGGATGCTTATCTCAATGTCGACCATCTAAGTGCGGCTTTTATATCCATTTTAAAAAAATTCAGTTAGGCTCACCAGTCGAAGGTAGTTCTGCAGGACAGAAACAGGAATTAGTGTTTCGTAGGCCAAAGATTCCTGACAACCATCATCGAGGCCTAACAAAATTACAGGTCAATGACAAATCTTTAAAAATAAATAGTTTAAATAAATTCAAAAAATAACAAACCCAGGCAACTTAAAAATATAACCGTAAAACATGCCTCTTAATTGAACAATTTATAATTAATTAACCATTTCTTATATTATTCATTAAGGACAAATTTGTCAATTTGCTGGGCAAAAATTAATAAATTTAATTAATTAAATAAAATAAAACTGATGTTAAAATGTTTCTAAATGTCAAATGTTCTAAATGGAAACAATGTAATGTAATGAATGTAATGTAATGAATTTAACATATGCAAAAAACAGTTACAACCCAAATGTATCCTAACAAGAAAGCAAAACACAATCATCAAAGCAAACTTAACCAAATCAAGAAATTAAAAAAAACTCCAGAAATGAAAACAATATTAACAATCCTAATAATTTCATTGAAATCCAAATAAATCCCGCAATTCAACTAACCAAAAAGCCTAATAGTAATCGTGTTTGTGTTGAACCCGGCCAGCATTTCAAAGGGAGATTTTTCAGTCGAAGTTCCCGGAGACCAGTGATAACGAGCTGCAACGTTTAGAAAAAGACCGCCGATCAAACACTCACAGTATCGTGAAATATATTAAAAAGAAATTACATCTGAAGCACATAACAAAGCAAATCAGACGTGGAACTAACACAATTTGAACTATAAAACCAGTGCATGTATTGACCAAGTGATTTCTTAACCATTTCAACCCTAGCTTCCCTAGTGATTAGGCTATATATGCCTATCTGGCCTGCTGGGTTCAAAGGGTTAACAGATTGACAAAAATGGTACGCTTACAAGTTTCACAGCTTCTATTTTAACCCTTGGGGTGCCTCTGTTTCAGGAACAACACAAATCAATGCCCACTTATTTATTTCCAAAAACAATAAAACTAAAGGGTTTTAGTACAACATTAAAAAATACATAATGTGTTTTTATGAGTACTGTCAACATCTTTTGATCATCTGAAGTTTATTGAAGTCCCCAATAAGACATCAAATGGTGTCAATGGTGCCTGGGACTAGGCAAATACAAATGGGGAGATACACTGGGGACACCCCAGAAGTTGAAAATTGATATGCCCATTTGTTAACAAAGCTAGGAACAGAATATATGCACCTGCCTTGATGTGCATTGCACTGTATTGTACTGTATTGTATCTGTGTACATAAGTAATTGTTGAATTGAAGTAAATTAAAATGCATAAACTTGACAAATCAGATTTTAAAAAAATAATTAAGCTAAAATCATTCTACTACAATGACCTTAACAACTACTAAAACTTTTCTGATGTTGCTGCAGCGTCCTACTAACCAACAGAGTAGTATTTGACGCTGCTTAGGGAGATTCCCAGAGTAAACGGATTGGGAGCGTCTGGCGAGTCCTGTTCGAGTCGACTCGTTTTCTTGGTTCGCAGACCGATGCTCACCTCGCTCGTGTGATTAAGAAACACCGAGCCGAGCTTTTCTTCCAGCTCCATCCACGTCATCCCTTTCGAAACGACGACAGAACCGACCGTGACGCACGACTGCTCGGAGCCGGAAGGCGGCTTCGGGCTGGCTTTTGTTTCCGACGTTGCCGGAGGAGTCAACTCCACCGAGACGATGCACGCCACTTCCTGCCTTGAACCTTTTACACACAAATCAGCAAAGAGAAATTTAACACTGACCATACCGGACAACAAATGACAGGACTCGAGATAACAACACCACATAGTATGAAAATCTGTCTTCCCAGTATTTATTGAATAGCCAAAAAGGTGAAGGAAATTCGACAGTCATTGGGAATCGACTTAACTCTCTGCTACTACGCATATGGATTCCGTGTTCTAAGTCCTGTCAACAGTAGCAGCAGTAGCAGCAACAGCAGCATTAGTAATTACAGTAGTAGACTAGTAGTAGTAGTAGTAGTAGTAGTAGTAGAAGTAGTTATAGTAGTAGTTGATGGATAAAATTGATAGTCATTGTCATCACCGTCATTATCTTTTAGATCTCCTTTAACAAATTTAATGACTTGAACAGAAACATAAATTCAGATAAAAACAAGAAGTTTTTGATGATTTCAGCAAGTTGGCAATCATCTATCAAATCACTAAAATCGAAACAATATGTACAATAATAGAGAACTAAAGACAACAAACTAAAGTCATCCAATACATAAAAACCAAGTAAATGATAAACACGCTAAATCTGAGGTGTGGGAAAGCCTTTATGCATAGGATGGATCAGACAGCGGTGAAATTTAGAAACCTTACTTAATCCATCATCGATTGGAAAGGATGCTTGAAAAACTGCAATAAGCCCATAGCAGAGTCAACAAAGTATTAGCAAGTTTAAGTTTTTCTCCAAACAATTTGAAAAACTATGTTACATTAATTGTCTCATATCAATATTCTTAAATTCAACTAATACAAGTATTATTAATTTAATTTCAGTTATAGGCAACACCCCCGTCACTGGAAAACTTTTATAACCGAAAAGAGCAAACTGTAACTTTACCAAATCAAAATATTGAGTCTACTGCAGAACAAGCAAAAAAACAACAAAAACTGAAAAATTGTGCAAAATTGGTTGCTGTAAAACAGAGCAAGTCACTCTTTCCAAATTACTGATAATCAAGTAGACATATTATAAAGTTGGTAGATTTTCCAAAATTCTAGTAGCAATGACAAAACTAGAATAGACTTTGAACCAATATAACCACAGCCCATCACTGCACATCTTTCATATCAGACTCTAAGTCACTCTTGAGGACTGGATTGAAGCTATCACACTAGACATTCTGCTAGTGATTTCAGCACAATAATGACAAATGCCGATAAAAAAATCACCCAACCTGCAAAACTCTCACAGGTCGCACCAAGAGGAGCAGGGTACGCTGACCATGTACCGGCCCACATAGCCATAATGTCCCCCACAAGAGTAGAACAGTTAAAATAATTGAAAATATAACTGATAGCATAAAAAGATCCTGACTGATTTCCTGAAGAAACTGTCGACATGCAACAGAAGCAACGTCAAGTACGCTTCTGTTCCATTTGTCTCTTCTCTCGAGGTCCAGATGAATGTGACGAGAAAGTACTTCCAAACAGTCCTATCAGTGCACAAGCCAGAACACAGTACTTGACAAATCATTGATAAGAAACCAAATAAGTAAATATCAAACAT
Organism: Metaphire vulgaris; assembly: GCA_018105865.1. Lineage (NCBI taxonomy): Eukaryota > Metazoa > Annelida > Clitellata > Crassiclitellata > Megascolecidae > Metaphire > Metaphire vulgaris. The sequence continues at coordinate 3,473,694 of CM030837.1, read as the reverse complement.
ATCAACTGTAAACACACAACTGATATCTGACATTGACAAGGTCAGGACAGTTCAAGAGAGAAGTAGTACAATTTGTTGTCGATTTCAGGGCAATTAAGATCTGTACAGATATGTATAGATTTTCAAACCATAAATGCATAAAGCAAACAATTAATTAACAAAAGCTTTTGCAGTTATGCCATAACTTTATAGTCATTAAAACATTTATGGGCAACAATTCATCTAAACACTTCTTAAAATTAAAATCTGGAATCCAGATTATCCAAGTCAATTTTTTGCACTGTCCATTACAGAGATACAAAAAAAATGCAACTATACTTTTAAAACGCATCTTTTTACATTCAAATTTTCACGAAATTAAAGCCAAGTTTTCTTTTTATCTATTCCATTCGAATCTACATCTAAAACTATCAATTAGAAAAAAAAAAGATATAATAATTAATCAGATGAAGATTAACAGATGTTAATTATAAACAAAGAATCTAATACTCAAGCCTGTTACGCTATACCTTGGATTCTCTGACAGTTGCAAGATGAGCAACAGTCCAGCCATCCTTATCAACCATGTTGACGACATCTTCGACAAGAGTGTCGAGAATGTGGTCACCGGAGTGGCCGGGATAGGAGCGCTGATGCGTGAGAATTGCCTCTAAGCAGTTAACGTGTCCAGAATGAATGCAGCTATGCAGTGGCGTCCAATTTGCCTAAACAAGTTCAACAGACAAACCTCCATTCAAACACTTACACCACTATTACAACACCTACTACTACTACTACTACTACTACTACTACTACTACTACTACTACTACTACTTCTACTACTACTACTACTACTACTACTACTACTACTACTACTACTACTACAACTACTACTACAACTACTACTACTACCACTACTACTACAACTAAAACCATGACTAATAAAACCATCAAAACCATCACTATTCGAGACCAACAGTTCCAACTAGTACTTTGTCACAGAAAATGAAACTAATTCACCAGTCACTAAGACAATTTTCAAATGGACTTTACTATCTGACTAACGCTAGTGACTGCGTCGATCCTTGCTCCGTGGTCAAGCAGGACTCTGCAGCAGTCCGAGTGACCGTTGCTGGCCGCACAGTGGAGTGGTGTTGACCCGGTCAAATCGGTCACCGATACACATCCTCCGTACTCGAGAAGAACTTGGAGACAGCTGGGCACAGAGAAATCATGCGCTTACAATAAGTGCAAACTCGTAAATAAATAAGTAAGTGGAATGCTTAAAAATGAGATTCATCACTCACTGTAACTCAAATTAGTGCACAGCGACCCTGAAAAAGTGCCCCCAGTGAGTCTGATGACCATGTTGTGCTATTCGTTGTGGCCATTGGTGCAAACTTGGATGAAAAAGAGGGGCCCAAATCCCATGCCTTCCCCTTCCCCATGGTAGCCTCTCAAAAAGTGTGGGGGTAGGGTCTCAATGCATTGGAAATGATGTGACGGACTGACTGGGCTGAGAAATCACCAGCACAGTATCTCGACAAGGAACCAGGCTGCACAACCGGATAAATAATCCGGGATTTCCAAATTTTCACACAAAATTTCAGATAAAATGCCTGAAACTGACAGTCAATATCTGTCACTGTTCAACAAACCACAGCAAACACAGATATCTGTATATAATTAAAATCTATGCATTCAATGGTCTGACATATAATCATACAGATTAGACTTAATACATCTTCTTCCTGGTAGGTTCTACAAAGCACTTGACTATATCTGTTGCTGAAGCAATCTCCTGTGTAAGTCCTCTATAATAAATGCTATTTCTCCAATTTGTAACTTTCAATTCCAATGCATAATTACTCACCACCACCAGTTTTCAGTTTACACCTACTGTGTTCAAGTTCATTAAGTCTTTCTTTACAGTAACTGCTTTCTTTACTACAGTTAAACCTCATTAGCATCATAGACTCTATGAGAAACATTGGCATTAACCAAAAGTCCAGGCTAACCAAGTCCAAAGGAACCCATCACGTATTGGCCTGTCCAAATAAAATGGCCTGCATTCAAATAAAATGGCCTGCATTTAAAATGGCCTGTATTTAACTATAGTTCATGCAGTCCAAGTCTGTGTCAGTGACATTCTATGGTATATTTCAATGATGTCATATTAATATTAATTAAACATTCTGAGCCATGATGGCAGAAAAGGTGAATGCACAATTTATTTGCATATATTTTGCATAAAATACTAAATACAAAAAAATCAGCCAAGTTGAGAATCAACACAAAAATATTCTGAAATGGCAATTTTGTGCAGCAAAGTAACAGCCAGAAGTGACATGGAATATTATAAATACAAACTCCCTCCAGACTAAAAACAGTCTGCTGTTTTATCCTTGGCTAAACCAAAGAGAGTATGACTTCCCCCAATCTACTCAGATGCCAAGTATTTTTTCAGGTCTCCAGCTGTGTCCAGCTATTGATTCCATGACATCTCTCCAAAGTTTTCCTAAGATCAGTCACAAAACCTATCAGTTTTTCCATTGAGGTTCATCCCTGCTCAGATACCTCCAAACCGTCCACCCATCGTCTTCTAGATTTTGGCTACTTGCATAAAAGCATTGATCATACAAAACCATTCCCACCTCTACCTACTCAAGGCAAAATAAAATCAATCAATCAATCAATCAATCAATCAAATTATTGCATCAATGCGACAATCAGCGAAATCCTTTCAACCAATCAAAAGTCAAGATGCAAAAAAAAGAATCGAAACGAGAAAGAATTTACCGCAAATGGCCCTCCATTGAAGCGACATGAAGAGGTGTGCAGTGGTCCTCGCGGATAAGGTTTGGATCGACTCCGTGCTCGAGCAGAACTCGCACACATTCTAAACGCAAACAAAGATTTTGCTGCATCTTCAATCAGAAAAAGCTTTTCATCATACAAGGGTCCATCCATATAGTACGTATGCACTGAGGGGAGGGGAGTTGGACTTAGGAGATTTTGCATAAGTATGGTGTACAAGTGGGGAGGAGGGGGTTGAAAATATGTCTTGTTTGTATACATACTATATGGATGAGCCCCAACTGGAGTTGTCCTTTATTCACTCGCTCCGCTCTATTTATAGTATGGATGCCCCAGTCTTAGATCATGTACTCTCTCTCACTCCAGCATTGGTCATTCAGAGTGACTGGACCCCCTCCTCTCTTTGATGGGTTCTCTATCTACTTGCATTTACTCCTTACTTACTTAAACACTAATTTCATTGTGAAGACTATAAAGTCTCATTTTCTTAACACACTACTCTAAAGCTGGGAGTGCCTCCAAGTAGAAAAATACAGTGAGAGGTGCTACATACATGCTGTATTACATTACACTACTGCAAAAACTTACACAGTACATATCTGCACATGACTTTATACTCATAATTTTCAATACAGCAAAATTATTGTCTCTACTCAGCCTTTCACTAAACAGTGCTACAAAGTGTGATATCTGTAGAGGGAAAGAGTGAAATTCCAGGTCACTGCTTAAAGACCCCCCACTTTTTCACTCTATGCACAGCGAGGGGAAAGTTTCGTACTGTCATTAACTTATTTAACTCATTTTTTTAGCACAACAAAACAATTAAGATATCTTTCCCCACAGGTCAAACTCTCATATACCATTCTTGTGCTATATCAACAAAACTCATGGATGAAACCACATTCCATTAAATGAGATTTCAGCCATAAGACCGAGAAATGCAATGATCTTGCTTTCCCCAAAATCGGGTCAAAATCTAGCTATTACCTATCAAGAGTTTTCTATTCCACAATGGGCATTAAAACTGAACGTTAGAACAATGACTAATCACCTCTAGTGATTTAAATTACTTAAAATATTTTAATTTTAAAAAAATGCAACCTCCTAACCTTCACAACCACTTTCAGTTGCGACATGTAGCGCCAAAACTCCGTTACAAATAGGTTCGTTCAGATTTGGTTGATGAGTGGACAAAAGTCGCGCCAGGGACAGGTGATCCATGGCAAGGATTGCCGTATGGATAGACAACTGCAGGGCCTCGGATGCAATCGCAGGCGAGGAGGAGGAGGGGCCGAGATGGCCGTCTCTCGATTGGACCGCAATGGACGAATGACCGCCACCTGATTAGAAAAACCAATTCTAATAAACACCTCGATCAATAAAAACCTCAATGACCTAACTCTCTGATAAATCCTAGATCTACTAGAGTTACTTTTAAAATCTTATCAAATGCTTCGATATGAAGAATTCATGTTACTCACAGCACCCATTAACCCCTTAACTGGGTGCGATGGCTCAGAGCCGTCCAGTTTACATTGAGTTACAGATTTATTCCCCTGTTAAGGGGTTAAGGAAGGGATGCAATCAGACAGCTTGTAAAAATGGCAGCAAATGGAGGCACAGAAGAGATGACGAAGTAGAAGTATAAAGTCTTTTGCGTGAATTATACATTCATTGTGCTCCAATCATTGTCGCCATAGCAACATTCAGCATAAGCATTAACCTGTGAAGTCAAGGTGACCCTGACAGCATCAATGAAATGCAATTTCTGACTGAGCGCACGATGGAGTGAAGATACTGTAACAATGAATGTTGAGAATAGGCATGACATGCATGACATCTGAAAATAGAATTTGTTGATGTTGATGACCTATCGTGATTATGGCAAGATATGAAGATGATTACAACCGAAAAGAGATTTCTGATCGGATGATACCTTGTTCCGGGGTTTGCTCAATATTTTCCGCCTCTCCAGCCGCCATGGACACCAGGAGTTGTTGAAGGTTGGCCATTTCTGCGTCGAAAATGTCAAAATTGGAAACAGCACCGCCAGCATCATCTGCCTTCGACAAAGACTGCAGTAATCACACAAAACAGGCAACCGGGTATGTAATCATGCATGCACATGACCAAGGCTGACGTTACACCACAAAACTCTTGTACCAAATAATTCATCAATTCATACCATTATTTTTTAAAATCTTACAGATTCTCCAATGACCAGTTAGAAAAACTAATAAAAAATGAAATGCAATATCCTTTGCTCATTCTATAATTAATGGCCAAGGATGGAAAATTAAAGGCATCATCACATTACCAAACAAGAAAATCATTGGATACCATTTTGCTTGCAAAAACCACACTAAGTCAAAATCACGCAATAACAATAATTGTCACTTATTTTTGAGTGAGTAAGAAGTGAACCATCACTTTTTTAGGTGTAATGGTGTGATGCCACCACCGTTACACTCAGTGGCGTAGCCAGGATTTCCGGAATGGGGGGCTTTGGTTTTGACTTTTGACCGTAACCAACTTTCGAAAATCTTTACAAGCAACAAAAAAAGTCATCCTATGTATCTATCCTAAGTATTTCCTACTAAAATATTTCCTTTCAGATGATGACAAGCAAAAAAATGTCGTCACACCTATAGTGCTTTAAAAATTTTGGTCAGCAGCCCCAAGGGGGGATTTTTGATCAGGACTCAAAACCATGTCTGAAAATAAAAAATGCATGGAAACATATTATAAAATTTTTTCGCCGGCGACCAAGGGGGTTTTTAACCCCCAAAACCCTCCTTGGCTATGCCACTGGTTACACTCACACACAGAATTATTCAAAACACTAAGACACCATCCAAGATAAGCATTTACCATAAATACATTAGGTACCATAAATAAGTACCCGGAGAAAATCAGAGCAAAAGTACCTGCGCAGAATTAGCGGCAGACGGTAGCGTATGCCACCCATCAAGATTCCGCGCATCTGTATTCAGCATTGAAGCAGTGTTAGCCCTTAATGGACTCAACGGCATCCTCGGAGCGCCAAGAAATTGTGGAATTCTCGAATGTTGTCCCCCAAGCGCACCTCGGTTTACCCCGACCGTCATAGCACCGTGCCTTGGCTGAGCGCCCACGAGTCTATTCGGCACCTTATCCGCAGTACTTAACAAAGAAGTGACCGATGCGTGAGAACTGTACGGCAACGTCGACGTCGCCGACATCACTGGCTTTGCCAGTACTTGAAGGTCTGTCGAAGATGTCAGTTTCGCCGGACTGGGTGACGTTCTGACGGACGAAGAAGTGTCAGGTTGAAGGACCAGCGTGACGCTGACGGCGTCGGATTTCAAAGAATCTGTCGAATCGGCAGCTGGATTAAGAGGAAACGGGAGCGTCACGCTACACGACGTCGACACCAGCTCCCCCCCGGACGAAGACATCGCAGGTGCATTGCCACGCCTTTGCAAGTCCTGGAGACTGGACTTCAGTCTTTTTATCTCGGCAAAGAGTTCTTGAATCGTTTCGTTCTTCTCCTCGAGGCTCTTACGATACTCCTCTTGCGCAGCGGAAAGTTCTTTCTCGTGCTGCTCGTTCAGCAAACTGAGCTGATGAAGAAAATTCAAGAAATTTAATAGGACAACGGTTGCATTAAAAACAACGGCACTAAGGCTTCGAAAAGGTGGGCTTTTAAACAACAGCGTCATAGCACCTTTATGATTTTTGCTCAAGAGGGGCGAAAATCTCCTTGCAACATCCCTAATTACTAAAAAAAATTAAGCAGACTGAGGCTACTTTATCTTCTTTGCATTCTGGAGACTTCTGAATGCTTGCCGTTACCAGTCAGTATCACTTATCTAAAAAAAAAACTGTCCGGTTACTTTTCGTTACCTGAGAATATTGAGCAGAAAGATTCGATGACTTTGCTCGCTCTTCTTCCAAAGCCTCCTCCAGTCGCTCGATCATGGCGGCCATCTTCGATATCTTGTCGGAAAACCACCGCCTCTCTTTGGCCAGAATCGCCGCGCCCTGTCGATGTCTGTTCGCTTCGGTCTTTGCAGCGCCGAGAAGCTCGCCCAATTGTCTGAGGTCGTTCTCTAGTTCCACGTTTCTAACGTGTTCTTCGTCCAACTACAGTGAAATGTCGTTCGCTTGCACTGCTTATTAACCCCTTAACTGGGGATCCCGGATATATCCGTCCATTTTACATTGAGTTACAGTTAAATACACGGTTAAGGGGCTAATACAAGTCACCCCCAAGTCAACCTGGTAGACAGACTCTCTCATTAACACAGTGCGTCCCGAACTGCTTACAGCCATGGCACACTATCCAGTAGTGTAGCCCCGTACGGGGTTGTTTGGGGTTGTTCAAACAACCCCATTTCAAATATAATGACCAACACAATTTATGTAAATCCGTTGACTTTTGGTTGAAGGAGGGGTAGTGGGGGGGGAGGGAGATCGACCACGGCTTCAGTGTTTGGCTGCATAGTGCCTCCAGTTAACAACTCCACTTTGAATAAGCTGGCTATGCCACTGACACTATCCAAGAAACATACAGTCAATGGCACACTGCAGCCAAAATCCACACATTTCATTTTTGAATGATGCATTTCTATAGGCCCTCTAGTACTATATAATATACTCTAGTCTAGCATACAGTATATTATTGACTACAGTTTTTCATAAGTACATATTTCCTTTGCAATCTATATCACCATTGCATGCTTAACTTCACCGACGAGATAAAATTCAACTTATAATTAACAATTAATGCAGCGCCATTATTATTTTGCTATTTCCCAACATTTTGCCACAGCACACTTCTACCAGTGCTACGGCCCAGTTGTGTGCCGTAGCACACAGGTTTGGAAGCACTGCGTTAACATTAGGGCAAATTGACAAAATTCTTAACATTGTGCAACACTTCAATCTGTTACTTCAATTTTTTATGCCTACGTCTAATACTGAAATCAAGATTACCCGTTGAAAACAATACATAACATTTCTAAAATGTAAAACCACGTATAAAAGTCATTTTATACTACATATAGATGTTCACACCTCTTTCTGCAATTGTCTTTTCTCCTCTTGCAAACTTTTAACGGAATCTGATTCTGCATCATGACCTGCTTTGTTTTTTTGTCGTTCCTGCTCTAAATCTGCACAAACCTAAAAATTAAAGCCCAGACATAGATTACAACTGAAATGAAATGAATAACAATACAAATAATTGAAAGGCAAAAAAAAAAAAAAACTAAATAAGCAACTCTAAACTTCAATACTTTTCCTGTAAAACAAATCAGTAAACAGTAATGCATCATAAAGTCATAAGACAATTGACTCATATGAATGCATGGTTAAGTAGCATTCATTAATTTCATGTTTACTTTCAATGACAACAGGTCTAGTTTCGCTCTTCATCAAATACATTCTTGAAATCTAAAATATCTTGCGGTGCTTCTCAAGAACAAAGTTCCAAACCCTTAAACCACCAGAGCCGAGTATATACCCGGTACCCATTGCATATAGATCCAAAGTATTTGTCAGTTTAAGGGTTAACTTGAACATTTTCCGACCTTATGGTACTGTCGCTCCAGAGCAGCCAGTTGCATCCTGGTCTTATGCTGTGCCTTGTGTTGCGTCTTAATCAGACTGTCGACGAGCGCCAGTTGACGGGTATACATGGAGTCCATAGCACTTTTAGAGCAACCGCCATCGTCAGAAACAAGGAGAGAGTCGCGGTCGAGAGAGAAAAAGCAACCATACCTGAACTTTTTCAGGCTGCCATCAGTTTCAGCCTTAAGAACAACAAAAGTAGACAGAAATTTGCTTTTATCCATATGGCTGTGCAAGCTATCATGCAGGCCAAATGGCCTGAAAAGCTACGAAAAGATGGTCATGAAACGTAGTATTTCTTCTCCACCAGTTATGAACCCCAGTCTAGTGCCACTACAACCAGATAAAGCATCCAATAATTCCTGCCTTCTATGACAAACTCACAAAATCACTACATTTTTAATCGGGGTGTGCAAGACAATGTGCAAACATAATTCAGTGCTAATTCTAGTGCCATCATCACGATCCTCATCGATATATCTGAACACATAATCCTTAACCCACACCATAATAATATACCTTCATCAATCCTATCAAAAGAACTGCCTTTATTCTACTTGTGCACTGCCAATGAAAGTCGCATCGAGACATCTCCGTTCAATCGTTCGTTTAAAAACATAAATTACCTTGAGGGCGGCAAATGCTATCTCTTTGGCTTGCAGCTCCCCCTCCATTGCTACAAGAATCTCCAGCAATTCCTTTCTTGTAAGCTCCGTATCAAGATTTCTCTGGTAAAACATAAAGCAAAATATTCTGATTCACCTTATGAGATCATATAACTGTTTAATTTAACAGTACAAGCCTGGGCCTCAAATACCGTGTTCAAGATTTTCATCTCCATAGTGTCTTGTTCAAACTGTCAATTTTTTTCTATTCAAAGTGGTAAATTAATTGAAATATAACTTAAACTTCAAAGGGTGATTAAATAGAAGTTTTAGATATCTTATTCTTATGAACTAGAATCAGAATCTAAAACTAGTAAATTACAAGTAATATCATGTGACTTTATATAGCGCTTTCGTAGGTAGTAGCACAGTGGCTGCTTATTCATAGGCGCCTAACTGTGCTTATGGGACACAGAGCATGATCTATATCCGATAGCACTCAATTAGCAAAGCCATAATCCTATCTCAAATTACAGTATCTAAAATATTTAAGAGAAAACCTTCATTGTTGCCGGCGTCATTTTCTCCTTTACGTCGCAGACTTCCTCCAAGTCCGTATCGTCGCTGTCTTCATCTCTCGGAGACGCCATTTCGATTCCCTACTCTGGTTCTTAACTGGTTTCGGTCGATGCTTTATACGGATCCTGTAGCAGGCAACACTCTGCTGTCGCTCCAAAGCGAAAGCATCCAAAGGAACTCTCAACTACCACTACTACCGTTCTCCCATTATCGAATACAGAGTTACAGTTAAAGTCCTTCGCGGCGCGGAACAACAGAACGGCGACAGAAAATGTCTTCGTTTGATATGTTTAAACAGCGAAATAAAACGCCTTTGCGGGCAGAAAACGTCTTTAGAATCGATTAACTTTTCTCCGTTAGACTCTTCTTTCTGTGACGGATGTCGTCGCCATTTTTAAATCTTAATGATTTTTCGACGAGTGCTCGATGGTGCTGCCGCCTAGACATGCAAAATCTCATATTCGTGTGACTACTACTACTACTACTACTACTACTACTGCTGCTACTGCTACTACTACTACTACTACTACTACTGCTACTACTACTACTGCCACCACTACTACTACTACTACCACTACCTGCCACCACCACTACTGCTACTACCACCTGCTGCTGCCACCACTGCTACCACTACTACCACTGCCACTACACCACTACACCACTACTACCACTACTGCTACTACTACTACTACTACTACTACTACTACTACTACTACTACTACTACTACTAGGGCCGTTAAGAGAAATTCCAGAACCCTGGGTAGAATAGTAGCGGAGTCTCTAGAAGCCTAGAAAGTTTAAAAACTGATGACGACCTTTTTTGCTTGTCAGCGACAGCAAGCAATGCCTTCTACGGGCCCCCATCTGCCTTTCGATAGTTTTCTAAAGCCGCAAAGTTTATAGTTATAGGCGATTTTGGCAGCTTTAGTTCTTTGGTTATACTTTTATAGAGTTAGGAACACTAACCCAAACCCGCCTGGTCTCTACAGATTGCCGGGCCCCTGGGCATTTATCGGTACTCCTGCCCCCTCTCGGCGGTCCAACCTGCCCAGACTGCAGAGTGTAATTCTTGTCGCAGCATCGACAGATGTTTTAAAGCTCTAGCGACAACACAGCTTGTAGTAGTTGTGGCCTGTGGTCTGTGGATAGAAATCAAAGTTCGGGTCAAATTTAATTATTAATTTTTCAGTAAGTATTTGGACTGATTGTAGACATTGTTGTAAATAATTTCGAATTCGATTTCAAATATTGCAGATTCTATTGTATGGCGGAAGGTCCCACATACGTCTTCGTCACATACATCCCTTCAAAAGTTACACTGGCTGCCAGTAGAACAGAGAATTGTTTTTAAGACTGGTGTCCTTGTTTTAAAAAACCAGTTTAAATCATATTTTAAATTATGATAAATGAGCAAAATTAATTCAAAAATCTGATTCATTACCTAGAACAAACACTTAAATTGGTAAGATACTTTTTCTATTTCTCAAAAATCTGGAACTCTCTCTGTCTTTGTCAGATCTTCCAATAAACTGAGCATTTTCAGATCTAGGCTTAAAACACATCTCTTCCAACTAGCATTTCCTGGATAGTCTGTCTTCTGTTTGTTGATCTCTGGAATGACCTGGTCTTTTGCGGATTTTGAAGTACCATCGATTCCCTCCCAAAGTTTAGAAATGGTGCCCCTCCAAATTTTGTATATTATTGGCCCCTCACAGTGGGATGGAAATCCTAAACCACTTAAATCAAAAATTATTATATTATTAAGACAAATCTTGTCCTCCCAGACATTTCAAACTCTTTCTCACTCCTTTGTCTCTAATGTCAAGGTGGCTAGAATAAACACTGTACACTGACCTTTGCCAAGCTGACAATCCACCTTGCGTCTTTGCCTATGACTCTTTCAAGAAATATAAAGCGCATAAGAATAAGCAACTTTACTGTTTCCAAAGGGCTATATAAATTTACAAGATTTTACTTGCTTACTTAGTCTGTCTGCCTCTGCCTCTCTCTCTCTCTCTGTTTCATTCTCATTTATCGGATACATTTATACAGCGCATAATTATAATAGGTTGGACATATTCATGTAGCAGATATTGCTTTTCAAGTCTCATGTGACCTTTCTTACTTTTAATGTAATGTCGACTTGATTTGATTTTGGTCAGTTAATTTTTCTGTATATGGTGCAATGCTCTGAAAATTTTAATTGTAGGGGTATATTTGAAGAATGGCAAGTCTTTCAGCGCGGTCGGTTCTTATAACCGGCGCAAACAGAGGTATCGGTCTGGAATTTGTTAAGCAGTTTCTTCTGCTGCCAAATCCGCCAAAGCATATCTTTGCCACATGTCGCAACCCGGACACTTCAAAGGTTAAAAATTAATCAGACAAAATTGTTCTTAATTTAAAAAGTGACTGTTTTAATGTAGTTTTTAACAATGCAGTTGAGTGTTCAAGATTCAACAGTCAACACTAATTATGGAGCTTGGTGATACAGTGGTAGACTGGATGGTTTTATCAAAGCTAGCAAAGATAATGGAATCAAAAACTAGATATGACATTCATTATATTTATTTAGGAAAGCTTATTTAGAATCAATGCCGCCTGATAATAAACAGCGGAATTCAGCTAGCCCACATTATTGGTATATAATACCGTCACATTTAATACCACTGTATTTTCTTGATACCAGTGTACCACACATCACTTGTGTTAATACAAATGCCAGAGAGTATGTTTAATCTATCATGCCAAGCCATCAATCATAAAATCATTTTATCATGTTGTTTAGATAATATAGCTATATAGCAGAATTACTGTACTAAACCATAGTATGTATAACAGAGAAATTAGTATTGTTTTGATAATATGATTGCACGACTTGCCGTCATTTGCCATGTTAAATTTATTTGTTAGCGTGATCTCATTTCTTTCAATTACAGCATAGTTTAGTATTCCACCAAGGCTGAAATGCAATATCACTTTTGAATGTAATTTCCTGAGAAGAGTTTTACTTTAAATACTTCTTAATGGGTGAGTTCCTTCCAAAAGCATATAGCAAATTTAATCTTATGATGTCTGTATCACTTGCATTTCATTTTTCTGCACAATTAGAAGTCAATATACAGTATATGTATATATATATATATATATATATATATATATATATATATATATATATATATAATTCTTTAATAATTTGAAAGGTGTTTCTTTACAGGAGCTCAAGGAGCTTGCAACAGGACATCCTAACGTCCACATTCACAGATTTGGTTAGAACTATTTTTGAACATTCTATTATCTGCCTAGTTGTTTAGACTGATTTTTTGTCTTCAGTTTAGAAGTAATGCTAGTTAACGTGTTTAGCTGTCTTGAATAAATTTTAAAAGAAGTGTTCTCTTCATTTGGGATCAGTGATGCAGAATTGTTCAGTTAAGCTTTTTCTTTGATGTGCCAATTACCACTTTAGAAATATTTCAACTTGGGTCTTAGCACCCTTTCTGAGATTGCTGTTGTCTTCATTTAGAAATATTTGCATGGAAATCATGGGTTGAAATTTCACCCTCTTGATCACTACTGGTACTTCCACATATGTGATCATTTGCATTGCAATTTTGAAATGGGATCTCTTTTTGTCCACATTTGACTAAATCAGCAGCAATTCAGGTCAAAATGGAAATCAAGAAATTTTGTTGGGTGATCTGACAACACTGACTAATTTACTGTCAGAATATTTATTAGACTAGCTATCAAAGCTGCCAGTTTTACATAAACATCTGCATGAAAGTAATTCGGAGGCCAGGATTAAAATTTATCCACATTACTACAATTTCTGGCAAAAATTTATTCACTAATGCTGTTCCTTTAGGCTACTGACACTACATCCTCACAGATACTACTACCTGGAACTACTACTATTCATGGGCCATGATGCAATTTTGGCTGAAGCCCCAGGCTCACAGGCTGTATAATCCAGCCATAAATTAGGCCCACCGTTTTTCAAGTGACGACGTATTTTTTTGCTTGTCAGAGATTTTCAGGTTAATATGACCGATGCAAGACTATCATCTCTATTTACAAAGGCAATTTTCAAATTTTAGATGCTACTAGTCAATTTTTTTGGTCGGACAAACTCTCAGCAAAAGGCCCGGACAAAATATCACGAGAAAATGTCATGGGGACAAAATGCCCGGAAAAAATGTCAATGTCAAAAATGTTGTACTAGTGCTTGAGGCCAGGTACTTGTACTTGTACTACTGGAGGCCAGGTACTACTACTACTCGGAGGCCACTACTACTACTACTGAGGCCTACTACTACTACTACTACTGAGTTTTGGAATGCTACTACTACTACTACCACTAGGCCCACTTGTACCACTGTACCAGCTACTGCTACATCTCTGCTGACAACACTGACTAATTTACTGTCAGAATATTTATTAGACTAGCTATCAAAGCTGGCATACCTAAACATCTGTATGAAAGTAATTTTGATTAAAATTTACCCACTACTACTATTTCTACAAAATTTATCCACTACTACTACTACTACTACTACTACTACTACTACTACTACTACTACTACTACTACTACTACTACTACTACTACTATGTTTTTATCTTTTTCCAATCAAACAATTTCTTTCAAATAAAATCTGCAATTGCTAGAAGGCATGTCATAATAGCAGTCATAATTTTTTTTTCATTACTACTTAAGTGCTTAATAATTTGTTGATTTTTATAATTTTAGTTTTAAGATTTGTGGCTAATTAAATGCTTTTTTCGGTAAACTGATAGAATAATGGGAACAAGTTTTTTGAATGTTTATTTGTTGGAGGCATTTTTGTTCCCTTTCACCCCGGCAATCCATATGACCAATATCAGCCTTATGGTCCCAAAGGGTTAAAGCATTCTACTTTGTAACATCATGGATGACAGAATTCATAGTAAACCATTTTGTCACAAAGTCTCTTCAATTTGAAATAATTCTTAAGTAAATAATGTCCGAATGGTGTCTAGATGCTGTGGACTATGCTTCATATCCGACATTCGTTGAAATGGTGGACAAGACATTGAATGGTGATGGTCTCAACGTGCTGATTAACAATGCAGGAATATATGGCAAACCCGGTGACTTTGCTTCCGTCTCACGGGAGACAATGCTCAACGATTTCGAAGTGAACGCTGTTACTCCGCTCCGTCTTTCCCAGGTAGGTTTAGCTCCTCTCTGTCTTTCCCAGGTCGGTTTAGCCTTAGTGGCGTTTTGTCACGTACAGAAGTCAGGAGAGATGATCAAAGCTCTTGCATATTAATTCAATTTAGCAGGCAGAGTTGCTTGAATTTGGCTTATTTTGGATCACTAGAACCATACGTTCCATACTGTGGTATGGGTAAGTGAGACTGTGCAGTGTGCATGGCAACCTTATGTTTAAATTTTTCCTCTGTGAAGAGACATTTCTGCTGTTGGTTTCTGGCAGGGCGCAATCTGTAGGGGGGAAGGAGGACCCCCCCAACTACATCCCTCTACTGCTAAATCCTTCACAGTTACTCCCCCCCACTGCTACATTTCCCCAACAACTACATCACCCCAAGCTCGACGTGTCCCCCCCACCACTGCTCCAGGTCACAAATCGCACCCTGGTTTCTGGTAAAGTTGCTTTTCTTGCATTGTTTATACTCTTCACACTGTTCAATGCAAGCCTTAGACTGCAACTGGTTGACGTGGTTTCTTGTTTGCCCGGCGTTTCTGAAACTGAATTTACCATAGCAGTTTACTCCTAGTATTTGCACTCTTAAGTGTATTAACCCCTTAACTGGGGATCCCGGATATATCCGTCCATTTTACATTGAGTTACAGTTAAATACACGGTTAAGGGGGTTAATTGATACAGACCGAAGCTAATTCTAAGATTGTTAGTTAACGGATCGTGGCTGCTTGTACTTTGGAATATTGCTTACTTTTGTTATTATATAAATATATCTGTAGGCTTTCCACTCTCTTTGAAGAAGGCAGCAGCTTCAAGTAACCTTCAAGGTCTTAGCTGCTCAAAGGCAGCAATTATCAACATCACATCAAAGATGGGTTCTATGGACGACAACACAAGCGGAGGGTCTTATTCATATAGAGCCAGCAAGGCAAGAACCAGTTCTTTTTTGTTATAATCAATAGAATGTGAATTCTTGAATATATTGCTGAATTTTGAGGCATCTAGTTTATTTGATATTTAAAATTTTCTTCAATGGGCTCTATGTCTTTTCCATTTGTTATTACATTGATCCTTTCTTAGGAACTTAAAAACACACCTATTTAATATAGGATTTAACTGATGGAATTATGTCAAAGCGCTTTTGTCGTAGGCCTCAGCCTTGTTTACTGAGCTGGAGAAATTGTCTAGAAATAATTGAGTTGCTTGTAATTTTTTTAATTAGGGGCCATCCATATATTATGTACACACTGAGAGGGTCGGGGGTTAGATTTTAGGAGATTTTGCCTATGTATGCTGTGCAAACATGGAAGGTTGAAAATATGCCTTTTTGCATACGTACTATATGGATGAGCCCTATTATGAAAGTTCCTAATTAACGTAATTATTGTGAGTCTTTGTTTTGAAGTTTAGGCTGCTCAGAACATGATCACAAAGGGACTATCTGTTGACCTAAAGGCAGATGGCATCATGACCTTGGCTCTTCATCCAGGTTGGGTAGTGACAGATATGGGCGGAAAGAACGCCCTGATAGACACGACAACCTGTGTGACCGGGTTGTTGAAAGTAATGGCGGAGCAGAAGACCGAAGATTCCGGAAAGTTCTTATCCTATGCAGGTGTTCTTATACCTTGGTAAAAGCCAAATGAAACTTTTTTTACTGTTGATTTTGATTAAGATTAAGAATATAATCCAAGAACGTCTAGGAACCGGCTCCACCGGGGGGGGCCCGTGCCCCCTATTGAGTGCCTGCCCCCCAGTTGGGACCCTATACTTAATGCTACATACATTAAACAACAAATGGTTGGCCCCCCCATGATTAGAAGTTGCCACCCCAACGGCCCCCCCACTTGCCAAATCCTAGAGCCGCCACTGCTAGGAGCTAACGAATATTGCCTTTTCAGGTCAATGCAGCTGTATTTTATCAAAAGTATGATCATTGATTTAGACGTTTTATCATTGATTTCAAATTATTTTTAATTTTTTTAACAGCCTAAATGATTTTGTGCACTGACTGTGTTTAGTCTTATTAATTATCCACAAGATTTTCCAGTAATTTGCTGACTTAACAAAGTTATGGCATTGAATTGGATCCTCAAACATGAATATGTTCTCTAAAATCAGTTTCAAGTTGCACTTTCATGGAGTTTCCAAGAGGAGTGTTTTATTTTTTACTCACCTATATACATATTTTATGTCTTATTTAGATGCCTATAACCTGGTTTTATTTTGTCATCAGATTTTATTGTTTATGTTATGCTTTAGAATTCCTCTGTGACTATGTCATTTATATATCTAGTTGCTTTTCACTTTGGATCGCTTATTGCAGTATGTTTGCAGGACCCTTCTTGTTTTATGATTAACCACAGCAGGCTTTTGTTTTCATTGTGATTTTTACTTAAATGAGCCCTTTAGTTGGTATTGAGTGCTGTTTAATTTGAGATAGTGAAGATACATATTTTAGACTCCCCAGCAAGAGACCGTTAAACGATTAAAATAAAAGACTATCGGGTAATCACGCAAGGGTTTAGATTCTTAGTTTTCATTGTTAAAATAAGTTAAGAATATTACAGAGACCAGAGTAACTTATAAATACTTAATACAATTGATGAATCCATTAATTTATATACCATTATTCGCGTAAATTTCACATAAGGAATTTATGTGGGAGGCAGTCGCGGCTTTATAGTTTCTGGGGTTTCACTTTCAAAATATCTGTTTGCGCGTTGCGTTCGTTAAAGCGGTGCAGAAATTGTAAAGTTCTTGAAATTTCAGTGCAGAAATCGAGAGCATTTTCTAAACCGTTGTCACGGAGAGCAGATGATTGACGGAACGTGCTTGACGAGGATCTCGACTGCCGTGCGCTAGAAGTTCTTGCAGCGTCGTGAAGTCGTCCAAGACTTTCTTGCCCTTGCACCTTACCATTTTCTTCTGACTCAGCTGCATAATGTTGGGCTGTTGCTGCTGTTCTTCCACTACTGTGCACTGGTCGTCGCCATTGGCGGTTCTTTGCCGAGCCGCGGCGGCTTCCCTTTCTCGACGCCGACTTCTGTTCTTTTCCATGTGTCGTCGCCGGTCCTCCTTTGCCCGGTACCTTCCCGTCTTGTCGACGCTGGAAGCATCGTCGTCCGTCGTGCTAGTCGGCCAGGATCTGTCCTTCTCCATCCGATGGACACGTTCTTTCGGGATGTGGCTCTTTACGGGTCTTCGTGTTATGTACCTCGAGCCGTCCGACCGCCGTTTAACCACCCATTCCATCTCCACAGAGGCGTTATTATGACCGCTGTTAGCCACGTCTTCACCATTTGTTGAAAGATGTCGACTAGTGACGTCACTGCAGGTGGAGTTCCTTCCTGGTGACTTTCCACCGGCCTTCGTGCAGATCGGACCGGTGGTAGTATGAGGTCCCGTCTGGACTGAATTTTCCAGTAACATTTGCCGGTGTGCTTGTGGTAGCATGCAATATTGACAGCTGCATTGCGCAGCCATGTTTATAAATCTGTAATCCAACGGAACGAGGTGTTCATATTCGCCGCCCTCGTCGTCTGTCTGGCACATCTGGCTTTGGGTCTTGTTTACAGAAGTGTCCGAATTGGAGCCGTGCCCACTTGGTTTGCAGCTCGGTAAGGCTTCAGGATCGGGGAGCGGACCAGGAAACGTGGGCTTCGGACTATGCTGTTCAAGAACAACGTTGTCTGGACCAACAGGCGAAAACTTAACGAAATTCTGCGGACGGTCGAAAACATGGCACTCCCCTGTAGGCTGATCCACCGCATTTCTGTGGCTAACAAAAAGCGCTTGACCGTCGCCAGACTCAAAATCGTGCGGCAACTGATTCAGGCAATACTGTTCCATAAAATCCACTTTCTCTTTGATGCACGAGAGATTCGCCTGGCGACCAAATTCAATCCTCGTTCCCATACGAGGGACTTTTCTTGTGGCGGCCGCGACACCCCTATTCGATCGAGCCTGCGGGGCGCGCCCTTCCTCCAAGTGAAGGGCGGCAACTTCGCGGCCGAGTATCGCCACATCGTCGAACTGTCTCGGGCGCTCGAGAACCGCGTAATCGTCCCGCGTTGAGGCGGGTTGTCCGCCCGTCTTCGAAGTCGTCCGAAAAGTCGTCCTCGCCGACGACGCGGCGGCGAGGTCGGCGTTACAGCGCTCCTTGAGCATCTCGTAGAACTGCTGGCATTGGAAAAAGGACGGCAGCTCGTCCTGGTTGGCGGCGTCCGGGTCGCTTTCGTGCCAGTCGATCGAACCGAAACTGTCGCTGCTTTTCTGGTGGCGATCGTGAAACGACCATTCGGCGTCCGCCAAGGGCGAGATTACACTGTCGTCGATTGCTTCCTAGATACAGTATACAAGAAACATATAGGATCAAGTCTAAATTGAATGTTAATACACTCAGTTACGTTGTATCTCACGAAGACGATATGATTAGAATCTAAGCAGCCAAATAGCATGATCTCATGAAGGTCGCTCTAGTGGTGAGATCCTGTATATTGGTATACATACATGTACGCACGAAGCAAATATTTTTATTTATTTATAATAGTAATAATTATTATTAAGGTTTAAAGTGGTTCAGGAAGGTCTGCCCCTGTGTGAGGACAACTGTTGTACACATCCAAGTCTAGTATCCTATAGTACTGAGGTTTATCTTGAACTCATTCACACTCGTAGCCATTACTAGTTTCTACGAGACTATGGGATAGGCCTAGGCCTACTAGATTTGGATGGGTACAACAGTGGTTCTCACTAAGGGCAGACCCTCCTGAACAGCGTTTAATCTAGACTCCTGGACTCTGGGGGGAAAACTGAAAAGGCCGGGGGGACTGACAAAGCCGGGGGAAATCCTGCTAGGGGCCGCTGTTAGTCCATGTAGTATTCCAAAATTTCCGGGGGAAAATTTGAAATTTCCGGGGGGAAAAGGGAAATCCCCTCCCGGAAACGGCCTAGATTAAACACTGCTCCTGAACCACTTTAAACTATTATTTATTTATTTATTTGTATAAAAAATAATCATGCACTTATATAGCACCAGTTCTAATACCTAAGGGTATCAATCAATGGTACTTCAAATCCATCCGCAAAAGACCAGGTCATTCCAGAGATCAGTCAGAGGGAAACAGCAAGACAGACCATGGAGGAAATGCTAGTTGGAAGAGATGTGTTTAAGTCTGGATCTGAAAATACTCAATGAATTGGAAGATCTAATAAAGACAGTATATTGACATTATACTGACTTGTTCTGATGACTCTTCGTCGTCGTTGCGCGTACTCTCGTCCGTCTTGCTGAAGCCGCTGTCTTGTCTCTGTGAATCGTTCTCCGTTGTTCCTGTATCGTCCGTGGCGACGTCTTCTTCGTCAATGCACTCCTGGAAAAGTTCGTCATTCGTATAGGATGATAGGCTAGCTTGTACAGTCATATAGGCCTACTGCGCGGTGATTGCAGTCTTAAAGCGTGTATCCGGATGCTTAGGCCTAATAGGGTCGACTTCTAAACTACCGCGTCGCAACCCATAGCCATAGGGTCTCTACAAAAACACCTAAAAAAGATTTACCGTGGATTCGTAGAACTTCCATTATAGCTGAGCTGCAAAATCATCGTCATCATCATCATCATCATCATCATCATCATCATCATCATCATCATCATCATCATCATCCAGTTCCATGGATGCTGTTCCCGTAGGCAGTGTTTATTCTAGCCACCTTGACATTGGGGGGATTTTGAAATGTTTAGGGGACAAGGTCTGAGTCTCCACACTTTTGGGGGGAAATTTTCATCCCCCAACCAACATAAAAATTTTGGGGGAATTTTAAAACTTGGGGGGAATTCCCCTCCCCAGAGAAGGCCTAGAATAAACACTGCCCGTAGGTGTCGACAGCCTGATTCAGTGCACAATTTGCCTCCATCGTTCTCGGTCCTGTGTAGCTCTCGTTAGTGTGTGCATCTACGCGTTCCCTCAATCCACGATATCCAACCACTCACTCTCCGCTTGGTCTGCCTCTTCTATTTTTCTCCACCCATTGTTCCTAGCATGATGATCTTCTTCACCGGTCTATTGTCTTCCATCTTGCATCCTGATTTTAAGTGGTTTAGGAGGCTAAGTAAGCCTGTGTGAAGACCACTGAAATATTAGCTGTAGTGCCATCTGGCTTAAAGCTTGTACTGAGACGGTTCCGAATGCCTGGAAACTGCTTCTACCGATAAAATGTTCACTAAAAAAAATTGAGAGACAGAATAGAGAAAATAGAAATGTGCTAAACGGGCGCAACGGGTCAAAAGAATCTCACTCAAGTGCTTCTGTATTTTCAAAGCACGGTGATTTATTTTACGGTCCAGTTGTCGTCTGGAAATGATGAACGGGGACTTACTTACCAACTGGGAGGACGTGTAATGCTCTTGATCGAATTCGAACGAAAGGCTTTCCAGAGCGTCCGGATCTTCGGTAAAGCCATCGTCGCGCTGGAAAAATAGCAAAATAGTAAAATACCACATAATTTATATCATAATTATATTTTTTTATCTACGTACGACAACAGATCGAGGCAGAAAGAGTTTCAATGCGAGACAGTCGACCGGAAGACCGAAATCGCTGGCGTAGCCACAGTGGCGGCTCCACCGGGGGGGCAGGGGCCCGTGCCCCCTATTGATTGCCTGGCCCCCCCAGTGGCCCCCCCAGTTGGGACCCTATACTTAATGCTAAATATATTAAACAACACATGGTTGGCCCCCATGATTAGAAGTTGCCCCCCCAACGGCCCCCACTTGCCAAATCCTAGAGCCGCCACTGCGTAGCCAGGATTTTCGTAGGGGGGTTGGTTTTTGTTGTTGACCGTGACCAGCTTTGGAAAAATCCTGACGAGCAAAAAAACGGTATCACCTCTACTTTTTAGCTGACAAGCAACATCAAAGGTCTTCGCCTCTTACTAATTAGACCTTTACCGTTTATAGCCAAGGGGTAGTGACCTCTAAGACGCGTCAAAAAATAAAAAATGCATGGAAACTCATAAAAAATATTGTTTTCGGCCGCCAAGGGGTTAACCCCCAATGTTGATGCGCCCCCTATTCCGGAACCCTGGCTACGCCATTTGGGAGGTTCGATTCGAACATAATGATTTATGCATGGTTTACATCCTCACATTCTCTCGTAGGCCTATACTGATTACGGCACCTCAGCAATCATTACACACTTTACGCATATGTAAGTGTCATCGTTTACAGGCCGTATAATAAACAAAGCTATCGTGGGTTAAGAAAGTCGCTTGAGGTGTTATAGTTGTTACAAAAAAACAACACAAAAACAAAAGATGGAAGCATCAGTTTGAACCCTTAAGAGACAGGGGCGTAGCCAGGAATTTGATTTGGTAGGGTATACATATTTTGGGTGGGTATAAATCTTAACTATAAACCGCATAAACCATATAAACCATACTGTATATAACCACATGCAAATCACATAAAAAACTTTAAGATAGACTGATTTGGGGGGGCATATATATCTATAACCGATATACCCCCGTCGCTACGCCCCTGTTAAGAGAGAGATTTCATGACTTGTAGTGGATAAGGAGCACGAGGAGATATACTGCAATCACTTATTGGTCCTTATTGTCTTTCCAGTTCTTTCCTATCGCCACTGCAGATCTCTTCGCTGCTCGTGTAATCGACGGGTATGAGGCGCTTGCGTGTAACGAGAGTGGTTCGCGCAGGTATTTTTATTTTTTTATAAAAAAAGCGGAACCTAATCTTTCGGAACGAACGCCTCAGTGATGAGTGTCTGGTCTTGGTGCAGAAGCAACAGATGTTCTTATTAGCGCTGTCTGTCGTTGCCTTCACCGGGCGATGGTCGGGCACAGAACAGCGCTTCATAAATTTCCTCTTCATGTCCGAGTGCGTGGTCTAGACCCTATATAGCAGCAGCAGCAGCAGCAGCAGCAGCAGCAGCAGTTCGCGTCGGAATACTGTATCTCCCAAGTATCAAAGCGTTCTAATTTGGCGAGGCCACTTAAAACCTACTGACTGCATCTGTCTGTCTGACAGTCTATCTGTCTCTCTCTCTCTGTCTCTCTCTGGCGCTCTCTCCTTCTCCCTCGGATCCTCTATAGTCTATACTTTTCTCGTTTCCCATTAGCCTTTCTTCCCCTATCCATCCACCACCTCCTCGTCCTTCCCATCTTCTTCTTCTTCTTCTTCTTCTTCCTCCTCCTCCTCCTCCTCTAGTACCCTTCCCTTCTTCCCTGTTTCGTGTGTTCTGCTGCTTTTGTGGCTGACGTCTTGTGATCGGACATCATCGTCTGGCGTTTGCAATTCTTAGGCTCGGCTGCTGACGAGAGAGTCTCTGACCTCGACAGCAGGTGCGATATGAGCGATGACGTCACGAGATGAGCACGGCGAACGGACTCACCTGACCAGTAACAGCACAACCGACCGATTGCAGGTGATGAGGACGACGACGACGATGATGCTGAGCTGCTGACTATGAAGATGACAATGAAGGCGATGATGATGATGATGATGATGATGATGATGATGATGATGATGATGATGATGGCGACTACGACTCACCTGACCAGTTAGATAAGTTCTCGACAACAGCAGACAGATGAACGGAAGATCAGAGCGCATCAACCTCAGCACCTGGTCACGTGACTTCACGGTCTCTCCATTTATCTGCAATAAGAGAAGGTGTTTGATGTAATTCGTTCGAAACGTTTATATAGCGCTCGATGGGCACTCGGTCTATAGATTCTACGTCTATTCTGGAAAACGTCACTGCTGAATTTACTGAAAAATACAGAAACAAGTACAGTTACTACACTAAAAACACGATGAAAGAAGGGAAACGCCTATATACTGTAAACTTAAAACCATCAACAACCTCAGGAGAAAAGCTATCAAATCGGAATGAACGAAGGAACGGACGAATGGGCTTAAAACCTGAAAGGATGAATGAATAACAGACATAAAGTGTCTACCGGTATATCTAAGGGAATTCCATTGATGCCTTTCACAGTCGACGCAGGATTTGAAATTGAGAGCATCAGCCTATCAGTACAGTGTTTATTCTAGCCACCTTGACATGGGGGGGTTGAAATGTTTGGGGAGGGAAAGATTTGTCTCTCCACGCTTTTTTTTGGGGGAGGATTTTCATTCCCCAAGCCAACATATACAAATTTTTGGGGTGATTTTTAAAACTTGGGGGGATCTCCGCCCTCAAACAGGCCTAGAATAACCACTGTATCAGTATCATATGATATTTAGGTGGATCATGCCATTTGAATGTAATTCTTTAGAGACAATTTGGCACACCCTTATTAAGGCAGATAATTGCACTATCTATTAAAGATTATTGCAAACGGAATCGCAATTTGCACCTTTATTAATCTGTCGCCGATTCTTGCTCGATCGTCTTTTGCAGCATTTCCGTCAGGATCGATCTAAAAACAGGAGGACACAATAGATACAGGATAGATCAGAACCGACCTAAACTTCCGACGTTCTTGCTGTATTCCGAAGGTCACGTCGACCTATCCATCGGTCGTCCACCTGACCGATCGCGTGGAAGCGAGCGCTGTCCTGCATGGTCGTCCCAGGAAAATATGGATCGACCACATCCGTACCCAGACCGGTGAGATTCCATCGACTCTCTGGAGACGTGTCATCCGGCGGGGTCATGGTCAAGGGGTAACTCAACGACCCCCGCTGGCCACGTGCTTCTGATGATGATGATGATGATGATGATGATGATGATGATGATGATGATGATGATGATGATGATGATGATGATGATGATGATTCCAAAAGTCTTTTCCTCCGTAGCTATAACAACCAGCCTTTTCGCCTCATGGATACACTGACCTCTGCCTAGCCGACAATCCACCTTGCCTATGGCTAGCCTATATATCAAGAAAGACGAAGCGCATAAGAATAAGCAGCTACTACTGTACTACTCTCCAAAGCGCGCTATATAAATAATTCACGAGATTTTACTTACTGACAGTCTAAGCCTTTATCCACGCAAAACACCTGGACATGCGGAAAGTCAGTGATCAGTCAGGCCTATCTACCACCGCACCATGCATCATCATCATCATCATCATCATCATCATCATCATCATCACCACCATCACCATCATCATCATCTAATCATTAGCATTATCAAGATCGATTACCATGCTCACCAGTTTCCTTGAACTGGTTCCATCAACAGATCATGCAAACGAGTCGGCAGCAATGGCGTAGCCACGGGGGGAGGGGTAGGAGGGACCCGGCCCCCTTTTCTGGATGGGACTGGTCATGGAATTTGTGTAAAACCGTCGAGTAGTTGCGAGGGAAGGGGGTAGTGAGTATGAGAATGTGGGAATGAGCGAAGGAAGTTCAAAGCGCAGAAGATTGATACGACGGCGTTTTTTGCACGTCAAGACTTTTTCGCCGGAACACCTGAAAATGTCGATCTCTCCCTCCAGCTCCCCCCATTTCAGAATCCTGGCTACGCCACTGGTTGGCAGGCACGGCAGTTCAAATATCACAGCGGCTGCCCGAACAGGATAATTTTTCCGAGGATCACAGCCCCACCTAGTGTCTGACACCCTGTTGCTCAGGAATGCACGGGATCGAATTTGGATATTGGATAACACTACAGGATTTGCGGGATATCGTTTGGCTATTCTTGAATATTCTTGTTCTGCACAGTTCACCACCACCACTGCACCATCAATCTTATCTTATTATTATTATTAAACCTGATTAGTTTAACTCCCTATAAGAACTTAACACATTTCAAAAACAAGAACAAGGTATTTAACAGGTTTTAACTAAATGTTAAAATGGACGGATATAGTTGGGGTCCCCAGTTTTACTTTGGGAGATGTTAAGATCCATTCTCTTTCTCTCAAGCTAGCTTTTTATCGACAAAGCGTTGAAAGGTATGGTGAAAGGAGCGAGATGAAAACGGAACACGTAACCGAAAAAAGCGGATATAATTGATCTTCGTCAGATGAGCGTGGCATTAAACAATGGATTCAATCGAATACAGCTGCAATACACAAGTTCATGCAGGGCTATTCGACTTGAGGCCCGCGGGCCCAATGTGGCCCGCTGCGGTCAAAGATGTGGCCCGCGGATCATTCCAAAAACAGTGAAAATGTCTTAAATTGCATCGTATTAATGATCTCTCAAAGCCGATTCTCGGACCTCTGGTCCGCTGCGGTCTCCATTTTCAAAGTTTCGGCCCCTGAGTGAATAATAGTTGAATAGCCCTGTAGGCCTACTACAGCGTTTGAGAGTACAGAGAATAAATTGGATTTTCAACTTAGAAGAGATGCTCGTCTGCAGTATAGGCTAACAACTGTAAAATCTGGACGACTTTTACTGCTTAAGCCTCCTTAACCCCTTAACTGGGGATCCCGGATATATCCGTCCATTTTACATTGAGTTACAGTTAAATACACGGTTAAGGGGTTAAGGGCATCGCATGCTGCGACAATTCGAGGTCTGGGGTAGAGAATATCTACACAGAGGGTTCGTATTTCAGCCGATAGACAAAGTTCAGAACACGTTGTCACTCGATACCTGCTGAGTGTCAGGGTTCGCAGGACAGGAGTAAGAAACGGTTAGCCATGTTTTGAAATCTCGCAACAAGATCCAAGGTTTTGGGTGACAGATCTTTGCTTTCACACCAAAACGACGCCTTTGACAGACTGAAGCCGTTTAGGCCTATATGTGTCAACTTAAACAAATCATCTGCTGCAAATTCTAAAATGCCCCTTCAGCGTTTTTTAAAATTTTTAAAATTTATAATAATAATAATAATAATAATAATAATAATAATAATAATAATGACTGAATTCTAAGTAGCTTGGTAGGAGTTCTCCAGTGTTTGTCAATGGGGGATTATTATGCATGATTACCATCGACTGACGCCAGGTGCGTTATTAAAATGGCGCTATAGAAGTTCCTATGTTGTGTTATGATGCTTTTTGTAATGCAATTCTCGTGTTAACTTTTGTTTTAATTTCCAGTTTCATCGATCGATAAGAACATAACACTAATTTTTCCCGATTTAAGCAAATGAACTTGCAAACAAGCAGGCAGTTAAGTGTGGTTAGTGAAGTGAACAAGAGGAAGGTATCTTGCACTGATAGATTTGACACTAGATTATAGTTGTCGCACTCAAAACTGACTGATCCATCCAGGCCAGTCACTGATAGCAGCCAGCCAAACAGTGCTAGAAGTTGACTGGACGAGAGATATTGGAAAATACCTAGCCATCGGCAGCGATTTTAGACCCATAAAAGAAATATTAGATTGGATATGTGCACCGTTGTGATGGATGTAGACTGAGCCTCTATATAGGGAACCTGGAGGCTATCATCAAAAACCCTAAATGGCTGCAACCGATATGTCATAATAGCGCCATTATCCGCATAATTGGTTTTCTTATTTCCACGGATCTACGGGCAAAAAAGAAGACAGCATTTCATTTCAAGGAGAAATGAGAATGCACGGAATCGGGGTTAATATTGGAGAATGCTCTGCATTATATTATCTGCTTATCTTTGCATACAGAAATCTACACTGCACTCTCCAAGTATATTATTTTCACTGAAAGTAGATGCCAAAATCAGATGCCCCCGACGATGGCGCGGTCAGAGTTACACACGAGATGCCCACGAGTTCATTTTTAGAACCCAATCCAACCCAACCGAATTTCGGATGTGATAATTTTTACCTCTCCGATGTAAACTTTTGTTCCTGAATCGCCGTTTTCTGACTGGCAATTGACGTCACTTCCGCTCTGATACCATAGAGTCAATCCAAACTTTTCGTCTTTGCTGCTTCTATGCAATGTTACTTCCTACAAACGTTTGTGAAAGAAAGCGAGATTAGGCCTACGTCGTACGAGACAGGAACTGTATGGACACGTACGCAGTGCAGTAGATTCGCATAAAATCACTCATGATGGCATTCGCATTTCAATCGGATTGCAGAGGGTTTTGAAATGTTCTTTTCGATAGGATGAATTTTCTTATCAAATTGGCCGAACAATAAACTGTTATTTACATAAACTAAAGCAAAATGGACCCGGAAAAGAAAAAAAATAACGGAAAAATCGGAGTATAGGAGGACAGAAGAAGAATAAGAAGAAGAAGAAGAAGAGGAGGAGGAGGAGGAGGGCGGAGGAGGAGGAGAAAGGCAACGTCTGAATGTCTGAGTGTGTGAAGATGCGCATGCACTGTAGAGTAGCCTACATCCAGTAACGAAGCTCTAATGTAAATGACGATTGACAGTGTCGTCGCTAGAGACGCGTTCAGCACAGGAACGATATCTGAATAATGAACAAGGATCGGTCAACGCTGCAAACGGTCTAATAGTAAGCCTAAGAATCTCCTTTCCCCGTCTGTGAAGAAACGGAGAGAGAGAGAGAGAGAGAGAGAGAGAGAGAGACAGACAGACAGACAGACAGACAGACAGACACTTGAAAGAGACGAAATGCAGAGAATAAACTTCCGGATTCCAAACTGGCCACAGATGCTGCATGGTTTTCTGGTTCGGTTCTAAGGCCTACATAGTTAGTCAGTCTCTCTCGAACAGCACATGTTCGATCGGTCAGGGATAGGGGAGAGCGGGGTGTTGTCTGTTCCCCTTTGGCAGAGGTCAACAATTTTGATTTTTAGCTCTCCTCTCCTCCCCCACTTCACACCGAAGAGAGGGCTCCAGGGATATTTCTAGGATTGTGAATTGGGGGGGGGTGTCGACCTCAAATTGGGGTGGGGGTCAGAGCTAATTAGTATGCATTTTGTATGCATACCATTGTCACATTACCAAATTTTGGAGGAGTCGACCTCAAATTGGGGGAAGGGGTGTTGAGGGGTGTTAGAGGGTGTAAAAAGTCCCTGGAGGGCTCAACTTCGACGTACGATTATATATTGAATTGAATATCCTCTGCGTTTTCATTAATCGACCAATGAATATGACGCTTGATGGACTACTGCAACTCCTGCAAGTGGAAATATATACTCATAGCAGCGGCGAATCCAGGCATTGGCATCCCCCAGTGCCCTCCCCAGTTGGGGCCCTATACTTAATGCTACATACATTAAACAACAAATGGTTGGCCCCCGGCAGTTTTCTATAAGAGCCGCCACGATCCCGGCCCAGTTTTTTCCAAATTTAGGCAAACTTGGCCTGTCAACGCCGCATTAAAAAGAGGTGTCAGACTTGCGGCTTCCACAGGTTTTAGCGACCATTCTAACGCCCCGCTGCTGTCAGAGTTAGAATTGCACCTCATAAATGGTGGTTCCGGTTTCTCCAGTCTCGTTCCAGTGGCAGTGGAGACCCGGCTTCCATCTTCCGTCGTCCGCTTCAAGTGGCAAAGGTCGACGTTTCGTTTGACAGACGCCGCTGAAAACGAGACAATCGTCCTTTATATAGCGCAGTCAAAACGTTCGTTTCGCCATTATATAGGCCTATTTTTTTATACTGTATGAAGCAAGCCGAAGGTCCGCAAATGAAATTTATTACCTTTGGGGGGTCTCCGCGTGAGTTAAGCTGCATAGATGGGAGCCCGAATTTCCGCTCGATTATACCGTTACTGTCTTCGCGGACAACATTTCCGAGGGGCAGAGGATGGAGGGGGAGGGAAAGGGACGCAAGAATCAGCCAGTTGTCGGTGACGCTCCCTTCGGTGACATCAATCACAGCCATTCGAAGACAGAAAATCGGTTTCCGAGGAGAACTGATGTTTCTGTCGATAGAGGGGATGACGTTCCGTCGACCGACAGAAGACGGGACAATAGCTTAGCGCATCTCGACGGAGCTGTCTATCCCGGATTCATTCGAAGCTCCGAGTTAATCCTCCTCCGGTCAATGCCCGCGAAGCGTTTTCTTTTTCGGGAGGATTATCAGCTTTCAAGATCAAACGCTTCCCGATAAAGCGACTCACTAATAATTTTTTCAGGGGCCCAGAGGAGGGCCGGGGACCCCTG
Source organism: Metaphire vulgaris (assembly GCA_018105865.1). Classification (NCBI taxonomy): domain Eukaryota; kingdom Metazoa; phylum Annelida; class Clitellata; order Crassiclitellata; family Megascolecidae; genus Metaphire; species Metaphire vulgaris. Next base: position 3,443,905 of record CM030837.1, on the reverse strand, counting down.
TTAATTTTGGACTGGAACCGGTCGTGAGATTCGCGCAAAACCGTTGAGTATATATGTTTGGGGAGGGGATAGGTAGTAAATGAGATTGAAGAAGAACCCTGCACAACAAATTTATTGTTTTTGTAAAAGTTTTGTTTCTAGAACAATTTTTCGTGATTGTGCCGGTTGATGTGCAGAAATATAGTTTTGGTTTTGCTGCATCACGTAGGAACTATGAGAAATTGCCAGTTAACCATTTAGCAGGAATTCATATTTATTACTGTTAACCGGTGAAATGCTTCACCGTGCATGTTCCGTCACTAAAAGCACTAAGATTTGCTGGGAAAGAATTTCAAATGTAAGTGTAGGGAATAAATCTTTAGTGACATGTCTTCATTCTTCTGCCATATATGATTTGATCGCTTTATTTATCAGGTGAATGCAGTTTGGCACTCTCTATAGCTGCCAAGAAAATCGTCAACGACGTCTTGGAAGGCATTCCACGTATATATCTTTTTCTGGACCAACTAAAAGATCTTCGAAGCGCTATCCATCCACTCATAAATCCTCTGATCTGAGGCCTACAAAATTTCCTCTTTGATTTTGGCATCACTTATTTTATCTTGGGAACAGCTGTCTTAACTCTTAAGTGACGGAAAGCATCAACGTCTTAAGCATCATCTGTCTTAAGTGACGGAAAGCATCCTCAACAGTGAGCAAAAGGGTTAAGAAAACGGACTTTCAATTTTGAAAGCATAGACAATAATATCTCTTGATCGCAAAATGTAATGTCTCAGAACCTAATCAGACTGCATTAAAATTAATAATTAATTAATTAATTACTAATTAGAATCAGAATAGCGTACTTGTGACATTCAAGGAAAAATCAACTCACAAATTCTTAGAACTATTGTGAAATTTCTTACTATCACACATCAATGCATAATAAATACATAAAAATTACCCTCTGAAAGTCCATTTTGTACCTCTAGGGGTAGCCTACTCGTACCACCGTTTGGGAACCAGTGGCCTAGACTGCTATAACCGTACACCCACCTGTAAGAACTGTGAGCCAGATGGGACAGAGACGGTGTCCCTTCGACGTCGGAACCGAGTCCCAGACGGAAATTGACGTCCGTCTGGGTGGCCACAGACGCCACCGATGGAGTGGGGGTGGGGGGCACCGATGCCGAATGACAACTTCTCCACATGACGGCCTCAACAATATTAGATCCTCGAGAGAGAATGGAAACCTCTCCACCTGAACAGGATGCGCTGGTCACCACTGCTGCTGCTGCTGCTGCTGCTGCTGCTGCTGCTGCTGCTCAGTTCATCGCCATCTCCAGCGACCGAACGGTTCATCGCCATCACCATCGACCAATCAAATTCTGCAAAAATCATCGTACCATAATAATAATAATAAAAATCATAATATCATCATCATAATAATCATCATCATAATCAATAATAATCATCATCATCATAATCATCATCATCATCATCATCATCGACACTCGTTTTCTGACCCAGACTCAGGCCCATCATAATAGTCGGCAACATCAGGGTCATCATCAGAAGTGCGGCCTATCATCACCAGGTAGGTTCAGAGAATAGCACTACGTACCACGTCTAAGTTCGGGGTTAAGTGTCGCCGTCTTCGCCACTCGTGAACAGAGACCCTGGTGTCTCAACCAGGACCTCGCCGCCATTATGAAATTATAATAGGGTGGCACTGAGCGGACATACCGCAATAAAGTAATGCAATTAATCTAATTTATATAGCGCTCGGCAGCTCAATTTCTACAAATTAGCGGGGTTTTCTTCGGCGCTTTTTCGTCATCGACGTCCCTTTCTGTCCCGTCCTGTGTTTCTGCGTCCAACCGAGCAGGTCGCCGAGAGAACTGCAGAATGGCCGACGGGCCCTTTTCATCATTTCGTCAATTTCTTGGCGACCTCGCCGCCGTTTACTATAAGGTTTTATTATTTTATTATTTTAAGTGTGTTGACCTTTTTTTTTTTCTCGTCATACCGCTATAAGGTTTTTATTATTTTATTATTTTAAGTGTTGACGACCTTTTTTTTTTTTTTTTTTTTTTTTTTTTTTTTTTGCTTGTCGGCCATTTAGCACTGTGTCCCAGGCCCCAGCTCGGGCCCCTCTGCTGAACTGACATTTTAACCGGGGTGTTATTATTCGTTTTATTGTTAATTATTATTCATCATCGGACGGCCCCTCAGCCCGCCGGGCCTGTCCAGTTGCCCCCTGTGTTTCGGAGGGCCTGCAACCGAGTGCTGTAGGCTACAAGTGTTTTGGCGATTGTGTGCAGCTGCTTTGTCAGCGGCTGTCCATTGATTACGTCAACAATAATTTTTGGCAATTATTGACCTCCTCTGAGTCCCCTCCTCATGGAAAACAGCTCAAACTTTCGGTGACCCTCTAAAATTATGTTAAAAACTTCCACCACCACCCCCTACAGGCTAAACTATTTTATACAGTATACTATAATAGATAAAGCCTTCGTTCGAATTTTACAAATCAAAATACGATGACGCAAGATTATGACTCCCTAGGTAAGAGCCGCAAACGGTTAAGGATTAAAATGGTGGTGGGCGGTTGACGGGCGGGCGAGTGTGAACCATGGAAGACCGATGCACCGACTATTAAAATAAAATTCGTTTTTTTTGGTTTATTAGATTTATTGTAAAAATGAAATTGGTTCAACAAGTGTCAAACTTTTTCAAACCCTCCCCTATTTTGGCGATGTAATTAATGGACAACCCCTCAGGTATTTATTAAAGCGGCCCGTTTTGTAGACAGCTTAACTGAAAACCCAAAAAAACAGTAATATTTCAACGTCGTCATTTTCTATTGTTCGATTGCATCTCCAGCTGCTCTTGCATGTTAAACGTGAAAAATGGCATGCACTATAATTCAATCTACATGTACATACCTCTCGCCTTGTACAATGTACAGACTTTATATCTTGTAAACGATGTTAATTTACAACTGATAGCTAGTCGGGGGATATAGTGATTTAGTGTCGACTGCAAAAATCGAGAGATGATGATTGGTTCCACGAAACGCATGTACGCTGAATCAATTTTAGCGTCAAAGGAGAAAGGTCAACGACCTCTCGTCTAGCTATTCTGACCCCAACTGAACTCTGAACTCTGAACTCTGTCAACCTTCGACACAGACTATTAAACGGTCTCGAATAGTATCCGGAAATCTCATCGGACAGTTTTGAGTTTTCCAGAATGATATTTTCTGACGATTTATGACCGTACCGACGAGACTTTTACGCTGTCCGTGACACAAACTGATGAAGATTTTACCGTCTACGGAAGACATAAGTTACACTAGAGACGAAATCAAAGTCCAACTGCGGGTTTCGACCATAAACTCGAGCGTTTAAGCCAAGCTGGTGCACCACGCCAAGCAGCTTTCGAGTAGCGCTGCACACATTCTGTAGACTTACTTACTTACTTACTCGTTTGCTTACATGCTTAGATACTTATTTGCTTCGATAAGCATGTCTAGCAGAATCAGAGTTCGAAATTTTAAACGACAGCTGGAGTGCGTGACTACACTTCGCAAATTTTCGTCGTCATCATCATCGTCGTCATCATCATCATCGTCGTTGTTGTTGTTGTCGTTGTCGTCGTCGTCATCATCGTAATCATCGAACTTCTATAGCGTCATTTTAGCAATGTTTCTGACACCATTCGAGTGTAAATGAGTTTAATGAGGTATGTGGAAACGTTGTCGGGAAGCGGGGTAGGAGTAGGGGAGGGGTTATGGCGAACAAACTGCGCAAAAAGATCGACTAGAGAAACCGACCGAAGAGAGTAAATAAGTAAAATCTCGTGGATTTATGTAGCCTTTGGAAAGTAGTACAACTGTAGCTGCTTATTTTTAGACGCTTAGTCTTTCTTAAAATCGCTATGGGAAAGGTGAATGATCAGCCAGACAATGGTCAGTATATTCCAATGACATTATGGCAGTGAGGCTAGGTAGCTATAGCTATGGAGGAAATGATTTTAGAAAAAGGAACGATCTAAGCCTAGATCTGAAGACATGAGCAGTAGGGGCGTAGCGACGGGGGGGGGTATATCAGTACATATACTTTCCCAAAACCACACTACCTTAAAATTTTTAATGCGTTTTTTAATATTTTCAAAGTTTTAAAGATTTTTACCCCCGCCCACCAAATCACATTATCCCCCCAAAAAAAAAATCAAATTCCAGGCTACGCACCTGATGAGGAAATAATGCAGGAACTATGGAAAATGAGAATTCAGAATTCATTGCTTGACAGAGAAGAAATCCGCGCTCCACGTGGAGTGAAGTATAGGTCTAAGAGCATCATGATTTCGTATCGAATAACGAGACGAGATAGAGAGACAAATATTCTCGAAAACAGCATCTAAGACTAAGACTCGGTGAAGGACAGTGTATTAATTGCGACGCTTAGCGCAAAGTGTGCGTTTAAAAACGGTATCGCGGTTTACCTGCTAAACGGCAAAGCAGTTTAGGCCTACCGCTGCTAAACCCTGCTTCAATAAAATCTAATGGCGTCGTCCACCAAGTTTAGGCTATACTGCAGGGTCATTTCTAGGATAATCAATTTGGGGAGTGTCCATAAATTCTGGGGGTCCCCTACCAAAAAAAGTCTGACAAGCAAAAAGGTCATCCCTTAGCTGAGATTGGGAGGTGTTCGGGGGAAGGAGTGTCGGTCTCAAATTTGGGGTTTGGGGCGTTGGGCGGTGTTAGGGGGTATAAAAATATCCCTGCTATACTGTAATTCGATTGACGGTATATATAGAAAGTTCTCGGATAAGAATTCGACTGTAGCTGACATCGACAGCACGATTACAGTTTGACACGTAACTGTTTCTTCGCCATCGATTCTATAAACTACGTTATTTTGTTATTTCGTCTCGATATCAGTTCTACAAAGACAAAGCCAGCGGTCGCTAGGGGCGAGGGAAAATTAATTAGTTGGCGGGGGTTTTCGCCCTCGGGAGGTTCACGGAGCTTCCGTTGTTGTTGGGCTGAACGACCGCTTTGTGTTTTGCTCTTGCAGCCAGGGCCGCCATGATGCTCACGACACACAGTGACTTTCTCTTGAAATTCTTCAATCAGCACACTGTCCAAAATGTTTTCCTCCGGTTCCAAGGAATTATATTTGCTGCTCCAACCTTTCCATTTCACCAGGTATTTGAATTTTCGTTTTCGCGTTCTGGATTCAGAATGCATTGCGCCTCGAAGAATTTCTCCCCAATCTCGGAGAGTTCCATTCGGTACCCAAAAATCCGACCAATTTGCTTGATTTCTGGCGAAAATGGTTGAAACTAATTCCGTGTTGAAGCTGCTGCTGCTGCTGTTGCTGTAGCACCAGCTGTTGCTCCACTCCGATTGTTGATGCTGCTCGCGTGATTTAGCCTTGCTGAGCGTCTCCGTTGAGTTTCTCCGCTTCTTCCTTGAGTCCCATAGACTTCCGGTCTCGGTTTGAACACCCAGTGATTTTTGACGGCCGATCTGTTCTAAATTATTAATGAGTGTAATCTTTCACTTATAAGCAATTCAGACTGTAATTGGTGCAGATTTTAAGGGCAGACAGCTTCGTTGAACTAAAACTCGACTGAACTTTTAGTTTCTAATCTTAATAGCGCTACCAATTGTATATATAATTATTTCTTATATATATATAGTAACGCCATCGGTAAAAAGCCACAATCGTCATCACGGTCACATCATCACACATCATCACATCTTGTGTGATCATCATCACCGCCAAACAATGAAGCTGCTTACGATCAGCGCGGTATTTGCCGGTGGATGCGAAGAGCCAGGAGATCATTTGGTGGAGGTTGACGTTGCATTCTCTATATACTTTTCCATCATCATGGTGGTAGCGGTGTTAGTTTCGTGAAATGGAGCTTTCGGGCTCTTCGGGGGCTCGCGATGGGTTTCTTTATTTCGCCGACAACATCGTCCAACTGGGTTTTGACTGTTTAATATTAACAATTATTTGCTTCCATGAATATTCCAAACTAGATGTTATCCCAAATCGTTTTCTCAAAACAGTTATTAATAAAGATCTTAGCACTATCAATCTGATATCAACTTTATTTTCTTCAGTGATCTGGTGCCAGACTAAACTATTAGTTCTTGAGAAGTTCTCAAAATTGAACTAAAACTTTGCGAGACTTTATCTATCTTAGCTATCTCAATCAGGCTCCGCCTCTTTTGCACCAATTATATGATTCGCAGATATATCAATATACTTATATATTTATATATTCATCGTATTTCGGTACAAAGCTATCACAATCGCCATGAGGTTTTATCATCATTATATCATCATATATCTAATTATCAGTTACCGCCATCATCAAACCATCATTAATCTTTTCGGCGTTGAAATGTGGTGGTATGTTCGCCATTGTTAACAATCACCGACTCCGCGTCAATAGTATCTTGACGAAAGTCCACGAGGCAGCGATTGTACAGAGATGCAGTCTCTATACAGTGAAACTTCGTTATAGCGAACTCGGTTATAACTTACAATCGGCTATAAAGTACAGCAACGTGTACGGTCCTGTGGGATGCGCTGCCGTCTAAGATGATATTGGATATAGCGTACCTTTTATTAGCCGGATTTTAACCCGCAAACCCTTTAGTTAGTCGTTATTATTATTATTATTATTATTATTATTATTATTATTATTATTATTATTATTATCATCATCATCATCATCATCATCATCATCATCATTTAGCTGAAAACATTTGCGACCGACAATTGCGACCGACAATTTACGGCTTAGCAGAATATTAAAACTCACTTCATACATCAAAACCATTCTCCCTACGAAATCTGATAATCCCAAAACATCCTCAATCCACTCGATCCCTCTCTCTCTAATGCCACTCTCCTTCATCCTCCGAATCAATCAAATCTCAAAATTTGCAACCGTGCTTTTTATCTGTTGCAACCGTAACTCTGGGGCTCCATTCCCGGCTTCCAGCATCCTCCCTCCGCTGTCTACACCATGGTCTAATAACAATTTCCGAGTCACAATAGTTCCTTCCCTTCTTGCAAAATCTCCTCAAATTGTTCTTTCTAAACTCAAAGCATTTATCTTACAAAAAATCATTCCCTCCATGGCTGTAACATCCCAAGCGCAATTACCCTTTTGACTAATTGACCCTGCATGAATGACCCCCACCTTTGGCTATAGCTACTACATACTGAGATTAAGCGCATAGGAATAAGGAGCTATTGTGGTGCTGCTTTTGAAAGCGCTATATAAATTAAATTAGTGAGATTTGAACGCAGGCGAAGCTACTGAGAGCGGATTTCCAATTTAAGGGGAATTTGAGGTCACGTTTTTCCCACCGACATACTTCATTTGAGATTGAGCGCATAGGAAACTTCGGTGCATCTTTTGCTTTAGAAATTAACCAGCACTTACCGTGAATTCCTGACCAGCACACGGAAAATGTGAGGTTATGGAAAGACATGAAACAAGAATAAATGGAGAAATTTCCTGTCTAGCTATTGCCACAAATTAGCTGGCAGAAAACAACCATGATGTTGATGACTTACTTACTTACTTACTTACTTACTTACTTACTTACTTACTTACTTACTTACTTAGTTACTTAACCGTATTTTTCATTGGTCGGAATTTCCTTTTGAAAACAAATCAGCTAAGATATCTAGTTATCTACTAACGCTTCTCTCCGTTCAATCTCTTTTGAAATGTGTTTATCCCTCGATATAGTAAATCGACATTTTCGAAATACCTATTATACTGTATCGATATATCTCAACGCCTCGGCCCGGCCCGGCCCGGCCCGAGCGCGACGGACAGAACGAAATCATACATCCTGGTAACAGAACTGTTAGCGAACCGTGCCTTTCCATGCCTCATAAACGAAAGACATTTGAATAATAGCAGCTCCTCGACACAGACAGAACCCGTTAGTTCGCCAGCTCCATTCGTAATAAATCTTTCGAGAGAGAGGTAGAGAGAGAGCAGCTCATTATAGAATTCCGAAGATAGAATATCAAAAAACAATCCTACCCCTTTGAGCCAATATGCAACCGGGGGGTTCACGGTGGCAGTGTCGTTTTCTCATCATCTATCTCACCCTCTTTCATAAACAAACACGAATTCAGGAGCTGTTTATACAAATGTCGAGAACGCACGAAGAATTTTTCTATTTCAGCCATTGTCCGTCGCTTTTAAATCAACGCGGTGGTATTTCTTCTTTGTGTACTATATAACCGGCGCTATAAAACTGCATTCGATTTGGCTATTATTATTATTATTATTATTATTATTATTATTATTATTATTATTATTATTATTATTATTATTATTATTATTATTATTATTATTATTATTATTATTATTATTATCAGTGGCGGTTCCACGTGGGGATGAGTGGGGATGCATTTCCAGTCTCCACACCAGACTTTTTTTGCTTGTCAAACTATTTTTGGGTAAAAGTCTAGTAAAATGACGGGGAAAACCTGTGGATGACGACCTTTTTTGCCTGTCAACCTATTTTTCGGATAAGTCTAGTAAAATTTGAGAAAAATTGCCTTATTTGCTTGTCAGCCTTTTTCTTTTTCGGCAAAAGTTTATTGATTCCTCCCTCTCTTTCATCCCCCACCAACTTCCTATGAATTCATTTCATCCCCCACCAAAAATCCTGGAAGCGCCACTTATTATTATTATTATTATTTATTTATTATTATTACTATTATTATTTTTATTATTATTATTATTATTATTATTATTATTATTATTCTTGTCCTCTGGTAGGTTTGTTCCTGTCTTCCCCTTCTTTGTCCTCTTGTCTTTAGCATCTAAGCATACAAATAACAAAACTTTCCAGAAAACTGCACTTGCGATGCATTAAAAGACTGCGTCAAAAAGCTGTCAGTCGCTGCACAACTAAGCTTTCCCCTTAGCCGTTAAAACGCAGGCGTATCTCTCTGTCTGTCTGTCTGTCTGTCTGTCTCTCTCTTTCTCTCCTTTCCCTCTACATATATCGCTGGATAGGCCTTCTTGACACTGTGCCCCATCAACGATCCAGTCTGTCTTTACACTGACCGCTAAATACGGCAGATCTCATTAATAATGCTCAGAGGTTAGATTACTTTTTCAGAGGTGCCGGATCTCCTTATTTTTCATCCGGCCACAAAATTTCTTCACAACTTTTTAAAATTAATTTTAAACGAACATTTAGAGTAGCCTACAGTTCACGTTTTCCTTCATTTCCCGTGCACGCATAGTGCTAAAGTAAACAATAAAAGATCACAACGAATAAAACGTACGTTCTGGATCTCATGCCAGACGTTCCGGATCTCTTGTCAGACGACCCGGATCGGAGATCCGGCCAGATCCGGCTCAATTTAACCCCTGCTAATGCTATCCGATAGTCAGACGGCTTCAGCACTATAGAGCGAAACGCATCAACAGTATCGAAGTAACAGCAGATATGCTCTTAATCTATCTAAAGATGCAACTGTCTTCCAACGACTACACACTGCCGATTAGTGCAGGCAAGATGAAAGTTAGATTCAAAGACAAGAAGACAACGAAGGAGAATACAGGAACGAACTGTACCACAGAGAACAAGAGGGCAAAGAATAAGATTACATGAACGTGGTTTTCACACAGGGCAGAGCGGTTTTCACACGGAAGATCATCATCATCATCATCATCATGAACCCATCATCATAACATCATCATCGTCCACCGTCGTCACCGTCATCACCACCACCACCACCATCATCATCACCACCACCACCATCATCATCATCATCAATTCATCATCATCATCATCATCATCATCATCATCATCATCGTCGTCATCATCATCATCATCATCGTTATTAGTTGATTTTAGTGAGTTTATTGGTATAATTTAGTTTTTAATGTTTTACGTATTATTTCTTTCTCTAGCGACTCCTGTTCTGTCCGCCCTGAATGTCCCAAGTGTTTTAGCTCCCTTTTTTAGCCCTTTCCACCAACAGGGTTCGTTGAAAGCGAAGAAGATTGTTTTTCATCCACACGATTATAGACAGCCGTATGTATATATATATATATATATATATATATATATATATATATATATATATATATAGTTATATATATATATTGTTATATATACTGTAGGTGCTTGGCTTCAAGCTGCTTCCATTTGAAGTAGTTTGGCTAATGGCGGCCAATCTAATCGCAAGCACGTGGGAAATGACCAGACGCACCGGTTGCCCGAAGGAAAACGTCAAATTGCACGGCACCGCGTAAGACTGTATTCGCTAACCGACAGCGGCGTAGCCAGGATTCTAGCATGGTGAGGGAGGGGAGGGGGGGGCAGATCGACATTTTCTCGGGCCAAGAGTCTTGACGCGGGCCAAGATTTTAAAAGGTCGTCGTCTCAAACACTTTGAGGTTTCGCACGTCATCCTCGATCTGATGCGAGCTCTCCTTCCTTCCCACCTCGCCCCATCTACTCACTGGTTTTGCGCCAATATCACGGTCGGTCCCGGCCCAAAAAGTGGGCCGCTGTCACCCCTGTTCTCCCTTCCGGGGGGGCGCAGCCAATGCCAACCGAAGTAAACTCGGCGGCCGACGATGCAGCGTCAAATCCCGTTCATAGACAAAACACGAAACACCATCAAACATGACGTCACAACGCCACAACCCCAGACCCTCCTCAAATATGACGTCACAAAAATCCAGACCCCCTCGTCAAAGATGACGTAACAACGCGTTATCCTACCTCACTTTCTCTCTCTCTCGCCTCGTCATCTTTCCAAAGTGCAAAATTAATGTTTCAAATCACTTATTTCTTGAATGAAGCGGGTATTGCAATGAATTCATTTGAATATATTCATTATAATTATTATTATAGCTATAACGATATTACGAAACCTTTTCAAATTCTTTCTGAAAAATGAAATAAAATATAATAAAATAAATTATAAGTGTAAAATTACTAGTTACTCGCGATTTTCATAACATGGCGTTATTAAATTAATAACAATGTTTAGTATTATGTGACGTCATATTTCTGGAACCGCTCCCTTCTCTCCATCGTCGCACATCATCACAAATGTTTGAACCCTCCCTCTAAGTGCGTGACGTCATTTATGGACAGCCCCTTAGAAACTTTACAAGTCACTAAGAGCTACGCGAATTACGAAAGAACGGCAGTGATGATGACTAAGACTAAGGCGAGAATACAAGGAAGCGAACCAAGTAACAAGTGAAACGGCAGACGAGAGGAAAAGCGGAAAGCTGGAGAGAGAGAGAGAGAGAGAGAGAGAGAGAGAGAGAGAGAGAGAGTGGAGAAAGTGCGGAATGGATTTGGGAAGCAGGTGCAAGCCACGGAACGGGAAGTCTCGAGACCTTCTCTGGAGGTGGATTGAGAAAAGTGCGCGATGCGATGGTATACCATTAGTGGAAAGACGACTGGAAATGGAAGAGAGAGAGAGAGAGAGAGAGAGAGAGAGAGAGAGAGAGAGAGAGAGTGTGAGAGAGAGAGAGAGAGAGAGAGAGTGAGAGTGAGAGAGAGAGAGAGAGAGAGAGAGAGAGAGAGATAGGGGCCCATGGGCGAATGGAAAACATGATGAAGTCATGGAGGGAGGGAAAAAGGGGGATGTTCTCGGAATAGCCAAGCGGTGATCTGACGAAGCCAAGATTCGATGGCTCCTCGGAGGGAGGGTGAGCGCTAGACGGACGCCATTTGTCTTCAACGAGAACAAAAACGAAGACTGAAAAAGTACACACACACACACACACCTGGACTTGTACGCAGACGTTTGAGCAGACATGGAAAACGAAAGACGCATGCACACACACAGTCACACAGAGGTAGACGCACAGGGACAAGGAACCAGAATGAGAGACATAAAAGAACGCATCAAAAGATATGAAAGCGAGGCGGTGGTGATATGCAGAGTTGCAGACACGCTCTCTCTCTCTCTCTCTCTCTCTCTCTCTCTCTCTCACACACACACACATACACACACCGAGGCATGATGAAAAATCTTGGAACTGGGATTTAAATTAAGCCTCGAACCCGCTACCCTCCGGCTGCGTGGCAAAATCCTACCGCTACTCCACGGTCTCCACCACACCCCATGCAAGTGGCGATGGGGAATGGAAGAGCAAGACATGTCAACGAATATAGACACAATCTAGATGATTCCCGTTACGGGAAGTTAGCAGAGTGGTAACAACATGCACCGGACGATGTAGAGCAGAAGGTCGCGGGTTCGATACCCGCATAAGCCCTAAGGTCGACTCAGCCTTTCTCGCCAGAGAGCGGTGGTAGATCGAGAAGCGTTAAGCTGCGAGACAAAACGTGGGTCCGGGGAAAGTAGGCCTAATGGCAACCTACCCCAGAATAATGGACTTATATACCACCTACGTCACTGATTGTCTAGACCGGAACCCAACGCCCGGACTCGAATACGAAGACCTACCTTTACCTTACCTGGAGGATCAATCAGAAATTAATCGGTCACTTATAGGCCCTATTATTTGAAGAACTCAACTTGTAGAAATACAGTTTCATTTCCTTGCACTTGCCAATGTTATTATTATTATTATTATTATTATTATTATTATTATTATTATTATTATTATTATTATTATTATTAACTTTACTAGTCACAAAAAGCCTAATCTGTTATAGTGAATCAATGGAAAGACTCCGTGAATCCATGATCCATGGAGGACAGAAGTAACTAGAAAAGGGAAGAACTGGAATCTTGCGAAGTTGCGAATAACCTGCTCCCCTCTCCTCCTTCTCCTTCCCGATGGCATTCGAAAGAGTGCAACGCTGTTCACGTGCTGTTGGAACTTGGATGCCGACGAGAAGTGAGCGCAGTTAGCGTCGAATTTTGATTACCTATAGCAGATATATTTCACCCAGTGGCGGCTCTAGGATTTGGCCGCAACTTCTAATCATGGGGGCCAACCATTTGTTGTTTAATTGTAGCATTAAGTGTGGGGGCAGGCATCAATAGGGGCGCGGGCCCTCTGCCCCCGGTGGAGTCGCCACTGTTTCACCCACCTGCCGATCGATTGCGCAGTGGGTGAGAGTGTCGCTAGGAACTTCGAAATTACAAATTAATTTCACAAAAGATCAAGCGTATAGATGGCTATCAGATTCAGATGCCCTCACCCCACAGACATCAGAAAAAATTAAACACTGTGTCTCGCGCACATTTTCGTCGCTAACGACGCTAAGACCTCTTAATTTCACACCTGGCGCCTCACCTGGCGACCACGTTTTCAGGTTAAATTCTTCTAAATCATCATCGTCACCGTCGTCGTCATCATCATCATCATCATCATCATCATCATCATCATCATCATCATCATCATAAAAATGAACATAAATGGCAAGGCTACTATGGGAACCGTTCATTAGTTCTTCCATTCCGGGCTTTAAATCAAATCGACCTCTATTATGATAAGGAAACAAGCAATCAATGACAGGTCGAGAAACTTTTTAGATGTACTGTATAGTGTATACCAACAGTTCATAATAATGCAAAAGAAGATCTCTGCGTATATATGTAAATGTATATATATATATATATATATCCTATAATGATATATATATGCAGCAAAAGAGAAGACCCAAGATTTTTAGTGGATATATATATATATATATATATATATATATATATATATATATATAAACAAATCAATTTTTAGAATAAATATCAACAGTAGAAACTTATTTGAGGGCTATTGCTATTATCGTAACTCCACCTGGATATAAGAAATTATGACAATGTGTGTGTGTTTTTCGGGGTTGAGGGAGAGGGGCTAATACGAGAAAAAATAGAAACAAATCTAATCAAACTACCTGGATATAATATGACAAGTGATTTCATGCACATCTAATCAAAAGCAGTTTTTATTGCTTTTGCTGATTGTTTGGTGATTAATTAATTAATCGGAAATTTTTCGATACGCAGCAGTAACTGTCATGCAACTGGTTCCAGTTCGACGATTTAATCCACCGATCGGTCATCAATTAATTACGCGGATTATGATTAGGATAATGATTTAGAGTGTCATTAGGCAGCCACTGGTAACGGCCATGCAGCGCAAACCAGTGGCGTGGCCAGGATTTCCGGAAGGGGAGGGGGTTTGAAAAAAAATTTCGTCGATAACCGCCAAGGGGAATTTTCACCCCCAAAATCGCCAAAAATCGCCTAAAAAATAAAAATTGCATGGAAATACATCAAATTTTTTCCCCGCCGTCCAAGGGGGCTTTAACCCTCAACTCCTCCGTGGCTAAGCCACTGGCGCAAACGCTCAAATTAAACACAGATTATAATGTAAGGCCTGCATACACTGTACGCGCTATAGGGCATACGAATAGCCTAATTAATTTTGCGCTAGAATTTTATCCTAGATTCCGAGAACGAAGATGAGTTTAAAATAACAAATTTAAAAGGAATACGTTAACTCGTCGTCTTTTCTGATCATCATCATCATCATTCATCATCATCATCATCATCATCATCATCATCATCATCATCATCATCATCATCATCATCATCATCATAATTGTTCTCTGTCAACTCATTAGTGGCAATAGCTAGTCAGAAAACATTTCCAGGCCTTTTTGTCAAATGTTAATTTTCCTACTTCTGCAATAGTTTAATAGTCAGTTATCTTTCTTTGAAATCTTCTTTTGATTATAAAAAAATCTTCTGTTTCTAACTGTCGGATAAAGAGGGAGAACTTGGTCGTAATTAAAGTTTGAGGCATGCACCTAATCGACCTACATCGTGCACCGACCGGCCAGCATGCCACCGCTGCCCGCCGTCACTTTCACCGGCGTTGTAGGTTCGGTGATGGCGCAGAGGCAGTCGCGTTTGATTAATAATAATTCGAAAGCCATTTACGTCCAATTATCCATAAAAGGTGGTGATTTACCTAATTACGTTCGTATTCCTCCTCCTCCTATTCCTCCTCTTCGGAGAGCGATTACTAATCACGCAAAGTCGTGTACTTCCTCCGCAGGAAATAGTCCCCCATAGAGCCGACAACGACTATAGTTTCGTCTATTATTTTTCCACTTCGAATGCTGCCTCCCCCGCCGACGCCCAGTTGCTGCCCCCAAAACGGACCCCCGAACAACAACAGCAGTAGCAGCCGTCGAGTACAGTCTGCGTGGGAGGGATGATTCTCTGCTGGAGCGTGCGCTCTCTCTCTCTCTCTCTCTCTCTCTCGCTGCTCCTCGTCTCGTCTGTCTCTGCCCCTCCGTCCGACCAAGTCTCTCACGTTAAACAGAAACCCAGCTCAACTGCGGCTATAGAAAAGGCCGGTCGGTGTGGTGTCGTCTTTGGCATGACGCTGAATTCTGTCCAGACCTAACAGTAGGCCATATGAAAAAAAGTTAGAGGTAGGTCCGTACTCGAGTCCGAGCGTTGAGTTCCGGCGCTTATCTCCGGCCTGGGCAATCAGCGACATAGGTCGTATGATCCATTAATCTGGGGTAGGTTGCCATTACTTTCCCCAGACCCACGTTTTATCTCGCAGCTTAACGCTGATTCTCAGTTTACCACCGCCCTCTAGCGAGTAAGGTTGAGTCGACCTTAGGGCTTCTGCGGGAATTGAACCCGCGACCTTCTGCTCCATCGTCCAGCTTGTTACCACTCTTCTAACTTACCTCCCCAACAGTATATATATATATATATATATATATATATATATATATATATACATCGTATATATACATAGCAGTGTATATATACATCGTATACAGGCCTACGAACGATTTGATTCCAAATGATGACAGAATTAGTTTTTATAACAAGAAATGCATTTGTGCCGGAGAGACAGAAAATAACAGGCCTAGTAATTTTTAAAGTGAGCGTTTTTCTGTAGGACATTTGCAATGAACCCTATGCTCGATATCACAATTTTGTATTTCAAAGGCTGCACACTGCATTTGCGTATAATTAATCTGACATGACATTAATCTTTGTCGGCGTCAACGGCATACCCTCCACATGTTGAAGTCAGACATTGGTTGGATCCACCCATGGGTTGGGTAGGGTCAGACATGTCCATGTTTGTTTGTGGTGAGTTGGGTCAGAAAATCAGTCATTGTAATGTATTACGGTGGGTGGGTTGGGTCAAATAACCCTGTTTCTTTCGTGAATTGGGTTGGTCTGATTTATGATGGGTTGGATTGGTTTTTTTAATGGACCAAAGTCCATGTCTGGTTGAAGTGGGAAGGGAAGACTTGAGTATTTTATGTAATTTTTAAGAGACGGCGGCACGCCTCTAAAAATGCCATCGAAAATTTTCACAAAGTGAAGAAATTTTAAGCCATCCAGATCAGCGACTGAGCGGCTGATGTGAAGTGCCCTTATTTACGTTGACTTTGGATCCTATGCGTTTTATTTAGCCTAAGGGAGAACGTTTTTCACGGTCAATTGTCCGCTCCCACACCTCGGAAAGAGCACCGAAAGGTACTGAAGAAGACGAACTTCGCAGAACGAAGGAATTGAACATCTCAGACGTGCAACCATCTGGACATCATCTCACAAAGTGTGCATGTGTATCATCGCTCACACATGGGCAGTAGTTTCGCTTAGACCGATGCCAAGAAAAACGCGAGACGCCATTGAAAGCCAACTCCCGCGACTAAGCCAACTGGATAGGCCCAGTCAGAGAAAACCGCGTCAGAAAAAGGGCCCTACTGTTGCTGTTGCAAAACAGAGATACCAAATTTTCGAATATGATCTTATCTTCGTTTAATTTTAAACTAGAAACTTGCTCGATCAACATGCCATAGACTACTATTAATTACTCTTTGCAGAATTGCAGGGTTCTTGATTTGAGTTTGGTAGACCTATTATGCGATTGTGTTTTGGCGTACAATCGGCTGACGCCTTTAAATTTATATATTATGAAGTGGCGCTATCGAAGTTGATTATGAGATTAAATTGATTTATTGAGGATTGAATATAGGCTACACATCAGCGAATGACCTTCGGGTGGTCAATTCAAGGACGTTTTGCTTATGTCAGTGAAAGAAATTCCTGGAAAAGCTCTGATTCAACCAGCAGTTCTTTATAATACTTTTCACATTCAGAGGAAAGCTAGGCTATATTATATATATATATATATATATATATATATATATATATATATATATATATATATATATATATATTGCTTTAACAATTCCTTTACTTAGATGCGTGCTGATCAGGTCTCGGTAAGTTTAGGAGAAATTCTGGTTCTATAGGTCTGCACTCTGCAAAGACTCTTTCTGAAGGTCAAATTTGAAAGACATGGACATATCCATAGACAATGTCATCGACAAATTCGCCTCCAACAATAGAAAACTCGATTCTGCACTATGACTTTGTACAACCAGACTAAAATGGCTTTTATACATTGTCAATTCTGAACATTATATTTTATAAATCAAATCTACAGATTTCTTCCCAACCGTTTACATATATTCCTTTGACAATTGGCGGGATCTTCCTAGAAATCCATTGCACCCCTCCACCAAGAGTTCTTGGAACCGACAGTGTACGCAGTGGTCTGAGTTGAATAAGATTTAGAAGTTAATCCAAAAGCGAACTGCATTGTGCATGGTGACCGCGTTCCATCTCAGAATCGAATCTCTGTTAGATGCTTTGTGTGAATTATACGCTATGAGATAAGACTCTTAACCCCTTAACTGGGGATCCCGAATATACCCGTCCATCTTACATTGAGTTACAGTTAAATACACGGTTTTACAGCCAGATAGTAATGGATCGCTGATGCTACGGGTCGACAACAAATATAGCTGATTCCATAATGTGGATTTGTATCTATAGGTTAGCTGGCTTAACATTACTTTGTTAAGCCTATACGCAATACTCCTTTAATCCAACATTTTTAGTATCTTCGTGACTTCTACAGGTTACGTGAACAGCTCTTGTATTTCCTATTGATATGCTGAGCTGTAGGATTAGTGGCGTAACGTGGGGGTGGGGGTGGGGGTGGGGAGGGGGCACTTTGTTGACACCCCCGGGCGGGGGCCTGAAGAGGGGTCTAACTTAGGTTAGGTTATGGTTAACCCTAACACTTAACCCTTACCCTAGAAATGATGTGCTGACGACCTTTTTTTGCTCGTCAGCTCGAAACTCTGGGGCCCCCATGGCAAAGATGCCCCCCGGGCCCCCAAAAGTCACGCTACGCCACTGGCAGGAGTCTGATTACTAGATACATACATCTGATTACTAGCCTACATATTAGAATTTTACCATATTTTCTTTATGAAAACTAAATCTTTGAGATTGTGAATATCACACGAAATAAAAGGTTAGTCATACTGTACATTCAGAGTAACATAGGTTAATTTTACACAGAAGGCAGGATGGATCGAATTTTAACTTAGATCAAAAGTCTATCTACAGCAACGTGTTGTACGATTTTATCATTTTGTGTCTTTAGGAAATCGTTATATTAGGCTAATTAAGTTGAAATGTGAAATGTCATGTCAGTTTCCTCCCACTCAGGCAAGGACCAGTTAACTTTATTACAATGCACAATTGCCCGTTAACCTATAGCCTAAGGCATCATACTGTAATCTATGACTGTTTATCATTCAACTGAATTCCACGGAAACAGGGTCCAGTGCAATTCGTGTTACAGTTAGACCTCTACTGCTCACGGAATCTTTAGCGTTCCTCAAGTGTACCAATATATTTTGCCAGTCAAATTCAGACGAGGAACTGCGTGCTAGCCTCTTGCCGAAAAGAAAAATCGTCTAAAATCGATATAATTTATATGCTTAAACGTTCAGAGAAAAGAGGAGGTCCTATCAGAAAACCAAAAATAGCGACAAAGGTAGAATTACTTCTTGTTCACGTTAAAGTTAAACCGATGTAGGCTAATCTGCAAAATTATCCTCACACAAACTTCATTTTAGGCAATTGTAAACCAAAACCTTAACCAAGAGACGCTCTTTAAAAACAACAATACCCGCATTTGAGACATACGAAAATTCTTGCAATAAGAAAAAATGTCATGCCCATTGTTATTATTATTATTATTATTATTATTATTATTATTATTATTATTATTATTATTATTATTATTATTATTATTATCTTAGAAAGATCTAAACAAGCAGCTAAATGAAACGCATCTATTAGATGATGGAAAATTGGAATGTTTGTAGCGAATCTGCCGAAGACAAAACACCAATTTTCGAGTGACCCTTACGTCAAGATGGCGACGACCGTAGACCCAGAAGTACACGCGAACGTCTCTAGCTATACGAGAAATCGAAAAAACGACTGAGTCATCCGAAGGAAATCTCTTTCGGCAAATATTTGCAATGAATCATTGCCCAATTGGTCTCTGTTTCAACGTCGCCGATATCAGTGATGCTGCTGCTGCTGCTGCTGCTGCTGCTGCTGCACGAGGACATCGAGAATCGAGAGACAATGAGCGATAATAGAGGTAAAGACCGACTGTTTACCAAGCGTCCACGATTACACATGTGAGAAATAGATAGCAATCAGTGATGAAGGCTTTCCAAGCTTTCCTGCAAAAACCCCACAAAGACGACCGCGCGATTAACGTGACCGAATGATTTCCACGTGAGACGCCGATCCTGAGCAATTTAAAATCATCGTACGACCAAAGAATGGCAAATATCAGTGTTGAAAAAAACAGATCGCGTTCTATAAAAATTCCCAGAAAAACCCACAGTTTGCAAACAGGTTCATTTAAAGTCTCTTTAATCCTTTTCATATAAGCTAATCTTCCGTTAAATCCTCAAATCAGAAGTCAAATCCGAAGACTCCAAATACCAGAGATTGAAAATTAATGTAGTTTAAAGTCGGTTTTAGAAATCTATTTATTGAACAGTCAAAGGGCTCGGAAACAAAAATATTTGAATAAGAACGTGATATAAAAATCATTAACTTTGAGAGTTATACGATGTTTTGCAGTAACATTGTCAATGACGTCATTTGATTATCGCTGGATGGCCCCTAAGACGAATGCTCTAATTAAAATCTAGAAATAATGTATGCGGGTTAATTAGCGGCCCGGTAAACGTCGTGAAAAGTCTGACAAGTAAAAAAAGGTAGGCCTATAATCACCGTTTATTGCGCAATCGATTTACTCCTCTAACGTCGTGCAAAGTATAGTCTGACAAAAGCAAAAACGTTCATCTTCAGTTTTCACAGGCTATAATTATGTGCATTTTATTTTCTGTCTTCCTCGCGTTCTTTGTGCAGCTATTTCATCTGTGCATTTATATACGAATTGCATGCATGCACAATTTACAAATATTTACTGTATGCATGTACGTGTACATGAATGCGTACAATGCTATCATTAGATATTTTCTTTTCATTAATTTATTGCAGCCATATATCTTGGCCACAGCATTTTGCGCTTTGCTACTCCAGCGATGTTTCCTTGGGTCAGAAGTTTGGACCATGAGTTTCAGCGACTTTCTCTTATTTAGGTTTTAACTTTGAATTTTAAAGAGGTGTGAACTCGACGAGCTTACAAATCACTGATTTGAAAGCTTCTAGATCAGTAGAATTTTTGAAGTTAAATTCCTGAAACAACCCCAAATTAAATGTATCATATTTCGATTCCAGCGATTCAATTCAATGTTTATAAATTTCGGGACATTTATATTTAATATTCTGTACATTGGCGTTTGCTCGGCATTCGATAGGTGGCGTAGCAATGAACGCCTGTTCAGTCGAGTAGTCCGGTACAAGCAGAGGTCATCTCCAGTTTTCACACTTCCTAGGAGCCCGTGACTACCCTGCCCAGGGGCCCGGAATTTCTCTCGACGTTCCTGTGGTAGGGAACTGGGCCTCCCACAGTGTACTTGCCCGGGACTCCCACTTGGCGACAGTGCCAAAATTTCCCGGGACTGTTTTACCCGGCCAGCAGTCCAGCCCAGGGTTTAATCTAGGCTGTTTCCGGGTGGAAAAATTGCCCCTTTTCCCCGAAAATTTAAAATTCCCCGGACATTTTGGCATACTATATCAACTTACAGCACTTCCCCAAACTCCCCTAACTGACTTTCCCCGGCCTTGCCAGTCCCCCGCCCCCGATGTCTAGATTAACCACTGGTCCAAACCTCCCCCATGAGATCAGTGACGGGTCCCCCTAAAAAGTTTAGGCTATTATTTTTGCGGTGATGACATTTTTGCTTGTAAGGTTTTCTCCGTTGTGATAAATAGTATTCCTTCCATGAAATGTCCAATTTTTTTTACTATAAAAATGAAATCGTTGACGTCAACTTATCTTGATCCCCCTACCCTGACAAACTTTTTCAAACCCCTCCTCTATTTTGTCAACGTAATTAATGGACAGCCCCATAACAGCATTAATTTCGCCTGTTTGCCAATTTCCCACAGGCCTTATATAAATAGCAGCAGATATTTAATTAAATTTTGCAAAATATAAATCTCACAAATCTCTAAATAAATCTCACAATACCTCGTTTTCATGTCTAATAATTGAGGCAAAGAATCATTGGTTACCATCTGATTTCAAACATTCATAAGTTAGCACAAATAATAAGCGAGAGCAAATCTAACCTAATTCTTGTAAATCTCTATTAAAACATTCTAAATGATCAAATCAAAAACAACATGGTGCTTCTTGCATGTAATGTTGCAGGTTTTTATTCTGAGGATTATTTCATGCAAAGTTTCTTTGAAAGCAGAACCAATATTATTAAAGAGAAGAAAACTTTGAACAACAATCACACGAAACAAAACGCTAGGTTTTTACATCAGAACTGACAGACCAACAATAAATATGTTTTATCGCTAAGAACGAAGGAACAATGGAAGAACGGTATAGGTGAATCCAGCGGTTATTGTTGTTCTTTTCATAAAACCCTTAAACAGTGCAATGCAGTCAATCAAGCATGCATTTTTAATACATTGTAATGCTCAGTTTATCTGTCACTGCTTGTGGATTTGAAACCTCTCGCTAAAACTACAACCTTAAATTTGACTAATTTGCAAATTTCTTGTTCAAGCACAAACTTGTTATATATAAATATATATATATATATTGTATACAATTATACACAAATATGTGTAGCATTAACTTCTCAACATGAACTGAAATATCAGTAGGTATTCTGATGTGTGTTGACAGCATTAGTGCAGCCACGAAGGGCCGTGCCCCCCCCTATTTGGGCCTAGATGGGTTGTGAGATCTGTGCAAAATCAATTAGAAAATTTTATGATTTTGGGTAAGATAACTGCCAGTTGGTGGCACAGAACTGGAGCAGGTAATGCACAAACCTTTTTGGACAGGGGGATTGGTAAGTAAGGGGACAAAAATGGAACTAAAGAAGAGACTGATAAAAAACATAGGAATTGTGTATGCCTCAGAAGTCCGGATTCTTCAGAAAAGGACATACAAAAGCTGGAAGCATTTGAAATGTGGCTATGGATGAGGAAGGCAAGATCAAGTGGATAGACAAGAAATCAAATGAAGAGGTATTACAGATGGTGGAAGATCAAAGATTGCTGATTAACACCATCAAAAGAAGACAGAGGACTGGATTGGACACATGCTAAGAGGATAAACATTGCTTAGGAGAGTAATGAGGGACATAGGTCAGGAAGAAAGACAAAATGAAGACCAAGGAGGATGCTATTGGACTGGATGGTGAAAACAGATGCAGAGCATCACAAAACCTATGCAGAAACCAAAGAAGAGGCAGATACAGAGAGGGATGGAAACAATGGAGCCATGAACCTGTCCCAGGACAGAGAACATGATGATGATGAACTGTTAATAAGCTAACACAGTGTGCAAATACTGTATGTCTCAATCTCAAGGTTTGAATCTAAAATTATTCTAAATTACTTGGCTTAGGCAGAGACCCCATTATGAGAGCTCACAATGCTCCCCCAAACCCTCTAGTTGGATTTGGAAAGTCCCTCTGTTGAAACCTTGGAGCCCTCCGATTTAGAACCCTGGCTAAGCCAATGACTGGTCAGAATGATAAAACAAGTTATTATCTTAGCAAACTTGCACACCGATGCCAAGCATGCTTGTAATGTTCATCACAGGGATATTTTTACACCCCCCTAACACCTCCCCCCAATTTGAGGTTGACACCCCCGCCAAAAAAATTGGTAATGTGACAATGGTATTCATACAAAATGCATACTAATTAGCTCCGGACACCCGCCCCCCCCAATTTGAGGTTGACACCCCCAAAATTCACAATCCTAGAAATATCCCTGGTTCATCAGACTGTTAACAAGCTCCAGGCTTAGATAAGCATTTACCACATAAAGCGGAACAAACTGTGTCTGATAAAGAATTGCAGCAAAAAACTCTTACACGATCAATGTGCTAAAACCTTTTAACTAATTGATATATAATTAATCCAACAGAATGTCTGACTTTGACAGGCTGATTACACATGCATGTAACTACAGTAACATCAATTAATTATACAGTAAAATCTATTAACATACATATGTCAGGGTTCACGTGCAGACTGATAGTTTGTGCTAAACGAGCCTGAAGAACTAACGGACCCCGTGGCTGGACTAAATCAAATGACCTCTGATAAATGAGGATCGATATTACCCGAGTATATGTCATGTTAATGGGATTTACTGTAATTCCATTGCCTGAGAAACATTACGGTAACCCTTCCATATAAAGTACAGATGGAATCAAAAACTTATGAAGATCAAATGCAAATACATACTTGAAATACTTTTCTACATTTAGTCATCCACTGCCAATAAAATATTTTACAACTGAAAATCTACTATTTTTTTGATCAAATCTTTTCTCCTTCTTCTTCTGTATGTAAGCTTTGGCTATGAATACAAACTGTTATGTGAGTTTTGCCATAAGGCAGCTATAATAATAGGCTCCATGCCACCCGAAGATTTGATTAGTTTCCGTAAACAAAGGGTAAACAACAAAGTGACTAAGGTCAGTTAAACAATTCTCGGAGAAGCACACACACACACAAAACATTTAAAACATTTGTAGCTGCTGACTAAGGCACAAGATCAGAAGAACTGAAAGCTGCATGCAAAGTTATAAATTACACTAGGACAAAGTTAAAATGATTTTCTAAATTCATAAAGAACTAGTTATCCCGATTTCTATCGCTAAAATAACCACAAAATCACCGAACATAATTTCGGGTTAGCGAGAAACCGATGAAATAATTTGCATATCACAAATCTGTTTTCCCAAAATTCAACATAAAGTTAAAAATTTGATCAGAGCAACCTCTGACATTTAACTAGTGACCAAACAGATGTCAAACCTTCAGTTGGTTCAAAAAACACAAAACTAAAATGCAGACAAAAAACATAATACAAATGGAACGAACAAACAAAATATACAATTCAACTAAATGGAAAGAGGTGACAGAAGACCAATGCTAAAAATTTTTATATCAGGCAACGTACAAAGAAACTATCGGTACTCTATTACTGTATATATACATCATCCAGAGCAATAAATTAAATACTGTGATATATAAACCAAAGCCCAAATTTCCCAACATAATCTGTTATAAAATAAAATTCAGCAAAACCCTCACAACAGAGAATGTCTCGGCTACAGGCAAATTACTAAATATAATAAACTAATGAGGCCGGAACAAGTGAACAGGCTAAAATCAGTTTATTCGTAAGACAAAAGCAAAAATTTAAAAGGTAGTATCAACCCACATTTAAAGCAGAAGAATTTCCTAAAAAAAATTTGACCTAAACGAATTAAGTCAACGTCAAGATGATATTAATCAAGTACAGCTAAAATGCTCACTTTAACCCGTTAACTGGGTGCCCCAAGAAACGCTCGTCCATTTTACATTGAGTTACAAATAGTTGCCCAGTTAAGGGGTTAATGGATACTGAATTAAAATAATTATTGGAGAAATTCACAAATACACAGAGTGCTAAAAATGAGCAGAATTTCCATATACAACTAATGATATAATATGTTTTTGGCTTCAGTTAACAGATTCCTAAATATTGTTTTGATTCAACAAAGTCTCGTGCTAATGATCGTTTAACTACAGTAAACTTACCAAATGAAAATCATATACAGCATCTACGAAAAGAAATTTATACGCAACTCCAAATAGTTTAAGCACAGACCCGTAGGAACAAAAGCGATTAACAGATACAATTAAAATACAAACAATAAAACTAACCCTACTACAGCAAAATCTACATAAACTAAGGCAGAATACCAGAATCTGGTAAGAAAAGGTGATATCCTTTGTTACAGCCGCACATCAATTTCTCATCTGATTATGGTTTTAATTCTTTTAGAACAACACCATCTTCAATGTGCTGCACATCACGTATACATTTACCGTTCACATCAAACATAATTTCTTCAAAGCTGTTACCTACATTTAAATACATTAGAGCCCCGTTATAATGATCTCACTTAGAACAGAGACTTGTTACACAGATCAGTCAGTGACAGAACAACTGATGCTTTTAGATTGCAAGTGATATCAGAATGAATTAAATCCTACTGAAAGCAATGATTTGACCAGCCCCAATAATTGTGCACAAAATATTTACACATGTCTTCATAACAGAGAGAGAGAGAGAGAGAGAGAGAGAGAGAGAGAGAGAGAGAGAGAGAGAGAGAGAGAGAGAGAGAGAGAAGAGCACAGAGACAGAGATCAAATGTGTCCTTTGTTTCTGAAATTGGTCAAAATGATCAGTACTGTACATTGATTACAAATCATTGAAGACTTGACATATCAGTAGCAGTCATTTGAATATGTCGTACCTGTCAAGTACAATTTAAAAGCCAGTTCTCATTTCTTTAATGTATGGCACGATGTCTAAGCAGAAGCAACCGTCGCCAGATTTGGATAAAAAAATAGACAAATGAATTACTTTTACAAAAATAGATATCTATTAACATTCATTTACAGTTTCAGTAAGTCGATAGATGTGTTTATTATGCTGAAAAGTAACAGTGTAGTGACAGTTTTCATTATAACGAGGTTCTACTGTATTAGGGAATGGAAAATAATCATATATTATGCAAATGCTCTAATATGCTTTAGGGGTCGTCCATAAATTACGTAACACGATTGTGGCACTTTTTTTACCTTTCCCCCCATGTAACAAAACGTCAGACCCCCTAAAATATGACATAACAACAAGCCGACCCCCATTTTCGTCTTCCGAAAAGTCTTGACAAGCAAAAAAGGTCATCCTTGTATTTTTTTTCCTAGATCATAAAACCCTGACAAGCAAAAAATGGTCAAAGGTCATTACTTACAATTTTTTTGCATTATGTCACATTTATGGAACCCCCTCCCCGTCGTCACACTCCGTAACAAATGGCCGGATTCCCCTAACCATGTTACGTAATTTATGGACGACCCCTTAGTCAAATATACTAGAAGGCATGCACATATACAGTACCTATATCACAAATACTGCCACAGTCTATAAACAGTCTGGTGCTTCAAAAAAAAAAAAGAAATTAATTCAATTCATAAACTTTGGAACTTTGGAATAAAACGCTTCCACGTTTCAGATGAAGGATAAAGTTGATAACCGTCAAATGAAACAGCATATATTAAGAACGATGATTGCCTAGACATACCACTATGCTGAACAGTACGATGCATAGCCCGGCAACTAACACAGGCCAAATTCTTCAAATCAGATAGGAACCCCTTAACTGGGTGCCCCGAGTAACGCTCGTCCATTTTACATTGAGTTACAAATAGTTGCCCAGTTAAGGGGTTAAAGCGCAGTAGGGGTCTATTAATAAATCAGATGAGCACAGAAATCTAATACAAGCGAATTCCAAACTTCATCTGAATCTATCGTCAAAAGCAAAAATGCTACCCAGTCCATAACAAAGAAAATAAAGTCATATTTTGCATTAACAAAACGCAACGCATTTTTCACATACGTTGCAATTAGGTGTAACAGGCGCTACAACATACGGAACGAGACTTTGCAAATGTTAGATCACAGGAGCATTGGGAACAATAATTATTTGCAAACGTCATCTCATTGCTTCTGCCAGCTTTAAAGAGCTATGAAACTGCTATTTTCACCAACAAAGCAAAGCAGAGAAGCGTTTGCGCGCTCCTAAAGCAGTCAGCCCATATCTAATACACAGCGGACCTAAGCAAGTTCTTGATACATTTGGTCGTAAATGCAAATTCAGTATATCGAGCGCGGAGAATAAATAGTCAAAGTTGAATGACTCTACATCACTGAAATCAGAATATCATACTGGTCACATGGCCACAATTGGTAACTAATCTGATTATAGACACTTGGAGAGAAGCATCTATAGATATCTATCCACACTTGTCAGTAATATCCTCCAGTTAAAACACACCTTTCAGGAAATCCAGATTATTGGTTAGAATAGAAATGATCAACCGGTTACGCGTGCCGGGTCTTGGTGCGGCACACCAGACCGTTCGAGCCAACCGAACAGCGGCAACACTATTCCATTAACGGCAAAGGGTAACAGTGAAACAGATCGCTAGAACCGAGGGTGGTAAATGCTTAAACGCTTCGTCGTTGTTTTTGGTAAACCTTTATTAATCGGGTCGATCTTACAGCCGGATTATTCGTCTACGGGGGCCAAAACAGACACGCCATCGGCTGAAGCATCGTAGGCAACAGATCAGAAGCCAATATATTTGCGTTAAAGCCAAACGACAGTAGACGCCGACCCTACGTACCTAAGACTTTTACACGACAGACTTTAACCCTAATGCCGAACGGGAAACATGATGATGATAAACTAAGACGAGGATCGCGCGAACGCGGTCTCCACCTCCCTCCTCCGATCACATGACCCCAGACAGATCCGAGTCGTCGAAGTCGTCGTCGCCGTCTTCGTCCTCCTCGTCCGAAGTCGACAGCAGCGACACTTCGAAGAAATTTAGATGAAAGATGAGCTCTTCCCAGTGGTTGAGCGGCCAGTCGTCTAGGATTTCGTACAGGACCATGTGCGAAGAAGTATTGCTTTCGGTTTGAGAGGTCGTGGCCGGCGGCGACCGACGACGGCGGTGGACAGGTTTTGGGCTGGCGACTCGACCGTCGGGAAGGGCGTGAAGGTAGAAGCACTTCTCGTTGAATGGGCATTCACCGCGCCCCTTATCAAAGTACTTACACGGCTTCTTGCTGCACGCAGATAACACAATGTATTTTAAACAGACGAAAACAAACACAATCTGAAACAGGTTTAACAATAACTGTGTTATCAGTCAAGTTTCTAATAATAACAATCCCGGAATGATTTGACGCATTAAAGATGGGGACACAAGAAAATGAGGTTTTAATTTGTTTCAAACTCCTCTGAATTTTTGCATATCTATAGCTTGCTGTAACAATAGTTCTTCCATAGGCTCACCATTTTTGTGGCATTTCGAACGCTCTAGAATAAAATTGAGATGAATATATTGACAATCCCGGAATGATTTGATGCATTAAAGATGGGGACACAAGAAAATGTGGTTTTAATTCGTTTCAAACTCCTCTGAATTTTTGCGTATCTATAGCTTGCTGTAACAATAGTCCTTCCATAGGCTCACCATTTTGTGGCATAATTTGATCCATAAACAGCTGTAAAACAATGAGTTTGTGTGTATGTGTGTACATCATACTAATCAACCAAAGTCCTGTTATGCACCATACCGAAAAAAGTGAAAATGCAATAATTCCTAATATAGCAATGACCAAATAATAAAAAAATATGACAATTTCTTTTAATGTGGTTATTAAATTTTATGGTACACACCTGAGGGCAAGCTTATATTCTTCTATCAGCTTCTTCTTGTCCTCTTTGTCTTCGACCCAGTAGCGACTGGGGGTCACAAAGTCGGATTTGACACGACATTCTGGACAAGCCCTGGAAATTCAAAGAAACCGCGGTTTCAGATCTAAAAAAACTTCAAACAGTGCAAAGACATCTCCATGCCAACACTCTGACATAGTGCTGGCACCTCTCAGTGAGAGATTTTTCTAAATTATAATTTCCACTCGCAAAAAGTATAGTATTCCTAATTCAACAGGACAAACAAAGAGGTTTGACGTTTGCCAAAGACCTAAAAACGCACTTGTTCACAAGATCGTATATATGACTGTTGACTGTACAGCACTTTTGGTTTTGGCTGATGGCTATGTTACTGCGCTTCATAAATCGTCGATATAATAATAATAATAA
The DNA here is from genome assembly GCA_018105865.1 of Metaphire vulgaris. Taxonomy (NCBI): domain Eukaryota; kingdom Metazoa; phylum Annelida; class Clitellata; order Crassiclitellata; family Megascolecidae; genus Metaphire; species Metaphire vulgaris. Next base: position 3,414,634 of record CM030837.1, on the reverse strand, counting down.
TAAAAATAATAATAATAATAATAACCAATAAATAGGATCTGGATAAAATCCAAGTATCTGACATACCGAACAATCTTGCTCTCAAACTGCTTAGCTGATCTCCATTTGCGAATGCAGGCGAGACAGAAAACGTGGCTACAGTTGGAGAGAATGCCAAATCGCTGTTCACTGATAACCGCCTTCTCCCAAACGATGTCCATACAGATTCCACAAGTCTTTTCCTGACTTCGCTGTATCGCAAACGATCTTTCCATCTCCTTTTCGTGATTCTCAATGCATTCCTTAAAAAAATGAAAATTAAGCTACAAATACATGGCATCACATAAGATATTAAATCATTTAGTAGATCAATTGGTGACTTGAAAACATCAATTTGTCTGCATAAAGCAACATCTGAAAAGTTTAACCCTGTGGTCCAGGAGGCAATTATGGTCAAACTACAGAACGATTTTCATGAGAGTGCTATAATGTGGCTGAAAGTAAAGAGGAAGTCATAATAATTGCTAAACCATGGACATTAGCATTAAAATTTCTTAATAATATGACGCCCAACTGCCAATAACATTCGATGATTGCATCATTTTTGTCAAAGGCTAAAGGATAGAGGTACAAAAACAAGCATCATACTTCTCACAATACATTTCATCAAGATAATAAAAGCAAGTAAAATCATGTGGATTTATATAGCACCATCAATAGGTACCATAGTGGCTGCTTATTACTAAGCACCAAATCTACCATTGAAATAGCTATACCCGAGGTGTAGTGGTCAACCAGGCAATGTCAGTTTCAACGATCAGTCACAGTGTAAAAACAAACTACCGCATTTGCATGATTATTACCCGCACACATATATAACCCGCATACGTGTATAACCCGCAGAAAATTACGAATTATGTTCCAATGTCCCAGCATAAGCTGCACACGAATATAACCCGCATATGCTAGTCTTCAGGTATTTGGAGGTGTCGACGCTATGATGTACGGGGCGCCAAGAGCGTTGAAGAGGTTTCAAGTTTCCAGTATAACCCGCATACGAATATACCCCGCAAGGGGGGGCTGCAGTTTGTAATTTCTTGCATTACCCACGGGTAATAATAATTGACAGATCAACGGCTCCACCTTCGTTCCAGAACTTGAATTCAACTTTATGTTCCACCTCCGTCGAAGACCGTCAAGTTTGGAGATCGCTTTCAGAGGTCACACAGGAAATCCTATCCTGTGGAATTCACTGCCAGATGCATGTTGTCGTCCAGCAAACTTCCTTTGGAGAGTTTGCGAACAAAAAAGACACACCATATTCAACATCTCGTTTCCACGTTTATTGTAAACCTGCACCCTGACTTTCAAAAAATTGAATATGTTCGGCGCTATATAAATTTGTCAGCTGAACAATAACAATAAGTTAATAATAATCATGCAAATATACATGGAAGCCTATAAAAGCACAGGGTAAATGATACATCACTCACCGTAATATGCTTTTGTCGCTCCTCTTCAGTCAACGCTGACAGGACAACATCCTGACAGAGGTCACACAGTTCACCCGACACTTGACCTTCAAGAATGGAGCTCAAGGTCTGGCTTACGACATGCATGTTGCTGTCCAGCAATTCTGGACAAAGCTTGGTATTTCACTAAATGGATCCACCATCTGAGTTGCTAAAACAGCATCTGCATCAGCCTGTAAAGCCACTGATGTTGCACCATCTGCCTCAACAATACCTATTCAAAAAATTGAATCAAAGATCAAATCGAGCCGCAAAGATAACCTTAAAACAGATCTCAAGCACGAACGACATGCAGTTACTATGCAAACTGTACCCATGCACAATCGCACATGGAACGAAATAGGAATTGAATGCGTGAACAATCACCAAAGTACACAAATTTATCATGATCGAGCAAGGGCTTCAGATAAACCTGACTGATCTACTCTTAACCCCTTTACCGGCCGTGATGCACATATGCGTCCATTTAACAGTACATTACAAATAAATGGACGGTAAAGGGGTTAATGCAGTTTCAATGATTTGTAAAAGAAATGATTCGTAAGCACAGCACTGCTGTTGAAAAGATGCCATTTATCTAGGCAATTACCAAGACCTACCACGAGAATGCCATCTCTGACCCGGCACGAACTCGGGTGCCATAGCCCAATCGGCTGGCCTCGGCCCGACATCCATCCTGTGGGCCGATCCATTATACAAAGCAGCCAATTCACGATTCCAAGACGCAACTGCGGTTTCTCTCGAAGAATTCACAAACGTTCCACAGCCGTTATGGGTTCTTGCGTCGTCGAACCTTTCGTATTTGCCTGCGGGTGAAAAGTTTTGATCTTGAAATACATCGACAGCAGCAGTCTCATGAGCATTTTGATGCAGACTGCAATCTATAATGCAAAGACCGCCTTCATGATCTCGGCCGTCCAACATTTTTGTGATGTTATCTGGCCTAAAAACAGAAGAAAATCAATCGGTAATGTTATGACATAACCAAGTGACCCATATGTTATAACAAAGCACAAACATACAAATGCACAAATGGACAGTTATCCAAAGTAATTGAAAGGATAGTAATGAGAATCCAATCTGCTGTCAGTTATAATGCCATCTGATCAGCAACAAGACATCACCATTTCACTTTCACGATTTTCTGAATGACTCAACTAAACAAAATTTCACAACACTTGTGGCAAAGTTACATTCATTAGCAATTGTATAAGACGAAAACGAGAAAAGATTTTGTGGAATGGCCTTTTACGAGATCAGCAAAAATTAATAATAATAATAATAATAATAATAATAATTTTAAATATAATTATCTGAGGTTATTTCACATAATACATTGCATTTCAGACAGAAAAATTATCCGAAAATCTTTGAAAACACGTGAATTTACTCAGAGACAAAATAATAATAACAATAGTAGTAATAACGCTGTAGGAACGGATCTTCGTCACCGTCGTTTACCTGCACAAAGCGCCGTTGGTCTCCGGCGAAGACGAACCGTTGATCGAACGGGAATCGGTCATCGTTACGGAGGCGAGCGTCTTCGTCTTTGTTCGGCCTCGGCAGAGCTGAAAAGGACTCCTTTGACATTCACTCAGAACTCTCAACAGATGAATTTCCTTCCTATGATAACAACAATGTCCAACGGCGGTAGACACTCGACTCTATCCCTCAACAGCAGACGCCCACTCGACCATAGCGAGTAAGCAAGTAAGCAAAATCTTAGATTAATTAGAATCTAGAAAAAGAATTTTAGTAGTTACACTGCATACATTTCCAGTAGTGAATGTGACATTTATGTGTTATATACTGCCAAGTTTTCTACTTGTAGAGGTTAATGCAAGACAAATAAGCCTACTAGATAAAAAATAATGAGATTACACAGCAAGACCATAATGGAAGTGATTGGATACTATTATGTTTCACCTATCCATTGGATAGGATAGGTGAAACATAATGGTTCTCACACAGGGCAGACCCTAATGAACCATTTTAAAACTTTTTTGGCAAATAAAAAAACCTTATTATTATTATTCATTGATTAAATCATCTATATGGACCGTCATTGATTATAAAACACAGAATTCAAGCCCATTAAAGTAGTTCAGAAGCTTTAATAAACAACACAAACTTTAACAGCCCTATACATATGCCACACTACTGAGGACACCGAAATGCTATAAAATCCTTTAAAACGACAGCAAATGTGAATCCATTCATATCATTGCAAAACTATAACATACTACTGTAGTTTGTTCCTTTGAAGAAATTAAAACACAAGAGCAAAGCAGTTCATTCTGAAAACAACAGAAAAACTATCAAAACCATCATAAAAAGGGAAAAGATATCGAGTCCACAGTTAAATTTCTACGTCATCCCACTTCTGTTTTGACATCTGTCATATTTCAGTCAAATACAACATAAGAATTGACGCTAAGTGCTTTCTTCATCGAGCTACTGTTCATATAGATTCGTGCACGTAAATGTGTCTGCAGACAAATGCTCCATTCACTGTCTTCAGTTTCTGGACTAAAACAAATAATTTAGGCAAATTAGGAATTTAGTAAGTCAGAACAATATACAGTCAAGATAAAATATAAAACTAAATTTGACAAGTAAGTAGTAAACAAAGATGAGTCAGACAAGTAGCTGCCAGATTAAGATCGAGATACAGGCAAAATCTTAACCTAAAGAAAAACTTTTTTGAAGCACAAACTTAACCGTGGACAACTTTTAACAGGCTTTGTTTTAATGCAAGCAATGTTTACTATGACTAAAACATACTTATTTACGTTATTGACATTTACCTAAAAACATCCATTCAGTTAACTGTTCACATATAAATATATAAATAGTAAATAGATGCTGCAATTCAAGGGGAAACTGAAAATTCCAATTAAAAATCACAAACTTCCTCCAAAATGCAATTATGACACTGGACACTAAAATATCACACACCAAACCTTTTTCCGAGATTAATGTAAAGATTTCTGCTTAATTAATTTTTCATTATTATGGAAACACAAATAAGTAACATGAACAATCACTAAGATCTAAATTATGGTGCAATGTTTGGCAAAGTACTAACAGTTTATGCTAAATTTCATAACCTGTACATCACACATGGGTGTGCATTATTGTGTGTGAGTGCATATTATGCGAGTGTAAATACGGTATGCTGCATCACTCAAGATTAAGTGAGTGTAAATACGGTATATTGCATCACTCAAGAAGAAAAAACACATCCAGTACCTCAATCAGACGTGACTGGGTTTCACCGAGTACGAAATAGCAAGGGCATCTCTCAACATCAGATCCCGCAGCGCCCAGAGAGCATTGGTGACATTTTCGTGATGTCCAGGACCACTGCCAAGCCAATGCGCTGGCAGCCTAGTATTCGGATTGGCGGATGGAGTTTCTGGTGGGGCGGCAGTCAAGGTTTTATCCCAGTCACCAATGCTACGACTTCCTGTTGCCAAACCTTCAATGTATCTAAAAATTTATCAAAATTTTAAATGAAAAATTTACATTCTTCTCAAACCCTCTTCAAAAACCAAATTATTTTTCAATGCAAACGATGGGGCAGAAGTGGTTACATGCTGGGCAGGCACGATGATGGAACGGGCTCAACCCCATAGGAGCCCCTAAGGTCAACTCAGCCTTACTTGCTAGAGGGCGGTTGTAGCATCAAACGTTCGCTGTGAAGTAAAACACGGGCCTAGACATTTGTCTGGCAATCTACTTTAGGTTAATAGTGTTTGCCATCCGTGTCGATGTATGCCTAAGAGATCGGAGATCAGCGCCAGTCCAATGCTCAAATCCAAGCATGGGAAAACTTTACTTTTAAACGATGACTACACCTTTGAATATATAGTGAACAATCAGTATTTTGATGAGGATAACCAACATGTCAACAAATATGCCTGTAATAAATCATCATTCATTGAAAGATAGAAGCACCAAAATGCTTATTATTAATAAATAATAATAATAATTATTATTATTATTAATTAATTTATTATTATTATTATTAATTTGTTAATAAACATTGTTCTGCTATTAGAGTTGCCAAAAATAACTGCCATTAGCAAACACTTACTTCAGATAGATATCGGAATGCACAAGCCGATGAGTTCTTGGAGGAACCGTGACAAACATCGGAGGTGGAGGCTTCTGGGGGGCTGGTGGTGGGGCCATGGTCTGTGATCCCTGGATACTACCTGTGAAAATAAACAACCGGTCAGTTAAGTCATTCACCTGAAAGATCAACCTTCCACAAATAGAATAACAGGAAAAGGAAAATTTGGTGCAAAAACAAGTGCAAACTGGCAAATGGTGGCAAAGAGGCAAGGATCAAACATGCAGTTGATTTCCAGAAAGCAGTAACCATCAAGTCAGTGCATATCAGCATAAATGCATGTGCATTTAGTAAAGCTGAACTTGCCAACAACTGGCAAACAATAACGACAATTTAGTGCCAAACCTTAAAATATAAATTAGAACAGAAACAGCCCTTAAATTAGAAACTAAAAGAGACTTAACCACTAAGACTATCTAACAATTGCTAATTAATTAATAGTAGCAAATAATACATGTATTATTTTAATTATTAATTAATTAATATAATATTAATTAATTCTTAGTGATAGGGTATGTTTGACGTCTGTTTCAAGTTCGCAATGAAATTATGGACAGGATCTGCGTCAAGCACACAGCCAGACAAACATTACTAATTTCATTCCATAGAACCAGTGAGCATGCCTCTATCAAAAACTTCTTGAGATAATCAGATTCATAATGCCACAGAGTACCTGGTATACTGCTGGGAAATATTTTTACAATGCCTTCAGAAATGCATCTTTAACCCTTAACTGGGGAAATATCATCCATTTTAATTGAGTTACAGCTAAATACACAGAGTTCACTCAAAGTTCCTATTCATTTCATACTTTAGATACATCACAGCAAATACCAGTCTCCGTAAAGTATTACAGAAAAATTTCTGGACTACAGATTACAAATTAACAGACGTATCATGACAGAAAAAGGAAAAGTCTTCCGATCTTTCCCCTCGTCACTTTTCAGACTTTTAAAATAACATGCTTTTTTGGCGATCTGCCACGAAGCTGTTTCCATGGTAATGGCACACATATCCAAATTCATCGGAATGAGGCAAATGAAAGAGTCTTGCTGGCAAGACCACCTGAGCGTCACACGTACCTGGAACCACCGGCTGCATGCCACACCCGTTGGGAATGATCCCCAGTGGCAGCTGGTAGGGTGGGACTGAACCCAGAGGATTAGAGGCAAGAAGTTGATAGGTCGAAGCGGCACTACCCTCTGGGAAGAAGGAGGGTCCGGCGGGGATCTGAGGGTACTTGGGGGCCAGAGGAATCAGATTTGGCGCAGCAGCTACGTTATTCGGGGGAGAGCCGAATAATGGAGGAAGAAGCTGAGTTGGTGCACCTATGACACGAACAAAATAAAACATGCAAGTACAGTTGTAAAAGCAGATAAATGCGGATAAATGCGGATAAATGCGGACAAATGCAACAAACGCAAAGATAAAGCAACAACAGGTATCAAGTGCAGACATAACAAAACTAGAGCTGTAACAAATGCTCAGACTTCAGTTGAATCTGTCCAAGAGGTGAAAATCATCACTCAATATGCATATCAGTGTATATCTCAAATTTCAATACAGTGAAACCCGCTTAACTGCATAGGTGCCGTGCAAGCCTTGCTTACGCGATTAACTGGGCTATGCGAATAACCGGGACGTCTGATTATAATTAATTGTACGCACAAAACACTGGTTCGGGTTTTTATGTTGTTATGCGATTATGCGGGTTATGCAATTAAGCAGTATGCGATTAAGTGGGATCCACTGTACTGACAAGCGGCTGAAAAATTTCACAACTGATTCTAAATGCGCTATAGAAGGGAACGGTCAAATTGAGAGTTCAAGTTTTAACATTTTCTTTTGCAACTATGCCTGCCCCGGTCAATGGTTATAAATCCGTGCATGTTTCACTCTGTAATAAGAAGTTTATATGCCTCTTTTAATTTTTATTTCAATTATAATCACACAATCAATCCAATCATCATCATCATCATCATCATCATCACCCCTCACCACTACCTTTACCTTTGTCATCATCAGGAATAGTTTTTCTGCACCACATTTCTCTATCTTGAGCATTTGCTTTAAGTGTAAACTTACATAATTTATGGTCAAACATTGCAAATCGATAATTGTTATTCCCTGTATGATTCATAACAGATTCACATTTTGTGAAATAAAAATGTCTTACTCTTTATATCTAGTCCATGTAAAAATGGCATTTGGTACAGCTCCAGCAAAACATCATGACTCAAATTGTATGTTAGTCAACCAAGGCAAACAAAAACAAGACAGTATGTTTGCAACAAGCTTGCATACAGCCATAGCAACTCAAACAGTTCACATTTGAAAATATGTTATATAATGAGGCAAACTTTTACCTAATGTCAAATATTTGAAAATTATTTGAAAATATATATTCTCAAAAGCGGTCGACATTTAGGTGAAAATTAATTAATTAATTAACAATTAATTCTAAAACTCATAATAATTAAAAGTAAGTAGTCTGAATTTACTAAATGAATCCAAATTATTTCAAAATTAAGTCAGGGTAGTTTACTATCAAAACACTTTATACAACTGTTTGATATCATCCCGAAGAGAACATATTATTAAAAATCAATTATACCAAAATAAAACATCGCAAAAGCATAAACACCATTACCCAATAACATCTGCAAATAAGTAAAATAAAACAAAAATTCACTAGGACACCTTCAGTTACAAAATCGACATGCTTAAAACTGCACACCAGTGACATTCCAGCCACACATGTGATCAGCTGTAATGATAAGCAATAAAGTAAAGATGATTTTCAGGGTTTTCGGTATGACTTTATGCCGATACGCTGTAACAAGGCATTTTTTCCAGCCCAGGAATGGCACTACGGCCAAGTACGACTGTAAGATTTGCAAGAAAAGCTCATCAAAATAAAATACAGAATGATTCTCTGAACAAATCCAAACATAAGCAAACGCAAAATTACAAAACAGTCAACCCCCTTAATTACTAGTTAGTTTCCTCTAAAAAACAGTGCTTACCTAATAACTCACCGTGACTATCCACACAATTTCTTACGATGCCAACTCTACTGTCCCAAAATACCAACAAAGCTCCGAACGCAAGCAATTATGCGTACAAAAATAACTATTTGTAAATATATGCGACACGTAATGTTTTTACCCGGTGTTGTTGGTCTTGCACTTGGGTGGGGAGACATGCTCTGCGAGTCCGCACTTGGGGACGGCACCGGAAACTGCGACCGATCGTCGGTGACGGTCCACTTGGCTTTGGTTGCCTGTTCGGAAGCAATGATCTTCGCTCGTTCTTCGTATCTTTCCTTCACTTCCTTCGGCAACGCTTTCCACTAAGAACATCAAGTTGAATAGATTAATTACAGAGCACAACATGCAATAATAACGTATCATAAATATACTGACAAATAATAAAATATTATAAATATTAACGTCAGATTCACAGGGGGAGCTACAAGCTCACTTCCAGACACAGCGAAGTCAGCACTCTCATATTGGCTCAAATAGAATTTAAAGACAGGTCTCTTCTCAAAGTCCCAAAGATAAGCTAAAGGTCTACTACTACTACTGTTACTACTACTACTACTACTACTACTACTACTACTACTACTACTACTACTACTACTACTACTACTACTACTACTACTACTACTACTACTACTACTACTACTACTACTACTACTACTACTACTACTACTACTACTAATAATAATAATAATAATAATTCAAGAGATTTGGATCCACTATCAGGTCGAAATCTTCCATTAGTAAGCAAATAATAAGTCTGCTAATTCACAGACCTTGTTTCCAACAGCTTTGCTAATTTCGCCAAAATTGAAGTCGGGGTTTTCATTCTGAATTCCTTTACGACATTCGCCGGCATAAACTATGTAGCCACTGATCGTTCGCACCTTCTTGATTTGCTAAAAGACAAATACAGAAACGAGCGATCTGAAAACATTCACATTCAAATCAATTTGATCCTGAATGCGACTCCAACCCATTCCTGATATTCATCTGACTGATGCCTCATATTCAGCCATTTCAAATCTCACTAATGATCAAACAAACAAGTCATTGAAAAGCCAGAAACAGATGAGAAATACATTTAGAAATGATAAATGTCCACCAAAACACAGTGATTTAATGCTATGGAAAAATTATACCAACAACCTAGATTTTCATCCAGGCCAGACTAGCCTAACATGCATACTCTATGCTATTTATTTTGAGCACAATGTCTTAAATATTTTTATTATTATTATTATTATTATTATTATTATTATTATTATTATTATTATTATTATTAAACTGACAATTTCTTGTGTGTCATATTACCAAAATGTCAGGAGCAAGGGCACATTACAGAGTCCAATAAAACTAAATAAAATAACAGTCATCAACAAAAAATATGAATAAATAATCTAAGGCAGAAGAGAATAAGAATAATTTATCGCCAAAAAGATTCAGATTTCTGCCATCATGTGGTTTGTTCAGCATTAAGCTCTACACAGAAATAAACCTAAGCTCAACTACTTGTTTTGAGATAAGAGAAAAAAAACTAAATTCAAGTAGACAGTAGTATTAAACACGACACATAATATTAACTTACCTTTTTCTTTTTCCTTCCAGATGAGGGAGTTTGGTCCATGCTCAGTTCACCCTGATAGCTGCTGGTATCATTGAAACTCTGGTCAACCGAAGAACAAAAATCGACACTCTCCTCTTCGGCTGCTGTGACCTCAGAGGACTTCAGCAGAAGTGGTGAAGGTTCCTGGAAATAGAAATTAAACAGCACGACAACCTTCAGTCAAATAATATAATCAGTCTTTAAAACCATCGTAAAGTTAATGCCCATAAAAGTCCAAACAGCTGCAGATGGACTACTACCTATGCAATTATGATATATAATATAGGAATTATAGTAGAGTTGACATAATTTATCAAAATTAACCAGCTATAAAGAGCAAACACTGTAGTGGATTTGATAAAATTTTAATTGCAACATCAGTATTGCAAAAAGAAGCAAAATATATGAATAAGAAAGCATCTAAAATTCCTTGCCAATTATCAAAAAAAAAAAACAAAAAAAGCTGAAAATGCAAAACAATGAAACCTTTGCAACTTCAATGAATGAATCAATCAATGAATCAATGGATCAATGGATGCATCCATCAATCAATCAAAATCAGATTTTGATTAAAACCCTGTAGATGATGAAGAAGCTAGAACCTAGCATTTACCTTACGAGGCAGTATTGGCTTCTTGAAAAAATAGATTTCATCGTCACACACACTGATTGACAAAGGAACTCTCTAAATTAATTGACAAGTTAACAATCTGTACTCATCAGCTCAGTTGTAACCATACAACAACAAATAATTCTACACTATAAGCAATACAAATCAGCTGTTGCTATCCGTCCACGAAATATAACACCATCCGGTCATATCTGTCCTTCACCGACCCCTTAACCCCTTAACCGTGTATTTAACTGTAACTCAATGTAAAATGGACGGATATATCCGGGATCCCCAGTTAAGGGGTTAACACTGAAAGCTCGTCACTTTTTAGTGTGTAACACAGTCAGATCAATGCAATTAAAACTGTTTTAGCATCCTAATCAATTGCAGAATGAACATCCTTCACGTCCTATTAGAAAATCAAACTCAAATAAATACGCAGCATTAATATAGTCTTGCTGCAGCATTCAAATAAATACAGTGGATCACACTTAATCGCATACCGCTTAATTGCATAACCTGCATAATCGCATAACAACATAAAAACCCGAACCAGTGTTTTGTGCGTACAATTAATTATCAGACGTCCCAGCTATTCGCATAGCCCGGTTAATCGCATAAGCAGGGCTTGCACTGCACCTATGCAATTAAGCGGGTTTCACTGTATTACAAATGCCTTCTGGCTAACGTTGCTCACTCTCAACGGTTTGCTGCATTTCTTAGTGATCTTCTCCGGCTCGATGTACTTAGATTCGCAGATGTACACGTGCTCTTCTGCGATTTCGGTGATACGACACGCAGTGAACTCCTTGTAGGACAGAACGCTACAACGACCGGCGATGCTCAGGACGGGGTTCGTCTGCTCCTGCGAGCTCAAGAACACCTCTTTGCAGTAGAAAAGCCGAGTCGGCGAATGTTCGATGTCACCCGGAACCACGAAGTACGGACCGTGGATGAAGTCGTCGCCACTGAAGTCAAACAAAACACCAAAACAAGCAGCTTCAAGTCAAAAGCTCATCTTCTGTTACCAAACATTTCACGAGTCAAGGCTAAAAGTAATATAATCTGAAAATGGCGTTTACAAAAACCTGTGGAAATCAAGTAGATCTGCAGGTACTGCAACATTATCAGACAAAACACATTACATAAAGGCAATGATCGAATTGGAAGATGCTAATTATATTAGCATTTTAAAAAATAATCTATTGAAATCAAGTAGTGAGTCTACAATTCAGAAGCTAATAAAAATAAACTGAATGTAATTTTATTTTTTTTTTTTAATCCTAGTAATTTTCCTAAACAAACTGTATACACAATTTTCTTATCATGCAATGACTGCAAATAATGATGCTGGTAGTGAAATTCATACCAGAATTTAACATTACAAATCAGATATGCAGCTTACCTTGACGATGTCCATATCTTGTCAACACGGGATATCAACGGCTTATCATCAGAGCCTGATCTTAGGTACACATAATCACCTAAACATAGCAAAACAAGTCACAAAATATGCCTTAATAGGATCTTTTTTGACTTAAAGAATATTTTAAAACTTAAGTTAAATCTTCACATAATCTTGCTATAATGAAGCAGCCAAGTTTGTAGTCAAGACTCAATTGTTCAAGACTCAGACAAAGGCCAAGACTTTAAAGTCCACAACCAAAGCCAAGACTCTGTGGGACCGAGACTTGGGTGTCCAAGACCACGACTTTCAAAGCCGAGTCTGAAGACGTCTCGATATTTCGAGATTCAAGTCTCGAGAACAACAATGCTGATAACAAACACACACGAATATATAAAACAAACATAGAAGTCATGAAAGAAATTAGTCTTCCAAGCAATACGACCAAAACATCTCACCCAGTTTGATCCAGCAGGAAGAAGTCTGGTACTGTTCGTAGTAAGTGCAACCGTCTTCTGCGTTTTGAACGTTGTCTGCGATGACAACCTCGCGATTACGATCCATTACTTCGTTCTGATCCTCATCGCCTTGGCGCTCGAAATCCGAGGAGGATTTCTCTGCGAAAACGGAAGCGACACGGACTGGAGTGAGGATCTGATCCCGTGCAACAACATGAGCATACTCACTCTTTGGTACCTGCCAGATCTGACCAAATACACAAGTCCACAAAATATTCGATCAACTTTTAATAATGTTTTGTGATGATTGTTCATTGTTGTTTTCGCGACAAACTTCTTTTCGACCAACTGCCTTTATTACACGGCATCAAATAGCATTTATTATTATTATTATTATTTTATTATTATTATTATTATTATTATTATTATCTCAACAATTTATATAGCACTATAACATAGCTTGATGCCAAAAGCAAGAGCACTTTACATAAATTGAAATGAAATGTTGAATAAATATGTCTTCAGCGCAACTGAGAACCGTTCAAAGGAGGTAACAGATGTCATTGTGTCTGGCAACGAGTTCCAAAGAAGAGGGTTGAAATAAAAACATACAATCGCGGAGACATTGCAAAAAGACATCAAAATAGCCGAGACTTTGAGATAAGCAATCTATTTTAAAACGCTCTCACCAACCTTGATTTTCTTGAACATTTTATTCCTGCCGGAATATCGCGATTCACAGACAAAAACATCTTCATCAGCAAAACCCTGAAACAAACACCGACCAAAGAACAAAGTAACAAGCTGTCCTGAACTTATTACTGTATTCACCCACCATTACTTAGATTACCAGTACATTCGTAATTACTTAGATTACCAGTACATCCGTAATTACATATGAATAACTGAACAGCAATGTCTGGCAAAGCACCTAAATTACAAATCCAAAACAAGATTTCCAATCCCTTCATCAAATAGAATATCAAATATAATGCAAGACTAACCTCGGGCTTCATCTTAAAGTATTCCTTGACATACATGACATAGCATTTACCAAGGACCTTATCAAATGGAACACTGTCGTAGAAATCACTTCTAAACACTTCCTGAAATAATACAATAATTATTATTACAACAGATAAAGAAATGCAAAATGAATAACAATAAACAACACAAATTCTGCACGAACCGAGAAAATGAAAGTACAAAAACAACACGTAGATTCAAATCCATAAATATAAAGATATCTATAAAACATGCCAAGAAGAAGTTTATGTATGAAATACAAAAGCAAATTTGGAAAAACATAAAAAAATTGTTTCATTCACGATTTAAAACCAAACTTAAGACCTCAAATTCACCTTTTGTAGGAACTTGCGAGTGGCAAGATGGTAGGTCTCGTTAGGCCGCAGGAACCAACATCCGTGCAGCCACTGCTTGTCATCGTCTCCCTTGTGCAGACGTTCAATGCACACAATGTGTGGAGCAAGACCTTTCTCCCTACAGGGGCAAGACAAGTAAATTTAATCATTACCAATCGTGCCCCCCACATCCCCACCCCAAAAAAGTATTAAAAGTAACATTGTATGATGTCCCATCAGCATCATTCACAAATATAAACCGGTTCTAAACAAGGCTTGTCGATTTTAAAACAGGAAACAATAAAAAAATGCATGCAGTATAAAATACAGAATTGATTAGAAATTCATTACCGATAGTTTTGCAAAAATTATTTTTAAAAAAGGATAATTGGAAATGTTTTGTAAATAGTATTCAAAAGCATTCCAGTAATGAATCAAAATGGTTTTAAAAAGAGAGACGTACCTCGGTTCAATGTAGACAAAATCGCCAATGTGATAAACCTCACCGTTGCTTTCAAATACGTCCGTACCACCTGGATACTTTTCCTGCTTAGAGAGAGAGATAAAACAGACTGCAAAATTGATTGATAGAATTAAACAAAATAAATGCATCATCTAGAATTCCTATTTCATACTACTACTACCACCACCACCACACCACCACCACCGTCGCCACCAGTTTTATTGTAAAAACTACATATATAGACCCATAGCATAAGCAATCACTAAAATAATGGCATTTATTTAGTACAGTGCAATAGGCAGATATGTTCAGGAAATGATGAAGCTAAAATTCACATTAATTCCACAAGGCAGGCAGCAAATAGCACCATCTGCTTAACTTTAACTCTTTAACTGCCAAAATCCTGTATATAACTGGATCACTTTATACCAACACCTCAGCAGCACTTATCGGCCTAAAACTTCGAACCTCAAGAATTCCTGATCAAAGTAGATGAAAAGCAGCTGAGCAGAGTAAGAGAATGAGAAGAAACAAATGATTTGCACAAACACTGCTTCGAAGGGAGAGAGGAGAGAGAGAGAGAGAGAGAGAGAGAGAGAGAGAGAGAGAGAGAGAGACCATTTGGAGGGACAGAAGGCAGGGAATACAAATGCAGAAGTGAAAATTTCAGAAAGAAAGCTGACAACCGACAGATACAGAATTTCAAATTCAATTTAACTTATTGCAACTGCCCATCAGTAATCAGCAAAATGATGAAAGATGATCAGCGATAATAGCCAAAGAGCATCATTCCAAATATTCACAATTGCAAAATCTGGTTCCACCACCTTGCTTCCATTCGCCGTATCGGCGCAGATTTTCTTCCGATCTTCTTCGTCACGCTGCTCCTTCGTCATGCGCTCTTTACGATTTGCCTCGGCCAGGCGAGTCAGGTGCTGGTCGGTGTAACTGAGAGCCGGCGTAAGAAGGACTTCGCCCTTCTTACACAGTTCGTCCCTCTGCTGTATGAAGAACATCTGAAGCTCAATGGAATCCTCGTACACCTGAAAGAAGTCACTTGAAAGTCAGTATAATAGATACTGATACAATATAATAGATACAATATAATAATAGATATAATATAATAGATAATGATTAATAATAATAATAATAGATAATAATTGATAATAGATACAATATAATAGATAATGATTAATAATAATAATAATAATAATAGATAAATAATAATAGATACAATATAATAGATAATGATTTAATAATAATAATAGATAATAATTAATAATATATACAATATAATAGATAATGATTAGATTGTGCTGAAACCAGCTGCAGATTAAAGAGGAGTGTTTAGTCAAAAGCAGAGGACATCGCATAAATATTTGGATTCACTTACAGATCACCAAGTAAAACTAGAAAATGCCACAATATTCAAAAGGCAACAAGAAACTGCCAAATGCATTTGCCACGCATTACCCGCCTGTTCACATATTAATAACTTCCAATGCCTTTGTTGAAATTTTGAAGTTTCCAAGAGAACAAAACAAATACAAAAGAAATCAACAAAGCACATGAAAATGGACTCGAACTTCAAAGTCCATCATAATTTGTAGAAAATGCAACATATTTCTGCCAAGCTGCATTATATAGTAGGTTTCAGAAAGATAAAGGAAGATCAAAAAGACAATGGGTGGACGGATTGGAAGAGGATCTGCACATGGCCAGGGTGAAACTTAACAAAAAAACTGACGGAAGACACCGAATGACTTTGGAAGAATAGCAAAGGACAGAGAACTTTGGAGAGATGTCATCGAGAAGTTGACAGCTGGACACAGCTGGAGGATGAAAGACTTGGCATGAATTAAGAAAGATAAAGAATTTGAACATCATCAGTGTATAAAGGCTTGTTATGCTCTTGGTATGAATACTGACTCACTTACTTCAGCTGCAATATAAACATTTAATGATCTTTTCACAAAACAAGAACTTGGAAATACATACAAACCAACTCACCTATTCACCTCAACACAATGAACAACATGACAGCTGCAAAGCGTTGCTAATAATATACTCGTATGATAGTAATAAACTTAAAAAATGCTGCTACAAACAAACTTTAAGAACTTTTTCAGTAACATATCTTCTCAGCATTGCAAGACTTCAATCAACATCGCTGCAGAAACAATCAAAATGCTGACCTGCGAGTCTATGCTGCTTGACTTGCGAGCATATTCAAACACTTCAAACATATCATCTTGGAAACTGTCAACTCGCTTGTACAAGCCCTAAAACCAAATAACCAGTGGAATCATAGTGTCAAGAACCCCCAACACTGCTGTTTCTTTCAAAACAATGACCAAATATAAAGAAAACTATGCAGTTACAAAAAAGGAATACAGAAGATTATATTGAAATAAGCAAGAAAAGGTAAAACCAAGAACAGGTAAAACTCAAACCATATTACTGCAGCACACTGCATAAACAAACAAACAAAAACTGCAGTTGTTGTCACACAAAGAGAAACCATTCGAAATTAGATTATATTGCAACAGATAAGGAATGGCGACTTACTCGACCAAGATTTCGTTTTATCAGCTCAAAAGTTTTGGCCAGTCTGTAAATAGAATATTAAAAAACAATGCCACAAACATTTCCATTCTTAAGTCAGGAATTCTGCTCTTTCTACTTTATTCTAAAATACTGTTAATGATGAATGCAATAAAGCTGAAAAGAAGCAATCTATGGAACATATTGAAACCATCTATTCGAACAGAAGAATTAAGACAAAAGCAACTTCAGTATGGATCTGAACAATAAAAATCAAGATTGTACCTGTTGAAAACAGTAATGCCCAATGGAAACCAAATTTCTTGTTTTGGTATCTGTATAAGCAATATGGGTAATGGAAAAGAGTGTAATGAAAAACGCCGAATATCAGAAAATCCTATTGAATAACACCAAAAGGAGGAAACCTGATATATATTTTGGGCACATGGTAAGGAAGGAAGAAAGGAGGTTGTACCAGGTACAATTCCAGGAGGAAGAGCTCAAGTAAGGCAGAGGACACCCTGGCTCAACAGCATCTGAACCTGGACAGGTCATACAATACACCAAGCCACGAGGGTAACTGACAATAGGCAACAATGGAAAGAGATATTCCATAGCGTGACCAACCAACCAACCCTCAGAGCAAGGAATGTTAAAAAAAGAAGAGGAAGGAGATAAGCAGATTGCTTAATGTCAATTTGAGAAGTCATTGTATCATACCATTCGGAGGCAATAAAGGATATGAGTGAAAGTATGTTGAATAACCAACACGTCAAATTCAAATCTCAAAAAGAACATTTACCGAACCGGCTTCTTTCCGTCGTTGCCTTCGCTGTCTTCCAGCGTCAGCCGCGAAGGTAACTCGAGAAAAGAGTCGCTGAAACATCGACCTTCTTCATCCTAACCACATCACAAAATCAAAGTAAAACAAAGCAACGGTCATCAGATGTGATGTAATGCAGCATTTGCATCTCTTCTGAATCACGCAATAAAAAGAGGCTTTAGCTTTCGCACTGAACTGAGCGGCGAACCAGTAAGAAGCGAGCAGGGGCGGAGCTAGGGTTTCCGGCGCCCGGGGACAAAATATACTGGTGTTGCCCCCTCAACTTGACGAAAATCCTAATAAGCTAAAAAGGGTGCCGCTCTGTCCATTTGTCGCCCTTTATTCAACTTCGCAAATACCCTGACAAGCAAAAAAGGCACCACCCGTAGCGGAACTCCCTACCCTAAAATCCAATTTTGGCGCCCCTCACCTCGGTGCCCGGGGACATCTGTACCCCCTGAACCCCCCCTAGATCTGCCTCTGGAAGCGAGGCCCAAATGGAGGGAGTCGGCACATTCCCAGAGAGGTCCGGGCACTCTGAATGCTTGATACCAAATAAAAACGTGGTTTACAATCGAGGGACACGAACATCCCGAAGCTAAATCTCTGTTGTTTAACATCACTATTTGCACCTAAAATTCATCTGTTGATGATTACAGCACTGACCAGTCCAATTTATACAAAGTCAGGTGACCTGAACACAAGCAAAAGTTCCAAATACAGAAATACAGGTGAACTATTTCATTGGCTGCTTGGTTTTCACGTAGATTGCCAAAGGGGGACTTTAACCCCTTCACTTCCATATGCCGGCCTACGTCATAGCAGCATAATGCTTAATAGCAACACTGGCAGCTAAGGGGCTAATGCTAGTTGACACTCACTAACCACGCTCCCACCTGACACACATTTTTTTTACTAAAATCAGTGCAATAACTTCAAAATTCAGTCAACTGCATGCCAAGAAAATGTCTTCATAAATATGCATCTACCTTACTGAAACCACACCAGCCAAAAAGAATTAAAAGTGCAAATAATTTGAGAAAATAGATAAAATCCGCGCGGAATCTCGTATTTTCAAGTGTTATGCCCTGTTCATACCGTGTGACTGTACGTTGAGACAAAGAGGTTCATCATCAGCTCCTGCACAAATGCCTGCACATCTGGGACCTCGTTACTGTCGTCGTCTGAACACAGCTGTAACTTTTTCTCAAGACAGACACGCTGTAACGTAAGAGCATCCTGAAAACAACAACAACAGCCAGACAACTTTTAATCAAATGAAATATATTACAGAAACATGACTGCACACAAAATATAATTCTAGCTAGACAAAATCATTAGGCCAAGTCCCCCTTTTTAGTCCCCCTTTATCATGTGACGCCAATGCCAGGAGTGCCTCTGAGTAGATATATATGAGGTGCTATATAAATGCTACATTACATTACAAGATCTAGTGACTTGCTGAAGATAACATCCATATTTAATGCTGGATTTGGGATGGGGTTAGTGAGTTTTATCCCACTGATTGAGGATCAATGAGGATAACGTCAAAGTCCACGAAGTCAGTTGATGCTCGAAAGGAATCAATTATAAAGTACAGAGGCAAGTAAAGATGACAAAAAAAACAGAAATTCAGCCTCAAATAAAATAAAACTATCCAATTCCAAAGGCTAAAAAAGAAATATGATTTACAAATTCTTTATAACCATTAATTGCTCCAATAACCACATACAAATCATGCTCAAATGTGTTTGCACATGTGCGTGAGATCATTATATCATGTCAAGCAAATACCCTATATAATTAAAATATAAAAAGTCAACTTCAAAACTTAAACAGTTAACAAAATTCAAATATAAAGGGTGGTGCTAAATAAACAGACTATATTAAATGCAAACCTAAATGCGACTAGTCCGGTTTTTTTTGCACCACCCTGTAGTAGGGAATGACTGAATGGGTATTTTTCCACCGGATACTGGATCCGGATATTTTGGGTCAACATTTGCCGTATCTGGAGCGGATATTACCGTACAGGTTTAGAATGACCATAACTTACTAAAGTCACCAGTAGTCACTTTACCCCTTAACCATGTATTTAACTGTAACTCAATGTAAAATGGACAGATATATCCAGGATCCCCAGTTAAGGGGTTAATACTTACTATTCAGTTACCATATGCAGCATCAATGCTGCATCATGCCCTCAACTAATTCTTTGTGTAACATAGTTCGATTAAATCTAAATCTTGCGTGTGCATTCGTTAACTTCAGGTACTGTATTTCATTAAAGCGTAAAATTGGACGTGAATATTCAGATTTGGTAGTTTCGTGACATAAGTATTTGGTGAATCCGGATAGTGCTGAATACCACACTATCCAGCCGGAGGAAGCGTATGTCCGGAGAGATTTTTGCTGTCATTCCCTAAAATATAGTTCAATAAAACGTTTTTCAAAGCCCCAAAGCACTAGCCTTGTAAATAAGAGATTCTGGTTCGTTGTACTTGCAGGCGTTATCGAACATAAGGACAAGATCGGATACCATGTCCTCGATACTGTGATACTGACTGCTCATTGTTCGCTGAAAGATTTTCTGCATGTCTATTGGTTTCTTGATGATCTCGTAGTAATCCGGATAATCCTAATGACATGTACAAATACACATACATACATACATACATACATACATACATACATACATACATACATAAACAATGTGCTAAATGCACTGAACATAACAAAACATTTCAAAATGAACACACTGAAATCAAAGTAATTGAAATTCAGTGCAATGTTTAAAAAGTCAATGAAAAATATCATTCATTGGATTTGTTAGAGAACTTTTGAAGCAACGGTTGTCAAGGGTAGTTGCAAACAAAGATCAAAACAACGCAACGACCATTGCTGGCGTGCGCTAGTCCACTCACTGGAAAAATGCCAGGGGTCAACAAATAGACTTATATACTAATTTCTGTAGATGTTTTTGAGCTTAAAGGACAGACAGTTATTAATCTTTTAGAAAATCAATGTTTACAAAATGCCGCCTTCAGAGACAACCAGGCTTACGCTCCTTGCTGGCAGCTTCATGAACGGAATTGACAGAGAACGCCCGCGCGAATCATTGTAATCACGGATCGCAGCGTACAGCTCCTGCAGCTTTGACATCAGAGATGAAGTTGGCTTTGCCTTGGGTCGGCTTAAATGAACAAAAATACTCAACTATTAGACTATTATTATTATTATTATTATTATTACAATCTGTATAGCACCATATTATAAGCATAGCTAACACTAAAATCAAGGGTACCATACTTTGATGACTAGTCCGGGTTTTTGGCGCCACTCTGTATATAAATATATATATATATATATATATATATATATATATATATATATATATATATATATATATATATATATATATATATATATATATATATATATACTGTATATATATATGCAGATTCATTTGAACTCTATACTCCCTCTACCCTCTTTCGTTTTCTCTCTCTCTCTCTCTCTCTCTCTCTCTCTCTCTCTCTCTCTCTCTCTCTCTCTCTCTCTCTCTCTCTCTCTCTCTCTCCAATCTGCAAGTTGTCATGTAACTGTGAGGTGCAGGATAGATGGTTATTTACGTTCTGCTTTGGGAATGTAAGGAAGTTGGCCTTCTCTATGTGTCCACGCAGCAAGTTCCAAGCAATAGAATTCCCTTTTGGAGAGGGGGGGGGGAATGAGTGATCACCAGAACAAAGACTGCTACAAAAATCATTCGCAGCAGACCTGAAACTCAGTGGGGTGTCAGAGTCACCGAGGCTCAGCAAGTGACAGTGCATATAGTCTGAAGACGACACACTCGTGAACTCCGCTACAACCGGTGCAACATGTCCCGGAAAGTTGCATAGCATAAAAGTTCCTGCTCAGCAAGCAAAATCAATGCCAACTGCAAAGTTCAGACCAACAATACTCACACAATGCTGTACTTACTTACTGCAATGACACGTTAAAGAAACTGTGCAAAATCGACTCCGTCAAGTGCGTTAATTATCAGTAACCAACAACGGCAGCAGCAGAAATTATAACTATTATAAATCACAGCAGTATATTTCAGTCAACCCCACAAAATATGGAAGCCAGGACTAGCTAAGACTAAGACCAAGGACTAACCTCACCGGACACTTTCACCTACGACAGTTCAGACTTTTCATGCAAACATAATGAAAATAAATGCCGAACGATATATGCCATACTAAAAAGTATGCTTCATTTGACACACAATAACATGCACAGAGATTTACACATTAATACCAGCTCTTACTACATCTCAGATCACAATAAAACAGTTTTTAAACCATGAAAACCAGAACAACTGTTTGGGTAAATACTGCGTCTTGCCCAAATCGATCCAATAAGACTGACTTGGACAGTGTTTATTCTAGCCACCTTGACATTGGGGGAATTTTGAAATGTTTGGGGGACAAGGTCTGAGTCTCCAAAAATCTTGACAAGCAAAAAAGGTAATCCTTCCAACCTCCAACCTCCCTAGTATTTTTTACCCTTTTATCCTTCTTCAACGCCCAGACAAGCTCAAATTTGTTCATCGTTGCATTTTTCCCCTCTCCAAAAAAATCCCCTGTCGCCAAACTTTTGGGGGAGGGGAATTTCCATCTCCCCATGCAACATATAAAAAATTAGGGGGAGATTTTTTAACTTTGGGGATAAATTCCCCCCCCCCAGAGAAGGCCTAGAATAAACACTGAGACTTGGAAGTACAGGTTCACCAGTGAATTCAGTTGGTTCAAGAAAGTTACGGTCAGACTTTTTGTTAGTGTAGCACTGTACATAGCTGAAGAATTAAAGGGTGATTTTATGAAAATATGGAAAATTGAAACTACTTATTTTTTAGATGCTCAACAGGTCACCTGTGTGGAATCGATTAAAGTTGGAGGTTGCTGGTGAGAGCAAAGATAGTTTGTGTTGTAAAGATTAAGTTAGAAAGAGTGTTCCTGCAAGTAAAATTTGAAATGTGGAGGTACATCGTGTATTTTATGTATGTCAGAGATCATTTTGAGCATTTTGATAAATTTTGAGCATGCATAAATTTAAGAAACAAAATCAAAATGAATTATTTTGCTATAATGCTATCTGTAACAGATATAGGAACAGAACAGACAAGATTATGATCAGAAAAATGAATATAGTAGCACAGGGATATGTCTCGCTTGTGTCCTGATTACCAATCACAGGTTGTAAATAGTTACCGGTAAATATGACAAAGTAAAATGGCAGTAAGGGGCAAACTCAACCAGAAAGCATCAAAAGTGACTTAACCGGAGGCTGTGTATTCAAGAGAAGTACGGCAGTCATAAGAAAAAACCGATACTTAATAGAAGTATACCACATCGAGTGCATAAAGAAAAACTAAACTACTACTTACATAAGAAAAGAGCCAGCCATGCACTTAAGATAGGCAAAAGTATGAGCTGAAACTCATGCAACATTGTGATGGTCATGAGAGAATCTAATTGATCGGAAGATTCAGAAATCAAATCGAGTCTTAAGAGCAGCACAAAACAATCATGTTATGCCCTAATGTGCTTTTATAAGCCTGTCAAGGAATTGCTTTTTTGGTCACATATATTAATTAATTATAACAGCATTTTGTTATTTTCTCTACGCTGGAAATTGAAATAAGGAACTTGTAGAGTGCTGAATTCCATTTAATAATGTAAACAGCGTATGCTTATGGTCAAACCCAGTGTAGAATTTAATCTTTTTTTTAAAGAAATTCAACTAGGACATGTGAAATAAACCAATCTAATGTGACAATTACAGTTATTAAACAGAGAACTTCACAAGACTGATATTGTCAGCATCTTAGAGAGTGAGAGGCACAGAGAATGTGTCCAACCTAATGGGCCAAGCAGCTAGGATAGGATATAACAAATTTACAGGGTGGCGCAAAAAAACCGGACTATATTAAATGCCAAACCTAAATGTGACTTGTCTGGTTTTTTTGTGCCACCCTGTATATAGTGCCAGCACCTAGGATAGAATGTAATAAATTTATATGGTGCCAGTGATGCCAATATCAGAAGAAGCTGCCTACCAATATTTTCCAATGCTAGTTGGAGAATAGGCTGCTATTTAGCTATTGTACATGTAATGCAATACATGAAACTCTGTGTTTTGCCTCAATTCCTGTATTTGTTTGAATAAATTGTAAAACTCCAATATATTCTATATATTGCAAGCTAAACCAAAAAGTTCACTACAAACACTAGCCTGCTTCTTCCAGTTTATAAAGATACAATGTCATTCTTGAGGTTCCCTTCCCTAAATATCATACAGGTAACTAGTTGCCTATGATGCCATTTGGTAAACAACAATGTAACTTTCAATTCCCAAATGTGGCACAGTTTAATTGAGATATGCGGAAACCATACAATACAACTTGTATAAATGACACGTCTTACTCGTCACTCGCAGCAAAAGGGTTAAGCTTGAAATGATAATTCTTATAAAATTTGCTGTCACTGTCCTTGATAGGACAGCCCCTTCACACTTTGTAAATATCCATTTAAATTTTGAGCATACTGCATAGTCTGAAGCTGAAGGCAACTGTTAAGATTTCATTTTGGCAGAAAGGAATGCAGACAAATTCCATAGACATTGCTGAATCTACCCAACTTTTACCCCAGTATTCGTTTATCAACATATGTATTTTAATTAATAACAGCAGCAACATCTTCAAGATTTGCATGGAATTAGAATCTCATGAAAAAGTCTCTCAAAGTCCACTGCACAGTAAATAATGCCCCACAAGTTGCAGCACAGAAATTTCAAATTTTCAATCATTAGCACTATAACACTAAAGTTGTATTGAAAGCTACAATATAAAAATCACTGCAATAATTAACTCCTTAACTGGTAACTGGGTATTTAACTGTAACTCAATGTAAAATGAACGGATATATCCTGAGTCCCCAGTTAAGGGGTTAATATATTTTAAGCACAACTGGTCCATCCCCGGCTTGTACAAAACCAAATTGTAAAAAAATTACACAAAAAATGATTCTGCAAACAACATTTACAACAAAATGCAAGAAATTTACCTTAGCCTAGATGAGCGCAAGACAACAGACCTACAAATGAGAAAGGAACGACCGAAAAAGTGAAAGAGAATCTGCCAGTGCATGTCAATATCAGTGGCAAAATAATTTAGTGTCAGGTCGAAACATTTCAGACGGTTTCACCCGTCCTCATGCACCTAAATCTGCCTTATCATAAGTGAGTGGAAGATGAAATTCGTTATATAGCTCGGCAGATCTTTTGTTACGGTTGTTTTGTTTGCGTTACATCAATCTTAGCACATTTTACGCAGTACAATCCACAAGTCCGACAGGTGACACACACGTCTTTTCAGAATGCAAGAATTCATTCAATCAATTTAATGAAATCCGAAAACCAGATAAATGTGCATCAACACTCACTCAAGTGAACGCATGCCTCGAGATTTTCTCATTAAATACATCGAATCTAATTCAGGAAAATGGATGAAAACTGGAACAAGAGCAGACCTTCACATATCTGGGGAGTGGAATACAAAAAGAAGCAACACACATGGGAGAGCTGAATTCACATTTGTCAACGGGCACGACAGTAATGGCAAACTAACAAAAATCTGGAAGGATAAATGACAGCTGCCCAGGAATCTGCTGGTTCGACGCTATAAAAAACACAGACAAGAATGAACGGAGTCAAATTGAACGATGCCATCAAGGACTGAGGATACTGGACATCCATTACACATTCTTGCAGCCTACCAATGCAAAAGCAATGATTTGACATGACAAGACAGTCTTTATGGATTAGTTACCACAGTAATCTTAACTTTAATAATAATAATAATAATAATAATAATAATAATAAGACAGTGAAGACATGATGTCTAATCTTGAAATGCAAATGACCTTTAAACATCCCAGTCTTAACAATAAACTATCAACATGAGTTTATTAGCAAGAACAATACACAAACTAGATTTTCATTGCAGTAAAAATGTCAAATACAAAACACTAATCAACAAGCATTAATCTGCAAGTTCAGCCAACAACAGCCTCAGTGCACCACAGCATACATTATAAACACAAGTTTTCATTAACATCAACCAATAAAAATAATTTCTGTTACAAAATGAATGGCATATCAACTTTGTTGATGAGAGAGAATTTAATGCACTTAAAGTAGTGTTTATACAATATACATACATAAAGACGCATAACAAGAGGAGAGCTGGTTATGCGCATAAGGGAGACTTATGCACCTATGCATCTTGCACTACTATAAGGTAGACTGCTATTGAAATACTGTTATAATTCATGGTTAAACAGCATCCACACACATAACCAACTTATGCACCTTCGAATATTTTGCATAATAAAGTATTTGCCCGCTAAACATTTCTTGAAATTGTTAAAAAATCAACATTTTAATTTCTTCATGCTGTTATTTTTTTACATTGAACAAGAAAAAAATCCTGAAAATATCCACAGTGACTGGTAAATGACCAAAGACATTAAGCACGCAGCAGACAAGTCCAGAGCGGCAAATAAGTGATGTTCACCTATTTGCTCGCCCTCCCCATTTGCTCACCTTCTAGTGGTTGACTTTACCCCAGTCGGAGTTGACTCTTCGAGCTCGGGAAGTGAGCGCACCTGGCTGAGCAGTACCTGTTCGAGGAGAGTGGCATCCTTGAACACCTGAGAGCCTTCTTCGTTGTAATGTCTTGCATTGTTGAACATCAGTTCGAAATCTGAGACAAGAGCAGCTTGACTGGAATACTGTAACAAAATGTAATGTAACAAAATATTATATAATATAAAATATAATACAAACCATCTATTAATAGTGCATAATATCTTTGGCCTTTGCTATGTTACGGCACTATATAAATTGTCATGAACAATAACAATCTCAAAAATACACCATTTGTTAATAATGCAAGCACAGGCATGAAAATGCACTCAGAAATAGCAAATCTAAAGATTTCACTCTTTTAAATTCTTATAAATTTTTGTACCTTCAGCAATTTTAAAAATCTATGCTTGTTAATTATTAGCATAACCTCATTTTAAGCGAAATTATTCAAGATAACGGTTGTCAACGAAAAAGCGCATTTAACGTATCTCCATATTGTCATACCAGCTCCAATTGTATAGCAAACATATCAGCAGTAGCAAGGTTCTGACACTGCCTAAGTCAGTTCAGACACTCCCAATTTCCTCAGCATATAACCAAACCAGTACTAAAGCGACTAAAATGGATGCAAACACTGCAACTAACTTCCACAATGAACAATGAGGTGTCATCCTCTCAACAGAGGGCCAACTAACTAAATCACACTGAATAAATTTAGAATGTTTCCAGTGCCATCAACTGACAGCACTGCGATGCACAGTACAGACGAATCCATCGACGCTACACCATGCAATACATGCATCCAGTCAGACAATGCAATAAATTGAGAGACAGTTGCAATTAATGAAAGAAGAGAAAATGCCTTATCCAGCTTGATCTTGTTCTCGATCATCGTCATGTCGATCGGTTCTGTAATCACTTTGTAATAATCCGGATAGTCTTTCTTGGATGGCAGGGCCAAAAACATCTCTACTTGGCGACGGCCATCGCACTGAAACAGAATATTAAGAAGTGATGTCAGATCCCAAAAATCTCAAATGTTGTCGTAGATCTTTTAAGATCATCGGCACAAGACAGAAAACAGCAAACAAGTTTTTTGCAAAGTTCATAGAAATTTCCGATTAACGACCACACCTGATAGTCGAAAATGTTCTTATAGAGAAGCCAAAGTCTCTTCTTGAGAGAATCGTCGCTTCCGGCAGAACGCGGCCTCTTCCGTTTGGCGTCGCGGCTCTCGTCCGATGTCACACTGAGGACGTCAAAATGACCTCGGGACGAACGCGATTCGGACATTTCCTCGGAAGCCTCCTGGAAACAGGATACCGGATGCAATGCAAAGTAATTCAACGCAACACATGGTAGAGCATCTCATTCACTTCTAGTCAGAGACATTCTTGGCTGTGGAGTCAATCGACTATTTATGCAATCAATTACCTCTCTACTTTAAACATTTAAAAACGCCTAAAAATTAAAATTAATCAAAGACCAAAGCAAATTATGCAAGAATACCTAAATAGAAATAAAATTAACAACAAACCATCATTTCATCCCAAGATGTCGAAACAACAGTAGCTAACAGAAATCAAAGAACCGAAAAAATTTAACCCATTTACCGTTTGTCCCGAGTATACTCATCCATTTTACATTACGCTACAAATATATGAATGGTAAAAGGGTTAACCCCTTAACTGGGCAACTATTTGTAACTCAGTGTAAAATGGACGAGCGTTACTCGGGCACCCAGTTAAGGGGTTAAATATGAATGAAGAGAGAAACCTTGGCACGAAGTAGTTCCTGCTTCTTCCCCCTCATCACCAGCTGCAATTTAACTGCATCCTAAAAATTCACATAAAAAAGACCACAATTATGGAAAAATTGAAGCTAGAGAATTTAGTTAGTTATTCTATATACATAGGCAGATCTATGAGCAGGCACAGGGGCATTTAACCCCCAAACCCATCAAAAATAGTTTGCTAATTTCTCATTGTGGCAAAAAACCCAAAAGCTCTAAAGGCATGAATAAATAAGCTACCATCATTGTTTCTTCCATTTCAATAATTTTAACAACATGCATCAACTGACATGGAATGGGCAGTGCGCAGAATGCGGAATGGAACACAAAATAACCAAAAACTGAAATCCTGAATCTGCCCTGATTTTAAATATATTCGGTTAATTTCAATACATTTAAATAAAAGTCAAAATGCCCAAAAGGTCTTCTGCAGATTCAATTAATTTTTCAACAGGCAGAAATGCCAAACCAATGGACACATTATGAGTCAAACAGTTTTACAGGGATTGCATTGGTTCATGCAAAATCCTAAATTGACTTGACCTTGTAGATTTTGCTTTCCTCCATGTTGTACTGTTTCGCATTCTCAAATACGAGGTTAACATCAGAACAGAGAGCATCCAGATCTTCATATCGTCCACTCTGTCACAATATAACAGAAATGTACATAGATTTATTAATTCAACGCCGAATGCAAACAAGCGAAATCACAAATTCAAGTGTTGAAATAGGAATTAAAGACGCATACCTTTAGTTTTTTATGTATCTTCATCAACGACAATGGTCTTTTTATTTCAAGATAATAGTCCGGATACACCCTGTTACAGTAAAAACAGGCACTGTAAATAGTTGCAGCTGAAGCAATTGTAGCAAATAGTCACCATGGTTCACACATATAAGCTAATACATATGCCAGCACACACACACATACATAAAATTATTATATACAGTGTTTTACAACTCTCAGAAGACCAAGAGACATTATCACTGATCATATCTAGATTTGTATTTGTATCCAGATTATCAAGTGCATTTTAGCTATGTTTCCTTCAGCAAGATTCCTTTCCTACTCCCCACCCTAAAAAGGTCTTGAGAGCAGAAAATATCTGGGAAAGCAATCAACCTCAATTGACGTTCACAAATCATACACATCCTGCCACAAAATCAAACATCTAGCTGCCCCTGGATTCATTTTAAAGAATATTTATATAGTCGTAAATTAAATTCTAAGTTTCGTCATGCCGGACGGGATCTAATACCAAATGTGAAGGCATCATCATAATCTCTCAACCTACCAAAAATGTCATCAAATGTGTTCAAGTTAAATGGGAAATTTTCTGTTAATTTTTAAATCTTGTAGTTCATTAAAAACCTTCTCACTGAGAAAACTCAGAACAGTACATCACTTGTACACTGTACAGTAGTCTACTTCTTCATCTGATGAGACCTGTGAATCTAGGTTTATGAGAGATACTAACACCCATAAACCCTGCTCTATACCTTTGCCACATGTGTGTTCTGCTGTCTGAGAGAGAGAGAGAGAGAGAGAGAGAGAGAGAGAGAGAGAGAGAGAGAGAGAGAGAGAGAGAGAGAGAGAGAGAGAGAGAGAGAGAGAGAGAGAGAGAGATTCTATAGAACAAAGTGGGTTAAATATCGAAAACCACTGAACCTTTTGCTTGGCAGTCGAAGGAAGGGGTCCGACATCAGTTGACCCAAAGAGGTCTTATAATTCCTCACAGCATTAAAGAGAATCCAAAGATCACTGCTGTCATCCTCCTGACCGGAATAATCCATGTCGCTCTCTCCCTGATCCATCTGCGACGATGACCTAAAAACAAATCCACTACATAAATAAGACATTAACCCTTTGGCTGCTCAGCTATTTAGCCACTACATAAATAAGACATTAACCCTTTGGCTGCTCAGCGATTTGTGTAACACATAGGTTACGAAACCGGAATACCGGTTTTATGGGTCCATAGGGTTAAACTGAAATTAATCAAATATAAAAAGAAGAAGCAAAATATTTACCTCTGCAACACACAATGATTCCCACAAAGAAAAAAATGGTAACTTATTATTACTTCTACAGTTTTTCTCTGCAAACAGATTTAGCAATGCCTAAAAGCATCTGACACTTGCTATAGCAATCAGATAATCAGATTCATTGCTGCACTGGCTTGAAAATAATGGGCACACAAAAAAACAGTACCAAGTCATAGCACATAATTTCATTTCTATTAATTGTTCACCATAGTTTTGGGATCTGCATAAGATGCATTTCTCATCGGCACATGCCTTCAATGATAATTAATTAATCGTTCAGCATAGAATGAGGTTGTCACATACCTCGCGGTGTTGGAATCGTCCAGACATACGGAGTCCTCTTCGTCGGAGTCTTGCTTCAGGGCTGCAAATACGGACGACAGGTTCTGAGCGCCGTTGTCGCGCCGCAGTCGAATCCGTTGACTGCGAACGGTATGCGTTATGGCTCGACCTTGTTCCAGTTCGTGCTTTTTGTTCGTTATGATCTTGCGCAGCGCAGAAGCGTCCTAAAATCCAAAACGAAGCCTCAGTCCGTACCGTACGAGGTAAAATCAGATGAAAAATGTATGCTGGGCAGGTGACATGACAATGGTGAAATACAAAGAATGCACACAAACATAGGAGTGCGGAAAACTAGGACTCATTAAGTTCCCAGATAATTAAGACGTATGCAATTTAACTCAAACTGCTAAACACTGGTCTAGACCATAGTCAAACTGGCAACAAGCTGTGTAGTATAAATAATTATGAATATTACAGTTTTCCATAAAAAAACACAATGTCAGGATGGTGCTTTGATGTAATGGAATGGTTTTCAAACCTGGACATCACAAACATTAAATGGGAGTCAAATGATACATTGCTCTACAACTGTTAACCCCTTAACCGTGTATTTAACTGTAACTAAATGTAAAATGAACGGATATATCCGGGATCCCCAGTTAAGGGGCTAAGTATTATATAAGAACATCTGTGCAATTATAAAGTAATCAGTTTCTATCTCTCAAAAATAGTGAAAACACACATGGCCACACAAACGACAGTACACTCTATTCTATTCTGTTCTATTCTATTCTATCAAGACAATTTATACAGCACAGTATATCATGGCTAATAGTAAAAAAAAAAAAAAAGCGCTTTACATCATACCTTGTATATTTGAGATCCAGGTTCGTTGAAAGCCTTTGCATTCTGAACCATCAGCTGCAAGTCCTTGACAAGTGCGTCGAGATTTTGATATCCACTCGACTGGATTTTGAGAGCGATTCCACGAAGGTCAATTGGTTCCTTGATGACCTGGTAGTAATCGGGCATTTTCTACAAAAGGGAATGCAGAAAAGAAATATAATCTGCAAAATAAAAAGTTAATATAAACAGGTGATAAAACAGACTAAAGAATGAAAAAAAATCGTTAACCATTTCCTCCCCAGCGATCTCTGCAACCAACACGTTATGAAACCATAGATATCAGTCTTATTGGGCAAAAGGGCTAGCACAGATAAACTAGTAATTCAGTGATAAAAACATCAAATAGCTTTTCTGAACATGTACAATACCAAATGATAAAAAGAGCCACCCCCGAAAATGCGTTAAAGCTACGAACACAGAGAAAAAAAATGTCTCATTGAAATTTTCAGTCAGGTCTGAATTATCCCAACCCTGCAGTACTTTTTCAGTATGTTACACTTGGATTCTATGAGAATGCTACGAGCGCCTACTGATCTCGAAGGCAAAATCTTGAACATTTCGCTTAATGGTCGCTGGTCATCTGTGGCTGTGACGACAGCATGAAACATCTGTTCGAAGACACTCTCATCGTCCGTACTTTCCGGTTTTCCTCTCCTTACACTGGAACTTGAAGAGCCCTCCACCTGCTGGAAACGAATGGTACAACATATACACACATCCATGCAATAATATACATGAACAAATCAGATTTAACGGCCACCAAATGATCGACAAACATCATTGGAATTTAGATCCACGAGACCTAAGATCTGTACCCCCATTCATTCGGTTTATATGTTAAAATTTCAATATATTAACAACTACTTATTTTAAATTCATTTACAAGACAAATGATCAGCACAACTCTCCCAAGTAATTACTTATATGCAGATGGTTTTGCACCTGTTAGGTAAAAATGCAATCTATATATAAAGACACAGTTTATAAAGGCAGGTAAAAAAAGTTTATCTTGCCATCAACCGTCTGTGCCAGATGCAAAGAATTTCCAACACAAGGTACAACTGCATTATGAAATTTTTAAAACTTATTCAGTAATCCTAAAATAAGCAGAACCTGTCTTAGAGTCAAAGCATTAATCAAATATTTCCTGCTTAAATCACAGACAGCCTTAATGCAACACA
Source organism: Metaphire vulgaris (assembly GCA_018105865.1). Classification (NCBI taxonomy): domain Eukaryota; kingdom Metazoa; phylum Annelida; class Clitellata; order Crassiclitellata; family Megascolecidae; genus Metaphire; species Metaphire vulgaris. The sequence goes on along the minus strand of CM030837.1, from coordinate 3,381,767 downwards.
GTGAAACCTGCTTAATTGCATAGGTGCCGTGCAAGCCTTGCTTATACGATTAACTGGGCTATGCAAATAGCCGGGACGTCTGATAATTAATTGTACACACAAAACACTGGATCAGGTTTTTATGTTGTTATGCGATTAAGCTGTATGCGATTAAGTGGGATCCACTGTATCAGAAACAAAAAGTACCAAAATAATTAACCAAAAGAATTTAATATTAATGGTCAACAATCACAACCACATGACGTTAATTGCTAAATTTGGCACTTAACACAATTCTACATTGGAAAATATATTTACAGGGTGGTGCCAAAAAAACAGGACTGCATTAAATGCAAACCTAAATGTGAATAGTCCATTTTTTTGTGCCACCCTGTACATGGCATGAATCAAGATAAATAAAAAAACAACTGTAACAACTCCACAAATTCTACAAACCATGCAACAAAGAGAGGACAGAAAATTCAAAATGCACCAAATATGGGAGCAGGAACACAAATGGAAGGACTGTGTCTTCAAAGTAGACATTAAGCTACAGTAAAGGAGAACTACTCTGAATATTCATATTTCTCATATCAAAGCCTGACTTACTAGTACATTATTGTATCAACCATAAAGAACTAAAAAAATCGAGACAATGATGCGACTAATTATTGGCCAATCGTCTCTCTGGTCAATGTAACCCCTGCAAGGTCATGAACTCCTCCTATACAACCGGGATTTTTGATCACAGTGTCTCTGATACTGAATTTCAGATCAGCCTCAGAAACAGAACTGAATTACACGTAGGAAGACTTACAAATCATAATTACGTTTTAATATCTAAATCCTCCTGCGCCATACTACTCATATACACCAATGAAAGTCTGCACCATCGACCACCGGATTAATTAAAGAACAGGAAAAACATTACATCAGATAACTCCAATTTCCAATTATATAGGGCAGCATATGGTGCATACCTTCTTTCGTGACCTTCTTGACAATTTAGGGCCATCATAGGTGAGGGTGTGCTTACGAGGGACAACAGCTGCAATCTAAAACACCGCAAAACACTCGTACACAACATCCAGAATACTCGCATGCACACAGCAAAAACAAAAAACGGAAAAACCGCCGTTATAAAAAACAAACAGACTCAAGTTCAAAGGGCAAACACCTTCAGGGTTATAAGACTGGCAGAAAATCAGTGCGGTTCAAGCATGGGGTAACTATCAAGCATGACTAAATAGCTAATAATGCAGGGTGGTGCAAAAAAACCGGACTATATAAAATGTAAACCTAAATGTGACTAGTCCGGTTTCTTTTGTGCCACCCTGTATTAATACAGAAAAAAAGAGTGAAAGATTAATTATCTGCAAAAATATCTACAATCACTGTAGCAAAAATCACCATGCAAAGGAATTAAGCCTGATCGAGTATGAACGAAGACAATACCACTCTTAAACTGTATCTGTTAGTTATAGGCTGATTTATATAGTGCTATTTTCCTAGCAGGCTAGAGTCAAGAGTGCTCTGTATTGAGTTCATTCATATTGACAATAAAAAATCAATGGCAGCCAGAAGGCAGCAACAAGTGATCAAGAATGACAACAAGAAAACCTACTACCATGTCTAAAATTATGTTTTTAAGGTGAAATTCTTAAGCATAATATCAAGATTCTTTTGAGTCTAATACTGTGATGACAGCAGTATGCCTGCCATTTGATGTCTCTAGCAAATTAACCCCTTAACTGGGCAACTATTTGTAACTCAATGTAAAATGGACGAGCGTTACTCGGGGCGCCCAGTTAACGGGTTAAACAAAAATCAGTAAATTGTGACAGTAAGTCACAACTGCAAGTCTTGTGGCTACGCATACATCTCTCATGATGTTGCTGTTTCCAAACGACAATTCTAAGGAAGACCTTTATATTTAGGAATCTGCTTACATGTGTCAAAATGACTGGCTTCAAACCAGCTAACATGGTCCAAACTGAACCTTTCAGCTCTGAGTAGTAAGGGCACCTAACAGTTCTGCCAAATCCTTTCATTTAGCAAAAAATTAACCACCGAAAACAACTCAAATCATCCAAAATTTTGAGATTTAAAAGAATTTTGTTTTTTAAAAAATTGTGAACAGTAATGGATAACTTTAAGAAAGAAATTCAAATAATCCAAATATAATGCAAGCATTGTGGGTTTTTTTGTAGACTCAACACGGAACAATATACCTATGAATGCTAGATAGCATTTTTATCAATATCGGAAGATATCCACAAATTCAATGCAAATGAACTAAAAGCAAGGTGTCTACGACACTAAAGCAATCTTCTAAAACGATTCAAAATGGAGGCATGCTGGACAAGTTAGCACAAGAACTACATGGCAGTCAATGCATGCACTGAAATAAAGCCAAGCAAAACCGTCGATAAAGTCAAATGGAAAAAGAACAAAACAACGGATACGATAAAACAAAGTTTTCACAGGACAAGACAACAAAAAAGCAACAAATACAGGCAAGGGACTGTTCCTTTTAGCTCTGGAACACAGAAAAGCAACCGTGCTGGAAAGGAAATGTCGAACAGAAGCAAGCGAAAGAGAAGGAAACCTCTGAACTTTGGTCGTCCTGCTCCGAGCCCGACGAAAGCCGGCCGTGTGTCGCGCTTTGGTTCTCGCTTGTCGTGTCGACGTCCGACTGCGGCTCGGCGCTCGGGCGCAGACAGTCGGCCACGAGCGACCCCTCGTTGGAACCGGCGTCAACAAACGCGCCGGAAACCTTGAGCTTCAGGACGGGGACCTTGAGAGGTATTGGCTCGACCTTAGCGACAAACCGGTCGTTTACCTCTTCCGAGGAAAATCGCGAGCAGCTTCCGTCTTCTTCGTCGTCCCCCTCGTCTTCTTCGCATTCCTCGACCTCCTCGACCGGTTCGGCTTCCGGAACGGTCTCGCCAAACGCCTGCGAGATGAGGCGCGTCTTCATCTGTAGAAAAAGGTCCCACAGCATCTGCGCTTGCTTGTACTCGGACGACTGTTTCTAACGATTCAAAACATAATAAACCCAAGCTCAAAATCTGTTTTCTCGGCGCAGGCAAAGTGCTGTGAAACATCAACGTCTGATATAAATCATCAAAGCAAAAAAAAATACACACCACAAACTGAACAATGCCAATGTCTTCAAATACCACGCTTGTAAAACATATTTACACCATAACCAAATGCAATGTTCAATTTCACGTACTATGGAATAAGGATATCTCACAATATCCATTATAAATCAATAAGCAAATTGGCTGCCAAAGTTTGGAATAGCCTGCCATCATCAACAACTATGGCAAAGCCACTGGAAGCATTCAAACGAGAACTTAAAACTGCTCTCTTTGTTCGTAGTTATCCAGAACATTGATCGTTGTAGGATATACTGTATTTTTAGTTGTAAGGTGTCCTAGTAGTACTTGTATGATATGCCACCATAATCAGTTCATGATAATGATGATGATGATAATGATGATTATTATTATTATTATTATTATTATTATTATTATGGATTGGGAATGGTCTAGAAAGGTTTTCTGATTCACAGGAATTGATATCCAAAATGACCTCAGCCAATAATCATTTATTACTGCATACAACATTGTTACACTGATCTTTGTCAAATCCATAATAGATAACGTTATTCTTCATTAATTAAAGTATTTTATTTACAAGTGGTATTCACAAAATAAAAAACCAAAGCAAGATCAAACAGCAACAGAAAATTAACAATTCACAGATTTACCGGATAAAACGACTGAGCATTTTTCACGAGTAATTCAACGTCAGTGGACATCATTTCAACATCGTCATACTCCTCAGATTTCAATTTGTGTTGGATTTTCAGAAGATCCATTGGAGTCGTCACCATTGCATAATACTCTGGCTCAGTTCTAAATAATAATAAAAATAAAAATAATAATAATATATATATATATCACACATATTATATCACTCACAGATATAACCCCTTAACTGGGGACCCCGGATATATCCGTTCATTTTACATTGAGTTACAGTTAAATACCCAGTTAAGGGGTTAAAATCATCCTGTATAGCTAATAAATTTTTAATCAATTACATGATACTACATCCCCAGTCAAAATAAGGTTTCTCACTCAAATGATTAATATAAGTCAATTCCAGAAGTCAGTCTTCATCGTATTCCAACTTTTAACTCAATTTAAGGAATTTAACTCTTCTGAGGAGGATGTCGACAAAAGTCGATGCATCGACATCACAGCGGTGAAATGATTTCGCTTCAAAAGAGTTAAGGTGGAATGCAATGACTGGTGACAACAGGAAAAAACTTGTTAATATAATAAGGCTGTGTTAAAACTCCATGGATCTCTCTGTAGGTTAAAAAGAACCCTCATGCATTGGCTGAATGGGCTTTGCCTCCATTAAACAGTAAATGAATGCCACCATTATGCCACACAAACTGAATCAAAACCACAAATAGCTGAATCTTTCCACAAAAACCTAAAAACATATTTATTTAAGATAGGGTTTGACTCCACTTGTTAAGCACTCAAGATTGTCTTGGACCTTAGTGTTGCCTATTGTGCTGAAGAAATTGCCTGGTAATAGTAATAATAATAATAATAATAATAATAATAATAATAATAATAATAATAATAATAAACTAGTTATGTCCTTACCTGCGTTTTGGAACCCGAATAAATGGTTCGCACAACAGTCGACCATCTTCTGTCTTCTGGCTTCTGATCGCATCGTACAACTCTTGACATATATCTTGCTGTAGAAATAGGCCATATCAAAATCGATATCACCATGTATTAGCTATAGCTACAATGTCATTCAATATGGCAGCAACGTAGGCTAAGTCTGCAAACTAAATTTCGGATGTACGCATGTCTTGTACTCTCAACACTCTTATACAGAAGTGAGAGTTGGACGATGACTGGTCAATAGTGGAAAAGACTTGAAGCTTTTCACACTAAGGCTCAACGTAAAATCCTTTTAACATTAGATGGTTTGACTTCATATGCAACGATGAAGTATACATGCGTTCTGAACTCCCACCAGCAGTACCTGCCTCAAATGCACTTCACCTAGCAATGCGCCTTCAAGACAGAGACATTAGCATTACGGGATGTAATAGTCCACAAGGCAGACCACCAATCACTTGGCTTCACCAAATCCATTGAGACTGTGGATTACCAGTGTCTGAAGCCTTCCAAAGTGTGCAGAACATACTGTTGTGGCGTACAATTGTAACGGCCAAAAGGCTATGCGCTTAAATAATACTAATACTAATAATAATAATAATAATAATAATAATAATAATTTCACAATAGTCAAATATGTTATTTATTTTTGGAATACAGTATATGAGACCTATCGAACTACAGTGTGCATGCGTGTGCGTTTAAGTGTTTCTGTGCATATGTGTACACTTTAGAGCAGTGGTTCTCAACCCTCTTTGCCTCGCGGACCACTTTTGAAGTTCAAAAATTTCTTGCAGACCACCTGATAAATTCAGCTGTCATCTGCTCCTACAAAGCAGGATAACCTTTTGCTTTTTTTGCTTGTCAGGCTTTTTCACGTTGAAAATGCACAAAATACACACAAAATGTGCCGATAACCTTTTTGTGCAGATGACCTTGTTTTGCTCGTCACAATTTTCGGATTTTTCACATGGAAAACATATATGTCTAAATTATTAAAACTTTTTTCAGACTTTTGCTGCGGACCACCAGACCCCCTCTCGCGGACCACTCATGATCCACGGACCACAGGTTGAGAACCACTGCTTTAGAGGACTTTCAGAACTTCATCACAGATAAGTTCCTTATAAAGGAATTTTGCTGCTCATTAACGGTCCAACTTCCAAGAAATTGCATCCCATTTAAGTCTCACAACTTTTACTCCAAATCTATCAAAATGTCTCAAAACACAATAAAATCATTATGATATAAAATATATAAATTCAATATATTCATACTGGATTGTAGTTATACGTGGCCGGCTTTCTGCGTCTCTTCTGCGCCGAGTGGCACGATGGAGAAGGATTGTCGTCACTTCGCCTATCTGTACTCTGACTCCGAAAGCGTTTTCTGGCAGGAGGCATTCTACCCGAAAGAGAAAACAACATTCTGAAAAGAGGATAGTCCTACCATAATTAATTCTCTCAACTGCAAAAAAATTCCTGCTCTCTGTGAGCACGAGTCACAGTACTATAGTAGTTGTACATATTGGATCCACCAGTAACAAGCCTTATGGTTAAAAATTACTTTCATCCAGTCAGCATCAGATGCGGTCTAAAGTAACTTTTTACAAATGAGTTATATTAACCCTTTAGCCACCAAAGCAATAATAATTGTAGACCGCCAGGCATTACAAGTAGGTCAATGGGAACGTGCAGGAAAAATGCGGCGCTGATGTCAGCAATATTTTTATTGCACCGGATATTTTCCAGCACAGGGCAGCTAAGAATGTTACTGCCATCGGATAAATGTTGTGTTGCCTTCCAGCTACGGATATGCAGTGCTATCTTGTTACAACAAGTAATCACTTCAAACAAATGCGTTTTAACCCTTAAACTAAAAGATACTTTGTAACTATGTGCAATGTAACCGAATATATTAGGTTCCAGTAGTCTAAAGGTTAACAATAGACAGGCCACAAAATGCCCCAGACCATCTTTGGGGATCATCCATCAATGATTAATCAAGATTAATGCACTTCAGTGAAAAGAACTAGAGTGCGAAGAAGTCACCGCAGTGAGCCTCGACTAGCAATCACATTAAAATTCAAGAGCAAACAATTTTTTTCAAACAAAGCTAAGACTGGACAGGGTGCTCGTTTGGCCTGCTACCTCAATGGGTTGAGTCTTGGACCCGAAATCAAGCGAAAGAAAACCGAATTCAAGCATTCAAAAACAAATGCATGAGAAAAATGGGGAGGATCTGTTAAACAGATTCGGCATCAAATGAGACACTGCACAAAATGGCTGGAGTAGACCAAGAATTTCTGACATGTATCAAGTCAAGAAAATCTAGATATATGTTTGGCACATCACTTGGCAAACACTACATTGATACTGAAAACTCAATAACAATGTCATGCCTAACAGAAGGAACCAGAAGGCATGGCAGACACAGAACCATCAGGATAGACAACATCACTAAATAGACCAACACGAAAGGAACATCACTACTGAAGACGACTGAAGAAAGACAACAGTAACAAATCATTGTTCAGCATTGTAACCAACTGGCGCAGAGTGACAAAGGCATCATGACATTACATTTCTTCTTGCATGCATCCATGGCCAAAAGAAGCAGATGACATGGACTTCCGTGTCATAATCAGCAAGCATGGAGCTTCCAAGTTGAGCCAGCAGTCAGAAGATATGCTTGGAGCCATCATCCAGCCAAAGAAGGAGTGCCATCCAGAAATCAAGAGATGACCCAGAGTTAGACTATGAACATACCTTAAAGACTTTAAACGTAATTTATTATTGAGTAGCCAAAAGTTGTAAAACAATTAAGTATATCGATTCCATCGACAACTCCCCCCATTTCTCATCGGATCTGCACAAATACCACAAGTGGTTCCAGCCGGAATAGGTGCGGCCCCCCATGCTCCACGACGCTACGCTGATTGCTATATACCAGATATTCCACCATCTTTATCAAAGGATTCTCTATAGTTTCAAAAGTTTCGCATCTAAATGTCAATCTGAAGCCTCTCTGCGTCGAAAAGGCGTCACATAACTGTAACCGCACTTAAGACATTCACCGCTTACAGAAAACTACCGTCAAAACACCAAAACACTACAACGCCAGTAAATGTAATACAACAAAATTCAAATGGGTCGTTCTAACTCCCGGCTTCTCTTGACAAAATCAGGGGACTAAACAAAGGTAACTGCAATCCTTCAATTAAAACATCGCAAAGAAAAGCATCTTCGACTATCTTTTATAAAGCTACTAATAAATTCAAACCTTTGTGCCGAAAATTAATAATCAAATTTCAATAAAAGCAAAAAGCGTTCGTTTTCAAAACAAATCACTGAAGATTTCAACGTCCCTAAATATCGGCGACCTGAGTTGCCGCTGATCGTTTTCTAATTTCAAACACCTCAATTTTAAAAATGATCGTCAAAAATTCCGAAATCGAATGCTTGAAGAACAAACTGATGTTTAAATTTAGGGCGACCATTCCTGCTGGGCGTCATACCTTTTCTATGACCAGAGAGTTGAAAGACAAGGCTTTACTGTACATCTGTGCTCTACCACTCATCAAAAATGACTTTTTTGTTGAGTTTACAATGTTGCAGGACAACATTACTTCGAACAGCTTGGCTGCAAGGTAACATCAGTTAAAGTAGAAGGGACAGAAAGTGGAGTTGGCCAACGTGCTGTGCTTCACGTGCCGCTGACGTTTCCAAAAGCAAGAGGGCGGAAGCGATTTTAAAAATTGGAACTAGTTAATCTCTAATTAAACAATTGGCACAAGTACTTAAATAAGTGCCCCAATCATGTTTAATAGCGGTTGACAGCCCAGATTCAGGGGCGGTCCAATATTTTTTAAAAGAATAGGTCAGGTATACAAGCAATGTAATAACACGATTACACAAGTAACCTATAACTGTTATTATCACTACAGCTGTATAAGAACAATCTCATGAACTTCTATGGCAATTTCTAAAGCAGCACCCACTTGCCAAATGCTGGAGCCACCACTGATCATAGGGTATGATCCCATGCAGATAATTATAATTCATGAGTACAATTTCACTTCTGTCTTGTGTGACATTTTGTACCATCACTTGCTGTTCATTTTCGGCAATGTTTCCTAAATTTAACGATTTAGAAATTAACCGGCCACCAAAATCCACGCAATGACACAGATCTGAACGAGTCATACAAATGAAAAATTTAATAACAGAACTATCAAGATTTTTCTTGACAACTGAAACATTTCCAAGATTAAGCAAATATAATTAATCAATGGTTATGCCCAAATATAATAAATTATTTGTCGAAATAAAAAGTAATGCAAGTAATGTAAAGTAATTCCACAAATTTTACTTGAAACTGTTGGCCAATTAATGGATTATTCAAAGTATCCAATTTAGCAGAATACTACAGTATTAAATGTTTGTGCTGCACAGTTTATCTCATATCCATGCTAATAAATACATAAATCGGTTGCAAAAATTTAATTCTCTCAATTTCAGAAGCAGATAAAAAAAACAGATTAAAATGTCCAGACGTATTAATTTTCTCAACATACTCTGGTAGTTGAACTGTCGCTATGTACAAAAGATAACTGTATTAGATCCAAATACAGGTGTACAGTAAAAACAAAAGAAACTATACAGTCATGAATAAATGCCTTAAAGCCGTACTCAGTGTTTTTACGCCACAAACTCAGCTGAAATTTAATGTCTGTGAAGTAACCTGAAAAGCAATAGAACATTAGAATTAATGACAAATATGAGAAATTAGTTTTAAAATAATAGCAGCCGCAAAAAACTTGCATAGTAAGTCAATTTATGAAATAAATATCTGAAGCAGATCATTAGCAGTTATGAATTAGCAAGAGCAAGCTAGTTATTAGCTATTTCACAATAAGTGGATTAGAAAAAAGGAGACTAATTACCCATGGCAATGCACAAAAAGCAATTCTGAAGCACATATCTCAAGCGAAGCTACATTTGGCTGCATACTAATCACATTTTTAACAAAATAACTAAATATTAAACTGCAAACAACAGTTGATGTTATGTTCAAGTAAAATTGCTTTAACAAAGATTTTGTGCTTTCATTTTAAACAACTGTACCTCTATAAATGATACAATACAGTAATACCTCGTTATCCTGCCCATATCCATCCGGCGTTCTGTTTTGGCCAGGGGCAGGTTTGACAACTTAACGAGGTCAAGTCAATCGAGTAATCCATTACAAAGAATTGTATATACCTTTGCAGTGGCGGTTCCACGTGGGGGATGAGTGAGGATGCACCCCCCACCAGACTTCCGAAAAATTTTTCGCTTGTGAAACCTATTTTTTGGGTAAGGGTAGATAGATTGCACGAGTGGAAACACATCTGCTTCAATTCAGGCTCGGCAAAGGCGACAAACAGAGGTGGCTCAAAGAGGTAAATAACACGGGAGGAAATTGGTTCTGGGCCTTTCATTGGCGAGAGGCGAGGTTGGTGAGCAAATGAGGGGTGAGATAATGACGTTTGACTGTAATTGACTAAATCAAGCCAGAGTACTAAAACAAGTGACACTTGGTCAACTCACCTGTGATGGATATGCTGCATAAATTATGTGCTGATCAGTTGATAGCATGTTGGCACTGATAGAAGCTGCAAATTATCAACAAATTCATAAAGTTCCTTCGCATTCAAATCAATTGCCAATATCAACTGACGAGAATTATTGGAAAAAAATGAAACCTGATGAAAGAGATTGATAAAAAGAAAACACAGTACACTGGACATCTAATGAGAGGCTCATGTTCAGGACAAGCATTAAATATCTTGGAAGGGAAATACGAAGGGAAATACGAAGGGAAAGGAGCAAGAGGGCAACCTCGAAGAACTTGGCCAGAGGACATTAGAGACTGGACGCAGTGGACGGGCATTGAAAATTATGGAGAACTAAAAAGAATTGCTGAAAATTGAGAAAAGCGGTGACAACTTGTGACTACGAACCTTAGATTTGAAGATGGCACGATGATGATGATGATGATGATGATGACGATGATGTCAATATCAAGTAACTTTAAATCTTAAATAATATTCAACTGCTGCTGACGACAACTGCTCGATATTATAGGAATAGAATGTTAACTGGAACATAACATTAACCCCTTAACCGGGCACCCTGAGTCACTCTCGTCCATTTTACATTGAGTTACAGATAGTTGCCCGGTTAAGGGGTTAAGTACATCAGCGGTTATTTCTTAAAACAATTACCAAATGTGTCATCTCCGCTGAGATCTTCCAGGTTTGCTTCTATCTGGCTGGCATTTACACTTCCTTTCTCACCTTTGGTTGACTAAAAGAATAACAAATATTCTTTTTTAAAGACATCAATTTACCAGAAAGCAACAGCACCACAACTACTTTAATATTTTCTTTCACCACCACCACCTCCTCCTCCTCCTCCACCATCATCACCACCACCATCATTCTTAATTCAGACACAAATAACCAGTAGGGAGATGAAAAAAATGAATACCATCCTAAAATCGGGAGCAACTAACAAAATTAAAACAGCACGGATGACTTTTACCTCTCGATATTTCTGCAGATAGACCTTGAGCGGTTCAACAAAATTGTCGAATCCCAGGGTCTGCATGGCAAACAGGATGTCCTCCCCGTTGATCGTCTTACGCTTCTCCTGCTGACAACGCTCACTTGCTCTTAAATAAGACCATCCAAAGAAACCCAGATTAAAATAGTCAATCAAAATAGAACCAAATTACACGTCACACCCAAGATCCCAAAACAGGCAAACTTTGCATTAGTTGAGGTCTGGAAAATTTGTCAGGAAATATGGAAAACAGAAAAGTGGTCCAAGTCGAAGAATTGACACTCTATGTACCACAATTCAAACCACATAGCAGTTGAACTAGAGCACATCAATGACTGAGAGCAATAAAATAAAATAATTTATATCAATAAAACAAAATACTCTAATATAATTTCTGGCATAAATTCTAAAATGCTACAATTTGCAGTCATTTAGAAGTGCATCTTTTCATAGCAAAGCAAAACACTACTAATTATTATTGTAACTTACTCGCTGGTGATGAAGCTGACAAATTCTGACACGCACTCTTGAACACAATCTTTGGCTTCTTTCGCAACCTGCAAATTAACATCACATCACAACAAATGCAGCGACCTGCAATTAATTAACCCCTTAACCGTGTATTTAACTGTAACTCAATGTAAAATGGACGGACATATCCGGGATCCCCAGTTAAGGGGTTAAAGAAATCTGTGAGTTCTATTTAAAATAATATTCCCTCATCATAGTGAGTTATCCAGAACAGTGATGTTATGTTATGTCAAGTTTACTGTATAGTCAATTGTTTGTCCTAGCAAGACTTGCACGATATGCCACCCTACTAAATTCCTGGTTATTATTTTAACTAGCAAGTTTTTCTATTGGAACTATTACTCTTAAAAAGATGCTAGCTCAAAAAGATGGTTGAAACAAAGTCAACTCACAATGCAGCCGTGACGAGAAATAACAAACATCAACAATTTTTACTTGTACTTGAGAATAAGTAGGGGAAAAACCACAGAACTTTTGCCCCTATTACTGTTCAAGTCTCTTTCGAACCAGCATTCCATGGCATTCAAAAGTTATATAAAACGATCATTGTATTTTAAAACATAGTGCACAATAATGATCATACTTTTCCAGTTTTAGGTATTGATTTTTTCATAATCCTGGCAACATTTGCAATTGGCAAGAATCTATCCTGTTAGAAAAAAATAATACACATTGCTGGAAATTTTACTCAGAAACAACATATATAAAGCAAAGACTACAAATGTAAACATGTAAATCTTGCATTTATATAGTGCTTTAATAATAAGAAATTCAAACCCAAGTTGATGGCACACATATCTAACACTCCACTAACTGAGCCAATAAGGCAAATTGTGTGCACCTCATGGACACATACTCAGAATGGAAGAAATAAGAAACCCAAATTGAATTTTCAACTACAAGCCAGAGGGGAGAAGATCTAAAAGAAGACTGAAAAGATGATGGGTGGACAGATTGTAAGAAGATCTGAGCATGGCAGGGCTGAATCTCAATGGAAAAACTGAACGAGAAATAGCAAAGGACAGAGAACTTTGGAGAGGTGTCACGTTGAAGTCAATAGCTGGACACAGCTGGAGGACAAAGACCTGACAAGAATCAAAATAGGATATTAACCTCTTAACCATGTATTTAACTGTAACTCAATGTAAAATGGACAAATATATCCAGGATCCCCAGTTAAGGGGTTAAACCAAGCTCCAAAAAGTAATTCAATTGCAATTCTACATCATTAACAGAAAAGTCACGTAAACTAATATAAAACCAATATGTAACTGCTAATGTCCACTCTGTCAGTGAGGCGTACAGAAGAATTTTGCATACCTGTTCACGCAGTGGGCCTGGCTCCCCATGATCTGAACCATCTTGCTGGCTTTCTTCAGTATCTTGGTTACCTGTCAAAATCATTAAAGCAAGCACAGTCCAATTATAGACAATTGTAATATTATCAGGTTAATATCAACCATAAAAATAACAACTATGCCTTTTTATAACACCATTTCTAAATTCTAATGTACTTAGAAATCAATCGATGGTATGCCAAACCCCAATCATAAAAGACCAGGTCAATGCAGAAATCGCTCAGCGAAAGGCAGCAAGGCAGGTTAAGCATGAAAAGCTATTTGAAAGAGATGAATTTTGAGTCTTGATTTGAAAAATGCTCAGGTCGTTGGAAGATCTGGCACAGAGAATTATATAGCAAAATGGAAACTACTAGAATTTCTGAATTACAAAGACTGTGGTTCTTACCATCTATCCCATACTGAGTGGTTGCAAACAGTGCATCTCCAAGTGTGGCAGCGTCACTGCTGTTCTCTGAATGGTCCATCGTGTGCAAACACCACTACAAACTAAAAATATATATGCAACAACCCTGAAAACCTGTCACTAAACATTCTGCCATACGTAAATGCTAAGTTACATATGGATTCGCTTATAAGTTTTGTCAAAATGATTATTCTGCAAAACCAAGGCAGGCATTCGAGGCATGGTCTCTCTCTCTCTCTCTCTCTCTCTCTCTCTCTCTCTCTCTCTCTCTCTCTCTCTCTCTCTCTCTCTCTCTCTCTCTCACACACACACAGTGTCAGTGCAAGCAGAGATTGTACAACATACAAGTTAACATCGTCTATGCAATGTGACAAGTTCTGCTGTTCTGCTGTGCTTTGACACATTTGTGGTGATTGGAAGGGATGCTGAGACCTATCAAGAACGGCCTATTATATTAAATACCTGACAAAGCAGTTCACACAACTAGCTATCAAAATACGTGCACCAACTGCATGGCCTGACACAGAGGACATGACCGAAAGCGATTGGTAATGATGCAAAAGAGCTAGAGAAAATGCTGACTTAGCTGGATAATAATGTGATTTAAAGTGGTTTAGGAGGCTAAGTTAGCCTATGCGAAAACCACCATAGTAGCTCTGTATGTTCAGTAACCTAGTATTCCCCAATAATCTTTGAATCGGTTTACTGTTTCGACTGTCACTGGCACTTCATCCAAACTGTTCCATTTGTCCACAACCTTTGCACTAAAAAAGTATTTTTTGGCCCTACCCTATGCTTGAACAATTTACATTTGTGACCTCTTGTGCTATAGTGTGCTAATTCAATTTAGATCGTATGGCACATCTACTTCCCAGTCATTATTTTGTATTTTTTCTTTCAAATCCCCTATCTTTTCTCCTTTTTAATGTTGTCAATCCATAACATTGAAGTCTTTTTCTTAGCCTAATTTATGGCATCCATTTACCATCTTTATTGCTCGTCTTTGCACTGTTTCTAAAAGCTCTAGATCATTTTTTCAAATGGCCAAAGTAATCGGTTAATTGGTTAGTTAACATTTTTCATTACATTACAGCAATGTAAAAATCAACCGTCCATAATGTGGCAAAGACATACAAATAATAATTCAAAGGTGGCGCTACATAAATGGCTCCTTTCTTACCAAATCGCAAATGCATAACAAACGGCGTCTACATTCGCGATTGTCAATTAATTGTCTGCGATGAAGATGATTTAATATCGAAAGCCGCTGCCGGCCGTCGCACAAAGCGAAACGACCGTCCCGAATAGTAAGTAAGCGGCGGGACCGTTCGTCTCGCAGATAATTTCCAACGAACGATGGTTTTGAAAATCGACCATCGATCGCGACGGACGAATGACAAGAAAAGCGGACAAAAAATTTGACGGAATTCGATCGTCGAACGGCGGCCGATTGGTCGACGGTCGAGCGGACAAACCTATGAAGGGACGCGGCCGAACGGTCGTGGCGAAATGGTTGGGCAAGCGAATAACCAACGAGCGACGACGATTTAAGGTCAACCAACGCTGCTCCACTTCCTGTCCCAGCGACCACAGAAGACCGCCGATAGCCAAGACACGGTAACACCACCCCCACAAGTCCTGACTGCCAGAGTCAAAACTAGGGGACAAGATTGTCAATCACTTGATCGATCGATCGATCGATCGATCGACTTCTATGGCGCCTCTATCATACTGCCTAGGCACCAGTAGACGGCGCACCAAATGCAATCCGAGTTTAATTAAGCCGGAAAGGTTAGTCAGGTCAGGTCAGCGCAGAGCAGTCCAAGGTTGATATAGGCATTAGTCTCATTACAGATCAAATTACATGACATACATGAATTATGATAATTTTTATTTGTGAATAATACAATAATAATTCAATAATACTATCATACTAGAAATGATGTCGCAACGCTTTGGAACAGTGGAATCTGGAAGGTGCATAAGTTTAGGCAACTTAGGGGCCGTCCATAAAGTACGTCACGCTGTTTTCGGCCATTTTTACCCACCTACCCTCTGTCGCAAATTGTCACAAATCTCGGATCCCCTACAGTACACCACAAACCTCGGGCCCTTAAAGAGTCGTCCATAAATTACGTCACGCACGTTTTCGATGTAATATAATCGAGCTTCTCTTTTAATTTTCAACACCAAAAAATATTCAACTTCTGACAATGATTATATCTCGGGCAACAAGTTTTAATGAGCAATTAAAAACGCATTTTACTATACCTCACATCAGTAGACTTATGGTGGTTTTACTTAGATTGAGTGTGACGTCACGCTGGTTTTTACCCCTCCCGTGTCGCAATTTTTGGACCACTCCCCTCGAGCGTGACGTAATTTATGGACGACCCCTAAGTTTTTAGCATGGATCTGTCAAAGTAAAAGACTCGTGAATCTACATAGCCCTCCAAGTTTAGATACTGTAGTAGCTGCTTTCTCAAGTACTTAATCTATAGTTGAAATAGCTATTGCATAGCCCAAGCTTAGTGGTCAGCTGGGCAAAGTAATTTCCAGAGATCAGAGTAGTTTGGACATGAAAAAAAATTTTGCATTCACCCTTTACCGAGTGATACATTGTCAAGTGCTCAGAGAAATACTCTAGTATTACACTGTACCGCATAGTGCTATTATTACTGCATTAATAAGACTTTATAACAGCCATCCTAATACTGTACTCGTCTGTAAAATAACAAGTCATTCAAAATCTGTGGCAGAATGGAAAAGAAATACATTCCCAAAGTGTAGTGATGCCCAAGGACTTATATAATTCATCTGCTAGTCTCTATTGCCACTTAAGTGACTTACATAAGTTACATTATACAGCGTATATATATATATATATATATATATATATATATATATATATATATATATATACACACACACACACAGTTCAACAATACTTTTGTAATGGATTACTCAATTGACTTGCCCTCGTTAAGTCGCCACCCCCGCCCCTCGCCAAAATAGAACACTGGACGGATATGGGCGGGATAACGAGGTATTACTGTAGTTTAGTCTAATTGTAACTATTACCAGTTACTACCATTATGTGACTGCAGTTACTGTATTACTGATGAAAACAGTGATGTGCAAAAGGCACCAAAAAATGCAACCCTTCATGAGCTGACCCCAATTTATAATGGCCCACTTTTAGCAAAAGTTTGGTCACTCCACTGGCTTAGAAGCATAAGCTTGCATTTGTCACTGAACAAAATGTGATGCATTTCAGATATCTGTTCCTGACCCTCAGAGCTGTTCTCTTTATACAACAACATGGACAACTGTTGTGCATTGACAACAAAATGTTCTCAAGTCTGTGCAATGAAAAGAATACAACTTTGTCATCCTGCAAAGTTATAAGGAAGTTATTGAACAAAAGATGAACATCTTCTGATATGAAGTGCTTTCTATCTAATCATAAAATCAAAGCTAACAATAGTTCACAAACTGTAATCACTTAAATTCAAGAGAATTACATGTAAAATAACCATGAATCTGTCATCGTACTATCCTCTGTCTTCCAAGCTAAATGCAAGAAAGTCAGTGTCATTTAATTTGAAAACTGTGACATCCATTAAGAAATTAACTAAATAGTCCACGACAATAGTCTTTTCAAGTATAACCAACCCTACCTAATCTAATTAACCAAATTTTTTTTATTAGCCACCATACTATGAGAATTCCCATCGGTGTCTAATATGCATAACCAGGGTATGATTTGTAGAGGGAAGGGGACATTCCCCACCACTGCTCAACTGCATCTCCCCTACTGCTACATCCCCCCACTGCTACACTTCCACAACAATTACATTCCCCCCAAGCTCGACATATCCCCCCCCACTGCTCCAGGTCACAAATCGCACCCTGTGCATAACACATACTGTATATCACAGTCACATTGTCTAAATCTGAATATACAGTACTGTAATCAGTTTTTCTGCATGCAACATGTTAAATTAAATAATTATCTTATACTACCCTCATCCCACAAAAACACCAAATGCTTGCAGGATCCTAGTTTTTAAAGATAAGTCAAATTCAAACGCACCCAAATGTATTTGCACTTTAGAGCGGGAAACCAATCAATGCAACCTGATTAAAGGCAATAATACTAAGCTAAGCTAAAAACTCAAAAAAAGTGGCATCGCGGAGATATCACAACAATCCCAAAGACTTGTCGAAATGTTCTGCTCTACGGGCACGAGGCAACTGCCGCGTCGGAAAGACGTTCGGCCATGGAAAGGGCGTAGCGCAGTCGACTGCCGAGTGTTTTGCCGCATCCGTGCTCCTCTATAAGCGACAGGCGGTAGGTGTATGCCTCACGAGTGTCGCTTATGTACGTGACCGCTTGCATCAGCGGGCATATTATGATCTTTGTGTGATCACTGAAGAAATTGATCTGGAAAGAAATAACAGAAAACATGCAGTGTGCGTTCAACAATGGTGCTGCCACCGTTTAATCGGAAACGCAGACAGAAGTTATAGCAACATCGTCGTGCAGTCAACGGTCTTTGGCGTAAAAATGTCATCACCGCTCAAAATGCAATAAATAATGCCGCGCACCTGCAGAGTGCCGTTGCTAAGGTGAAGAACGATCGCACTTTTGGTGCGGGACCAGGAACGAAGGAACGGCAGGCGAGTCATTCTGTCTCCCTCGCGAGGGTTCAGGTTTTCACCGGCCTATACAATACACAAGAACCACAGATACGTAAACCATAAGCAGGTCGGTGCATCCACCGCACATAATAAGAAAGGCAACTGACTTCTGATGAGTAAATTGGTTTTGCTACGCTACAACTGATTGCGAGCTAGAATTTTAAGTGACATCGATTAGCCTTAAAAAGTGAAACATTAAATATTAGATATTCAAGAGCTTATACAATCTTGGCTTACTTTCCTTATACGCTAATTTTGACAGTATCTGTTGTCTAATCCTTACCTTTAGCAAATGGTCGTTCATGTAATCGCGGAAGTATTTCAACAGCGTCACTTTCTTGGTGAGTTCTTTAGGATAATTCGAAATCGTGTACAAATGCTCAGCACCGTCTTGCTCCACGTACTGCATGTTTCTTCAAAAACAGAAACGTCGTTTCAAGGACACATGCAGACAATTTACAAAAACAATATAGAAAGTCGTAATTTCTGTAGAAAACAAATAGCAGCCCAGAAGAAAGACAGCAATTATTAAAACTAAACCCTAAAAATAAAGGCAAGTCATTCTCCACAAAGCAGTATCTCTCAACATTTTCTGTCTTGCGGCACACCAGAAACATCCGATTGCATCAGCGGCACACATGAAAAGATGTGGCAAAATACATAAAATACATACTTTTTATATTCCTATAACAACTGAATTCTCCTGAGATCTGTGATGTTTGAAAAGCTAAAAAAACCAGACAAATTTCAAATTAAAGCTAAACAATTTTGAGTTGAAACTATTGTTAAAACTAATCTCACTGGGCATTGCTGGTCAAAATAAGTCGGGTGACGTCGTTGAAGATAACTCCGATGCTGTTATCGCACAGCTGGTAACCAAGACCGTATTTGTCGCTGTAATCGACCCATTTGCTGACCCAGTAGATCGGAACTGCAGCCGGGTCCTGAATTTCCTCTTAAAATAACAAAAAGAAATAAATAATTCACCGTTGCTGGCAAGGCCCTAACCAAAAGTTGACCAACAAAAACCAAAATTCCAATGTCCAACATCATAGTGCAGTTCAAAGAAAATTCAACGAACATTGTCTTATCCAGACTCCAGGCCTTGAGGGGGGAGGCTTGGAGGGAATTGAGGCTTGGGGGAATCGACTTGGCTGGAGGGGAAAAGGCTGGAGGGGAAAAGGCACAGTTCAATGCAAAATTTGTGTAAGTGCTGGGATTTGGGGGGGGGAGGGGATTTGGAGGGTTTTTTTTTTTGGGGGGGGGATCTCCCCTCCTAACAGGCCTGTATAAAACACTGTCAATGAAGATGCTTAAGAGTCCATGATTTCTTAACTTAAAACCGCTAAAGAGATATATAACACCTATGAAAAAGTGTGACAACATATTGTCCAAAAATATTGCCAATCACCAGCAATCATTTAACACACTAATCCTGCACATTCAAAAACCACCAAACTAATTTTCAACTAACTAAAAAATTAAACATTTCTAGTAAGAGAAATTTAAGAGAATGAATAACAGCGTCCTACCCCACTGAACACCTCTCCCGCTGCCTTTTTCTGTAGGATTCGAATCCATAACTCTCTTCAGCACAGTCTGTAGATCTCCAATGTAAAAGTCTTTGGGAGTTTCACCTTCATTCACAATAATATCACGCGATTTTAAGTGAGCAACTAAGAACAAAATGCATGTCTAATGTGTTACTCACAAAAATTTCAAGCTAAAAATATTCTTAGCACGTAAGTGAGATAAAATATCACACTGGATGGAGATACTTACTTTCACCTTTCAGGTCATCGTCTTGGTCCATTGGTTCTGGCTTGATGCCTCCTTCACTGGATGTGATGGCTGGTTGAACACCAAGAGCATTTTCACACTCTATGAAAAGAGAAATAGCCTAACCCTTAAACCACCAAATACTCCGTAACTATATGCAATATGACCGAATATACTCAGCTCTGGCAGTTTAAGGGTTAAGCAACAATCACCAACAACATACTGCACGTCTGTCGAAGAAAATTTCTAAGCTACAAAAAACTCAGCGGAAACAAGTTTCTATACACGAGATACAGTGGATCCCACTTAATTGCATAACCCGCATAACAACACAAAAACCCGAACCAGTGTTTTGTGTGTACAATTAATTATCAGACGCCCCGGTTATTCGCATAGTCCAGTTAATCGCATAAGCAAGGCTTGCACGGCACCTATGCAATTAAGCGGGTTTCACTGTACCAGTAAAGAACAAAGCACGATAAAAAATACAGATCGCAATCAGAACAGCTGTGAATGATTATTACCGTTTAAGTTACCGAGTGGTTTTCGCAATTCCATTTGGCGCAGCTGATCTAGCCTCGGCGCAAGTGTCAAGCAACTAGTCGGCAACCCCACGGGAAGACAGCCTACAACGTCAACAAATGTCACGCAACATGTTGCCTTGAAAGACGTCACGGTTTAAATCACAGCTGAAAATCTTTACAAATCACACACGGATTAAGAAGAATCATGCAGAGGTTCTCAAACCACGGCCTGCGGGCAATTTGTGGCCCGTCAACTCCCAGGAAGCGGACAGCAAAGTCTCAATAGTTAGTTAGTTAGTTAGTTAATAAGCCAATTTATATAGCGCTATATTCACAGCAGGCCAAGATCAAGAGCACTTTACACATTGCACTTAAATGAGATGCTAAACAAGTGCGTCTTTAGTCTCGTAGCGAACATTTCAAGACTAGTCGTGTTTGTCACAAAGTCAATGTTTGGTGTAATGCCTTAATAATTAGTATGATGCCTTAATAATTTCCAAAAAAGTATTGAAATGAAAAAAACTAAACAAAAGTTAGAATCCGCAGTTGAAAGTTCCCCATGAATCATAAGAACCTGGATCAGAAGCAGTTATAGTGTTGTCTAATAGTAGTAATAATAATAATAATAATAATAATAAGATGAATAGAAAGTGGTGGTCAAATTGCAGAGCAAAGAATCAATAAGCAGCGAATTACAGTTTATTGCTTCAAAAATGAAAAGGCGTTGATCTTGACGCTGCAATACCCGAAGTGAAAAACTCATCGTCGAGAACTTGAGCCATCGTGGGGCGACACGAAGGATCTGGCTGAAGAAGTCTCTGAATCAAAGAGCGTGCGGTGGCGCAGACCCGCGCCGGGACCTGATAGTCATTCTTCTTTATTCTCGCGTACGTGTCCTTCAGGCTGTTCGTCTCAAACGGTGGCTTGCCAACCAAAAGAGTGTACCTGCATTCCGACAAAACGGAAACGTAACTGCAGACGACGATTACAACTACCGATTACTTGTTCTTTGTCGAAAGATTTTATGGAACAAAATAAAATAGAAGATTACAAAATCACAAATAAAATACGCAGATGGCACCAGGGGCATAGCAACCAGGGTGTATATATATATATATATATATATATATAAACCCCCAAATGTATACCCCCCCCCAATCAAATTCCTGGCTACACTCCTGGATGGCACCTGATTATTGCTTTCAACGAATTGGAAAGTACTTTTAATTCCTGGTAATATTCAATATCTTTCGGAAGGATTTCATTTCAAACAAAAGTGTCATATGGCAATGAAAAATCATATAATGAATGAATGTTCTTGTAATAAATGAATACGAACACAATGCATCCAAGCGACCACGAATCAACTTCGTAACTGTGTCCTTTCTTTCCTAAAACCTCGGGTGCAATGTAGTTTGGAGTGCCGCACAAAGTCCTGTAATAATGACCACACTTTCAAATAGCAAACACTTTGTAGTTTCTATGTTAATTTCAAATAAAAATTAACGGAACAAAATATCCAATAAAATCACATTTAGCACGACAAATTGCCTTACATAAGCTAACTGTAAGGAAAAAATATAACAGCCTCGATTGACTGAATGCTTTCCTATTTGCTTACAAACGTACGGCCTTTCTCCTGTACGAATTCTTTTATGAGCTTTAAGACTGCACAAAGAATTGAGTAATTTTGAGCATATTACACAAACATACTCATTTTAACTGGTACAAAATCATTCACGAATCTTAATATTATTACCTAATTGACTGAATGTCTTCTCCCATTTCTTACAAGCATATGGCTTTTTTCTCCTGAAAGAATTTTCTCGTGAGCTTTATATTGCCTAATGTATAGAAAGCCTTTTTGAATGTCTTACAAAGATATGGCTTTTCCCCACTGTGAATTCTTTGATGAAGCTTAAACCTGCTTAACAAACTAAGTGCCTTTGAGCTTATTTTTAAACACATGGCTTCACACGAGTATGAATTTGTTCACGAACCTGTAGGTTGTTCAATTGATGAAACCTTTTATTGCACAAATCAAAAGCATTCTTTTATTACTGAAATGCCAAAGACTTACTTTTTTCTTTCTCCGACAAAGTCAAGTCGAGTTGCAAGACCAAAGTCACCAATTTTAACCTCCATTTCATCGTTTAGGAAGAGATTTCCAAGCTTTAAATCACGATGGATAATTCGAGAGCGGTGCAGGAAGTCACATGCCAGCGCTATCTGTCGCACAAAGTAGCGGCACTCTGGCTCCGTGACTGCACGGCGACGCCTGTGAAGCTCCATGAGAGACTAAAAGGTGTTTTTAAACATAGACAAATTCTTCTGCAATCACAATGAAAAGAAATAAAATAATTCCAAAATTTAGAAAAAACAATAATCAAACATCATTTTCTCCATCAGTAATAACATTCCATTTGCCCAAATGCAAAACGCCAATACATACATCAAAATAGCTGCCAAAAATTTCCTAGTTTTGACGCAAACACGAACAATCTGAAAAGACCTACACGTCGTCGGCAGAGTTCCAAAATAATGTAGACATGATGTTCATCTTCGAAGAAGCTCCTGAAGCCAACAACATGCTTATGATCAAGACCACGATGAATATCTATCTCCTGCTTCATCTGAAAAAAAGATACGGACGCTGACGGAACGGGTTTGACTGGCACAGAAGCCCCTAAGCTCAACTCAGCTTTCATTCACTAAAGGGCAGCGGTGGTATATCAGTAGCAGCTGTGGCTGCGTAGGTAAAACGCGGGTCTGGAGAAAGCAGTGGCAAACTACTCTAGATTAATGGCACAAGACAACTGTCACTGCTTGCCTGAAACCAGCCAGAGATCAGCGTCGGGTCCAATGCTCAAACTCAAGTATGGGTGAACCTTTATCTTAATTGTTATTATATCTAGGTCTCGTTTCATTCTACCTAGATGCTGAGTTAGATATAACTGCAGCTCAAGATACTGAACTTAAAAATCTTGCAGAACAATGTTAAATCATACTACAGAACAAACCTTTTCTCTTTGATGTGGTTTTATTAGCAGAGTTTTAGGAACAACTTTTCCTGCAAAGACTTCCTTGGTTTGCAAGTCTGTCAGT
Source organism: Metaphire vulgaris (assembly GCA_018105865.1). Lineage (NCBI taxonomy): Eukaryota > Metazoa > Annelida > Clitellata > Crassiclitellata > Megascolecidae > Metaphire > Metaphire vulgaris. The sequence goes on along the minus strand of CM030837.1, from coordinate 3,358,049 downwards.
TCATAACACTTGGCAAATCCTCCCTACCACAAGACAAAAAAGTAATATGTAAAAACACCAAACCACAAATTTGACAACCTAAAACAAAGATGTATTTAGAAAGTGACTAAGAACAACCCTGGATCACGATTACCGGTACGTAAGAGATCCAACCAACTCGAAATGCAACCAAACGCATAGTCGAAGCTCTAGTCTAAACAAAACTATCAACACTCTAATTCTATGCTAACATTTTAAAAAATAAATTTAATTAAATAACAATAAACCAAAATTTGGCTCCAGATCCGATCGAAATGCGATGACTACTAAAATAGACTATCTGGTATTAAAATAACTGATATAACAATCCATTATTTCAACAAAATCAATAAAGACCTTTCCAAGGAATCGACCCTTTTGATAGGACTTCTTGGACGAAGGGTCTACAACAACGTCTGGAATCTCCACTTCTTTTATGTCGGTCTTCAGCGAAGCCATCGCCAAAATCACTCGCTTTCAAACTGCTGAGGTTTTCGCGTGCAAATAGATTCTTCGAGTTATTTGTAAAGTCTGAATTTCTTGAAATAATCTCTTGATTCACAGAATTTTTCTGTTCACCGCCCGCGTTTAATCAATTTAATTTAAAACGTCCTCCCGGAAGTCCGTACGGTATCCCATCAATCACCGCGTCTTCGTTACGACAGCTTCTATTGGTCCAACGCCGAATGACGAATGAGTCGCTGTCGCTTATTGGTTCTGCTTTGAAAACTTAACCGAGATCTGGCAAGTAAGGAGAAAAGCACTCTAACCGAAAAGGCTTAAAAAGCAAAAAAGGTCCTCGCCCGTATTAACATATTTAATTTTTAGCTAGGCGACCTATTTAGTCCTAACCATTTTAGGATTTATTATTACTTACACTTTTTCACTAATTGGAATCTTCAGCCCCTTTTTCCCCTTAAAAATTGCGTCCACGCTACGTCACTGGTTTCCGCGCATTATGACGTGGCGCTATAGAAGTTTGTGATTAGATTAGATAATTTCATTGACAATGGATAATTTAGATTAAAGAAGCGCCCATACCAAAGACTATGATCGCTCGTGAATAAGCTGGTTTACTGTGCCAAGCTCCTGGCAGCGCTATAGAAATTTCGTGTTTACTTACTTACTTACTTAAGTTTCTTGGTGCGTTGAACTGCGTTCACATCAGAAAAACTTAAATTGAGGATCGAACGAAACCGAGACAAAATCAAACGCATCGAATTCTTTGCTAACAAATCCGCTACTAAACGAAATCTGTTCTCGTTGCCTTGAACTGTAAGTAGAAGATGGATCACAGAGTGGGCCTAAATTCTATGCAACAATCCAATCCAGAAAACTGGATGATTAAGGGCGATTTTAAAATAGAACCCTATAAGGGGCCGTCCATATATGACGTCACGCGATTTTGGCAGTTTTCTTGTCTCCCCCTCCCTCTCGTCACACGCCGTCACAAAAAAGTCAGACCCACATCAAATATGACGTCACAACGCGTTGACCCCTCCATCCTTTCAATGTCAAAATTAATGTTTCAATTCACTTATTTCTTGAATGAAGCGGGTATTGCAATGAATTTGTTTGAAAATATTCATTATAATTATTATAGCTATAACGATATTACGAAACCTTTTCAATTTCTTTTTTTAAGATTATTATTATTGTTGTTGTTATTGTTTTCATGAAAGATCTGCTATTCGGACTTGACAGCAGAAGTCTTGCTGTCCTTCGTGTCCTGAGAGCCCTTTGCTTTCTTAGGCCCTGCTGCCTGTCTCTTCGTGACAGCTTTCGTTGATGTCTTTGGAGCATTGCTGGGTGGAGCAGCTGTCCGCTTCCTCAGACTCCTTCCCTCCGACAGATCAATGTCAACAAATGCAGCTTTGGCTTCAGCTACTGTTTTTTCAACCAGTGACTGAGGCTTCTTCTTTGAAGCTGCAAGTGGTTTTTTTGAGTGCTTTGCTGTCTTCCCAGCCTCTTTGCAGGTCGGTCGTAAGTGGAGAGTATGCTCGTACTGAGCGGTGTAGCAGCCACCCTTGATGACGCAGAGTGGAGGATACGGATCGACGATTCCCATGTCGCACAGATTCTTCAGCACCATCAGAAACTTGGTCTGATCCAGACGATCGAGCCACCGACGGCAGAACGCAAGCGTGCCGAAATGCTTGTCGATCACTCCGAAAAGCTGCATCGATTTCGTCACTCGGGTCGGAACATGACCGGCTTCATAGTTCTTCATGTAATGAGACGTCTCCATGACGACGTGAACGTGAACCTTTCCGGTGCTTCCGAAGGTCTCGAAGGCAAGGAACTCACCTTCCTCCGCCCTGGTCGTGTCACCTCCCTTGACGATCGGAACCGTCTTACCGACTTGGATCCTGAACGGCGCCATCGAGTGATCGCTCAGGTTATATATATATATGTATGCTCTTCACTGGGTACATCTTTCCGTCCAATTCAACCTCATTGGATTCTATGACTTCCCGGATGGCCTCTCCGACGTCGCTGATACGCACGTCGATCCTGCGCTCACGGATCCCCGTGTTTGTCGCATCCTTCATCGCGGCAAGAAGCGGATCGTATCGTGAATTGAATGTCACCGTAAAAGCGCAATCAATGACCCGGCCGTTGAAGTGGATTCCAAAGTCGACCTTCATCAAATCGTCATGCTGGAATACCGTCATGTCACCGTTGTTAGGATTGTAATGCGCAGCATAATTGTTAATGGAAACGTCCATTAGGAAGGCCAAACCGGCACGGAGACCGTCTTCTTTTATCAGCTTTCGGGTGATGCCTTCCAGAGTCTCGCAGAGATCAATCAGCTTCGGTCCTGGATTAAAAATCGTCTGCATGTACTTTCTCGTCTGTCTGTGAACCTCTGCAGCTATCCTTACCTCCTTGTACGTGTCGTTCTGAACTCGATCGCGAGCTCTAGCCTCTTCGGACGTAAATATATCTTTAGCCATGTTGCTGCCGGCGCCGACGTCATGATCCTGTATTTCTCCAACCGGATCTCCATCAGGCAACAGGTCGATAAATGGTATGGACGGTGGAACAGTTTGCTCTGGTTTTCCCGCTTTTGGCGTTTTCTTCCGATTCATTTTCTTCTTGATGTTTTTTCCAAAGCGAGACTTTTCGTCTTTTTCATCTTCAGACCATTCCTCAGTAGCTTCAGATTTTTCAGGTGGAGATTCATTCTCTGTCTCATTCGGCATTTCTGGCTCATTTACCCCAGCTATGTCGTTTTCATTCTCGTAGAGGACTTGCTCTGCTTTGGTGGCGTTCTTGCTTTTGTATTCCTCCTGGTTTTTCTTCTTCTGTCGAGCGGTTTTGTCGTCGACGATGAAAAGTTCGCTCGCCTCCTCATTCAACTCTTCGATTTCGACGTCGTTCGTCTCGACGTCGTTCGTCTCGACGTCGGTCATAATCTTGAACGAATGCAGCTCTGGCAGGTTTTTGGTTTTCGATGAAAATTATTTATTATTAAAAAATATTTAAGATTAAATATAATAATTATAAGTGTAAAATATTACAGGCTATCAAGTATCACAGACAATAATAACTAATTACTCGCGACTTTTATAACATTGCGGGTTTAATAACAATATTAAATTTTAGTATTATGTGACGTCACATTTCTGAGAAAAAACCCTCTCCCCGTCGTCACACATCGTCACAAATGCCTGAACCCCTCCCTTTTAAGTGCGTGACGTCATTTATGGACAGCCCCTAATCAGTCTCCATCTAACTATGGCGATCAGTTATTATTGTCGTCAAATTTAACGCAACTCAAACATCAGTCACGTCGTTCGATGCAAACGGATTAACCCATTAACCGTGTATTTAACTGTAACTCAATGTAAAATGGACGATATATCCGGGATCCCCAGTTAAGGGGTTAAAATCATGTCGAATTCAACAGTAATCGGTTTCGTAGTTGTAGGTAATTTCCGACTTAAACGACGTCGTCGTAACCGAATTCGCGTCCGAGTTGATCCGGCTCGAAAGCAGGTCACCGCGGTGACCTCGTTTCCGGTATGACGTCAGTCGGTAGTCATGACGACCGGCGATGGCGATGTCTCTGTTCGTCTGCTCACACCTGACGTCCGAGCGGTGCTGATGATGGTCGTCTGCCAAAACAAAGACGAAACGAATAATTATTCCCGATGCTCGATCGTATAATCGACAGACAAATACTATTCTCGGCGACTATTGTAATGTACGATAATGTGACGTGACAGAATATTTCTATATAGCGCTTCTTCTCCTTTCGATGCCCTGTCATGTAACCTCGTAGTTTAACCCCTTAACTGGGGATCCCGGATATATCCATCCATATTACATTGAGTTACAGTTAAATACACGGTTAAGGGGTTAACGTTGCCGCTAACATTAGATGCGCCATCCGCGTTCCTTTATCTATTGCAATTATGATAGTCGTGCAGGCACGTAGGAAGTGGGGGTGCAGCTGCACCCCTGGAAAAAATTAGGGGGTGCGCCGCCACACTCCATGGAAGACGAGGCTGTTTTTTGCGCCTGTCAGGATTTTTTTAAAAAGAAGATTAAGGATAAAGGAAGGGCAATGACCTTTTTCGCTCGTCAGGACTTTTAACTTTTAAAACTTGCACCCCGTGCTAAAATTTCCTTCCGACGTGCCTGTAGTTGTGTTGTCGTGAATGTGTAGCAGGAAAATGCTTCGTAGTCAGAATCGTCGTCATCATCGTCGTCATCATCGTCGTCGTCGCTGCCTAAACGATGACGATCGTGCTAGATGGCGCTATCTAAATGGACAGATAGAGTATCTCCGGGGGGTATCTCCGGGATCCTGCGCCGTATGAGCTGTGAACAGTGTTCAATCTAGACTCCTGGACTCCGGGGGGGGAACTGAAAAAGCCGGGGAGGGGAGAAATTGACAAAGCCGGGGGTGGGGGGAATTCTGCTATAGGGAGCTGCTGTTAGTCCATGCATAGTATGCCAAAATTTCCGGGGGGAATTTGAAATTTCCGGGGGCGGGGGAAGGGCAATTTCCCCCCCCCGGAAACGGCCTAGATTAAACACTGGGTGTGTGAACCCCTGACCTCCGGAGAGTCCAGTCTGTTTTGTGTCGTTCGTCGTCTTCAATGAGTTGATGAAGGATTTTCGAAACCTGAACACCTTTCCTTTCGCTTGGCTGGCAAAGGGAGACGTCGAAATCGTGTACAGGATCGGATTCACGGCTGCGTTCAGAGGAAGTATGAAGACCGCCACCCAGGCAAACACCTGAACAACAACAACAACAACAACAACAACAACAACAATAGCAACAGCAACAACGACGACATCACCGTCATCATAGTCTTCTGCGGCATCATCGTCGTCGTCGTTGTCGTCAATTTCGTAGATTAGTTTTGATTAAATCGTTAGTTTGTCAGTTTGCTTTATATCTACAAAAATTGCTAAGAACTGAAATTTAGTGTGTGTGTGTGTGTGTGTGTGTGTGCTGTCTGGCATTGTATACATGTATACAGCGAATTGTGGTTTTTGTAGAATCAGAGAAAACAGCTGTAGTGAACAAACGGAATTTGGAATAGAGAATTGCATGCAGGAGTGATAATAATAATAATAATAATAATAATAATAATAATAATAATAATAATAATAATAATAATAATAATAATGTGATTTAAAATGTGGTTTAGGCGGCTAAGTTAGCCAGTGTCAAAATCACTCTTATCTGACGACTGATTTGGAATCTGTGGCCATGGTTGTAACTTGTATTTGAAAGCAGTGTTTATTCTAGGCCTGTTTTGGGGGGATTCCCCCACCCCTCAAAGTTTAAAAATTCCCCTCCCAAAATTTCTATATGTTGCGTCAAGGTTTTTGGGCAGACAAACCATATCCCCCTCCCAAACATGTAAAACTACCCCCCTTAATGTCAATGTGGCTAGAATAAACACTGTTTGAAAGCCATAACAATTATACTTGATGGTGTTGCGAAATACTTGACCACCTGTGGTGGAATTTCCGCTCCGTTGATCGACGCTATCCCGAGCAGGATGATGGGAACCCAGCAGCAGAAGTCGGTGAGAACGATGAGCGTCATGCGCCTGGCCATCGCCCGATCGGTCTTCCACTGCGACGTCAGCCGGCAGGCGGCCCTCCGCGTGTGCCTGGCGACGACGAACATCCACAGGTAGGAGGCGAAGATGACGAGAAACAGGACGAGGTTCAACGCCAGGAACACGAACACCGAATACTCCCACCCGGACGGCCGGTCGGGGGTGATGTGCAGGGCGAGACAGACGCCCGACCGGCCGTAGAAATTGTCGAAGTATTCGAACAGGTCGGCGAGGGGCACGGCGGCCAGCAGGAAGACGCCGGCCCACAGCGACGCCATGACGGCGCGGGCCTCGAGCATGCGCATCCGGCGGAAGCGGAAGGGGAAGATGATGGCGACGAACCGGTCGACGGTGATGACGACCAGGGTCAGGACGCAGATCTCGCTCGAGCAGGTCGACAGGAACCCGGCGAAACGGCAGAGGACGCTACGGCGCCAGGCGGCGTCGTAGACCATGTAGACGCCGCGGTAGCGAAGGTCGACGGAGGCGATGACGACCAGGTAGACGCCCATCAGGAGGTCGCCGATCGCCAGGTTCGTGATCAGGAACGAATGAACCTGGACATAATTCGTCGGGAAACTCCCGATTAGAAATCAGCTCCAATCAAATTGATTTAATGCAGGAATGGCGGGTTGTATGTGTGACCGTGGCTTTCAACACAGGAAATATCCCGCTAAACCACTTAAAATCTATTATTATTATTATTATTATTATTATTATTATTATTATTATTATTATTATTATTATTATTATTATTATTATTATTATTATTATTATTATTATTATTATCATTATCATTATCATTATCATTATCATTATCATTATTATTATTATTATTATTATTATTATTATTATTATTATTATTATTATTATTATTATTATTATTATTATTATTATTATTATTATTATTATTATTATTATTATTATTATTATTGGTTTTCAGTGCCAATTTAATTAAGTATTAGTATGAAATTTAATGTAGGCCTAGTTGAAACCGAAATATGAGTAGCTGAAACTTATCAGTAAAACCAGTCGATGGCTTAACGATTAGTTAATCGATTTAACTACTAAGACGTTCGATTAACTCCAAGCCAGCTGTTAGGATGCTAACGAATGATGCTGCCGCTGCTGCGTGCTGTTTCTAAGTCGGAATCTTCTGTGGAATTCGACGGACGAGGGTTGTAACCTGATCACCGTTTTACTTAAATTTGATAACTATAGATCGTAACGCTGAGTGATGAGAGTGATCAGCTGGTACCCTGCTGTCCCTCGAGTCTCTGAGCCTCCAGACGATGACGATCGAGTTTCCGAACAGGGAGACGGTGCCGAGAACCCAGACGCAGAATCGAAGCACGTGATTGGACATGAGGTCCTCGCACGACGAGAATTCGTCCGGTTTTGGCCAACAGGTGACGTCACCGGAAGTTAGACAACAGAAACGGAACTCGTCCGTGAAACTGAATTAATGCAAAATCAGCAGCGTCATATTTATGTTCTTTTGAAAGTAATAATAATAATAATAATAATAATAATAATAATAATAATAATAATAATAATAACAATATGGATAGGAGAGTAGACTAAAAGTAGGACGATTGGAGCGAGTCTTTTTGCCTGTAGGCTAGACTATTTCTTGTCAAAAATTTCGAAGTGTCCCCTACTCAGGAACTCTGGCTGCCCCACTGTTTACTGTCATAGTATGCATTAACTTAAGTCATCACGCAGGGCAGACCGTACTGAACCACTTTAAACATTATCATTATTATCTTGAGTCTTGCTGATATCCTCAGTAACTGTTCATTTCGATCTCCGTACTTAGTGTGACAACCGCCCAGAAAATCATGAAGGAGAAGAAGGAAGGAAGGAAGGAAGGAAGGAAGGAAGGAAGGAAGGAAGGAAGGAAGGAAGGAAGGAAGGAAGGTAGGGAGGGAGGAGGCTCTGAGGAGAAGGAGTAGGATGGGCAAGAAAACCGAATACTGTGGACGGCATCTAGAGCGTGCATGTGAGTATAAGCAATGTTGATATGTTGATTCGTTAAATTTAACATATACACTGTAGCAGTGGCGGCTCCACCGGGGGACCAAGGTGGGGCCCGAGCCCCCTATTGAGTGCCTGGCCCCCCAGTGGCCCCCCTGTTGGGACCCTACACTTAATGATATACATACATTAAGCAACAAATGGTTGGCTCCCCATGATTAGAAGTTGCCACCCCAACTGCCCCTCCCCCCACTTGCCAAATCCTGGAGCCGCCACTGCACTGTAGGCATATAAGCGTATACTTCTGTACGTTGAAGATTTTGGTTCTATTATAGAAATGGTTCTGTATAATGGCGCAGTATTTGGACTCACATGGACTGAATGGAGAGAAAACTTCGAAATACATTGTCGTCCATCGATTCGATTTTATTTCGGCTCAAATCTCTGGAACAAAAATTCGAAATATAAAACGTATAAATAGGCCCACTATGATTGGGAATTAGTCGTTAACAAATTAGTCGTTAACATCGTTAAAATCCTTAATTAGCAACGACAATTCTCTCATAATTATAAACAAATCAATTCTTTGCACCTTATCATTCATATATATATATATATATATATATATATATATATATATATATATATATATGTCCACTTTCGGCTGGTGCCAGGCCTCCGCGTTTATTGAACACAAAGAATCGTATAAACACAAGGAACCCACATACGACGACAAATCTTACAAATCTTATATATGTAGCTAATCTCTAGTACGAAGTCCTACAAATAATGTCCATTAAAAATCTAACGATAAATCTCAAATAGCATAAAATATGTAGAAATATACTGACTTCGATATATATATATATATATATATATATATATATATATATATATATATATATGAGTTCACGTATGTGTATTCAATACATTAAGTGCCACGGTATTAGGCCTGAGTGTCGCGGGATTATCTTTCGGTGGTTTTATTTGGCCGGGATTAAATGTCGCGGTATTCAGGAGCGTAGCCAGGAATATGTATATACCGATATACCCCCGTCGCTACGTCCCTGGCGGTATTAAGTGTTGCGGTATTAAGTGTCATGGATTCGTATTGTCAGATACAAAACAGCAAGATTTAGCAAAAGAATGACGTTCTTACAAAACTCGCAACTTTGGCAAACCGTTGAAAGTCCCCTGTTGCACGTAACGGAGAAAGTTTATAGAGAGGTTTCTGAAATATAAATGCAATAATCTTGTCCAACAGTCGAACGAAAGAATAAATTATAAAAGAGTATGGTCAGAATGCTAGAATTTATGCCTAATTCATGTAAGCAAATTAACATCTATTTAAAAGCGCTATTCTTGTGACCGGGCTTATCGCCTAGCGTATTGTATTGCAATGGTCTGTTCTCGAAAAGATCTGAACAGGGTATTAAATCATTGCAATATTACGTTTATATCGATCGATTGTAATTACAGCGTAATTAATTGTCCGATAATTACAGTAATTACTAACAGTGTAAAGACATTGCGAAGACCGAAGAAGCTGTTTGGGTGAAGAGTCGTCAAACGTTGTTGACTGAGATCACTACAGCGAATACGCACACAGCGTTAATCTCAAACAGCGCCATGTTACTCAAAGTAAGTAAGTAAGCAAGTAAGATCTCATGAATTTATACGGCGCTCCTGTGCATGGAGCCCACGGAAATTTTTCCGGGGAGCAAAATTTCGGATTTTGGAGTCGAAAAGTCGGACAAACAACAAAAATTCATCGTATGTTCTTTATGAAGCCAAAATATAGTTTATAAATTAGATTTGCAGTTTCCAAGGAGGCGGGGGGCACAATGGTACAGTTAATATTTTAGCAGGATTTTCAAATTTTAGTGTGAAAATCAGTGCGTGAAGCCAAAATGTAGTTTTAAAAAATATATTTGCATTTTCCAGGGCGGTCAAGGGTCCCCCTAACCCCAATATATGAGCGGCGCCCGTGCTTTCGTGTAGTATCGCACTATCTTCTTATTCTTAGGCGCGGTAATCTTACTTTGAAATGGTTCCATCCTAGAAACGGAGAGACGAACAGTCGCTGAAAACCAACTTATAACTATTTGGTCTCAAGGCCGTCGAGAGAAAATACGGGCCGGGGGACAAATATTGATTCCGGGCCTCTTGTTTCAGAATATCGATAAGCAAAAAATATATAAAATAAAAAAAAATCGTCACATATTAAAATATATGCTGACAAGCAAAAAAGGTCGTCACTTACATCTTTTACATTGAAATAATTTTTCTGGTCAGCGCGGGTCCTTTGTTTATCGTCGGGCCCGGGTAAAAATGTACCCCCTGTGCCCCTCTCGTCGACCCTACATGTTTGGTTTGCTGAAGCAATAATTTTTGGCAGCAAGTAATTCGGCGTTTTGCGGTCAATGCGTATAGAAAAGAGAAATCTAAGCTGATTAGTATCAGAAATCAGAAACTGCACTATGCAGCGCACATGTGTTCATTCAGCCATCTTCTTTCGTCATCTGAAAACAGTGCGTTGGCACTAAATCATGTACACAGTGTCCGACGTAAGCTGATCTTATTGGGAGGAGGAGGGGGTGTTTGAAGATCTTTCTACCTAAATGAAAAATGTCTGATACGATACAGATCTAATATTTGACTGAAGGAAAATGCTTTCCTGCCCAGTGTGCTGCCGACTGACTGGATAAGGTATCGACGACCACCATATGGGCGTCCACAGAAATTTTTCCAGGAGGGGTAAAACACAATGGTCACGGTTACGTTACATAAAGTTTTCCAGGAGAGGGCAAAACACACTTTAGCACAAAGGACACGGTTAATATTTTTAGCAAGGTTTTCAGATTTCAATGTGAAATATTGTTATTTGCATTTTCCGGGGGCGGCAAGTGCCCCTTTTGCCCCAATGACCGGGCGCCCATGACGACCACCACCGACTATACCTTTGATTCGATTAAATACCTGATTGATTGCTTTCCTTCGATCGCATATCGCTCTGATATGCGTCGAATTCAAATGGCAAATGAGGATATTTTATATCTTGGAAAAATATCGTAGACTTTGGTCGCTGTGCGGAAGTTTCCCATTTGGCCGATGGCGCGTCTTACCGAATCTCAATAGCGGTTGATATGAATTTGTATCGGTGCCAGTGGCGTCGCCAGGAATTTTTGGTTGGGGGGGGCAAAAGGGGTCTGGCGTGTCAGATTCCTTACCCACCCCTACCCCCCCCCCCTTCACAAAAAACTTTCTCACCGGATTTGCGCGAATCTGGTAGGTGGTCTGGGGCAGGTTGGGGGGCAGTTGCCCCCATTTGCCCCCCCCCCGTGGCGACGCTAATGATCGGTGCTACTTATGGCGGTACTGCTCCTCCAACTAACAGGGGGAGGGAGCGAGGGAGGGAGGGGAGAGCACGGGTTGGACCGGTTGACTGAGTGGGACCGGTCGTGGGATCTCTGCAAAACCCCTTTGGAAATTTTGGGAGGGGGTAGGGTAGGCAGCATCGTCGACGGGAATGCGCCGATGTGCGAAGAACTTAAGAACTTATTGACGAGCTTTTCTTTATTTTCTTGCTAACCGCGGTCAAATCCTGGCTACGCCACTCTGATTAACAGTAAGCCAATCAAGGATAAGCGAAAGACGAAGCACGAATGAACGAACGAATAAATGAACGAATAAAACGAACGAATAAATGAACGAATAAATGAACGAATAAATGAACGAATAAATGAACGAATAAAGGAACGAATAAAGGAACGAATAAATGAATTAATGAATGAACGAATGAATTATTGAATTAATGAACGAACGAACGAATGAATGAATGATAGACATTTGTCAGTACTAACAGAGCCTTCAGTGAGACGAGTCCTAGAAATGCGTATGGATGGACGACACTAATGAAGTTACCGCCAAGATATCTGTAACACAGAAAACGACTGAAATGAATACGCATGGCGCTAAATAAGTCAAGCACTCACGAGATGTCAAAGACGCCAATTTGAAGCACACGTTACGTCGAACGCCCTTAAGAGATGAATGGCAGCAAAAACAAACCAGCGACACTTTTCTCTTCGAAACGCTAATAAACTGTGTTATGCAGAGTGGCCAAAAAACAGGACAATCCTGCATTTTTACAATGAAACAAACTAGTGGAACTTCTTTAGAAATATTAGTAAATTGTGCTATACAGGGTGGTCCATAAATGAACCAATCCTGCATTTATTTTTGCAATGAAACAAACTAGCGACACTTCTCTTTTCAAAACATTAAGAAACTGTGTCACACAGGGTCGCCCATAAACGGAACAATTCCGTAATATTTGCAATGAAAAAAACCAGTGATAATTCTCTCTTCGAAACGTTAATAAACTGCGTTATGCAGGGTGGCCAAAAAACAGAACAATCCTGTACCTTTTTTAAAGAAAGAAAGAAACAGCATGGCTCCGTTTTTGGGCCACCCCGCATACAGCGCTGTTGCAATGCTTTTACGGAAAATATTGGCTTAAATGTACATTTTTTTATTAGTTAAAGTACACGACATACAAGGTACTAGAGCACTGACAGTATGCAATCTTCTCGGTACTAAGATGATTTTGTACTTGCATGGCGTTGACGTTTACCAGTCCATCGAACGTTGCGTTGTAAAGAGCTGTTAATCGGTTTTTCTCCAGATTCCTGTGTGTGTGACATCAGAATGGTCATAGTATTGTATGAACTTGTAGCATTCGCACCAACCGCTCATACAATCCATACATTGGCAATACTATTGCTACACGCACTATTTCACTATGACCCCCTGGGGCGTTGCCGTTGGTGCCACCACCCCACCCCAGCCCGCAATGTCAACCCTCTGTTATTCTGTTTTGCTTAATTATCGGTAAACGTGATTAGAATTCTTAAATAAAGTGACTAATCATGCCAAGTCGCCGTCAGTGGGTTAGGCCTATAGTAAAAACTTTAGACCGCATCAACATTTTCAGGTTTAAAAAGTGTCGACGAGCAAAAAACCCCGTCGAATCCACCCACCCCCCAACGTCAGAATATTGGGTCACCGTTGCTACGTATGTAGTAAGTAAGTAAAGTATAGGTCCCACTCCACTGGAGGGCCATTGAGGGCACGGGCCCCCAGGTGGAGCCGCCACTGCCTAGACACAATGTCACGTTTAGTTCAAAACCGATGGAAAGAAATCAGTAATCGTACAAGGTTGTCAAACGGTAGAGAGAGGAGAAGAATTCTTGGCCAAGATGACTCAAAGAATTGTTGCCGATATCTCTAATGAAAAAAACAGAGAAAATGACGAATTTAGCCAACCATTCGACGTAGAAACATTATAAATAAGCACAGACTTAAAGACTTTTTGTCTAACAGCAATAATTAATTCACACATTCTCTGTAAAGCGTTGTCGATTTTGGTATCGATTATTGGTCGACTATTTGTCAGGCTTTAATTACGAGTTTATTACTAAATCAATTCAATTTGTTTCAACGCTGATTTGTTCTAACAAAAATCGAACTTGTCTCGAATATTGTTGTCGTTTTTATCATGAAAAATCTCATTGAGTATAGGCTAAATGCAACAGGAATTCGACATTCTACAGAGTTTTTACTCTACGGTTTTTTTGCATAAAGATTCAGACAGTCTGAAGTGAAAGATGAACTCACAGAAATGTAACATGGATGAGGCCGTCAAACGATCTGCGATTTATTGTATTGTTTAGAAAGTTGCCGCTAAATTGGCTGAAAAAACATAGAACGTTTAGAAAACAGAGAAAAATATCGACGCAGAACAGAATGATTTACCGAAAGAATTCTTTTCATCAACAGATGTAATCGTGCAACACGTTCTACCCGTGATTATCCTATGCTTAGGACAACATTACTTAGTTATGACTACTACTACTACTACTACTACTACTACTACTACTACTACTACTACTACTACCACTACTACTGCTACTACTACTGCACCACTACTACCACTACCACTGCCACTGCTACTGCTGCTACCACCACTACCACCACCTGCTGCACCACCACCACCACTGCCACCACTGCTGCCACCACCACCACCACCACCACCACCACCACCACCACCACCACCACCACCACCACCACTGCTGCCACCACCACCACCACTGCACCACCACCACCACTACCACCACCACTGCTGCTGCTGCTGCCACCACCACCACCACCACCACTGCCACCACCACCACTACCACTGCTGCTGCTGCTGCTACTACCACTACTACTACTACTACTACTACTACTACTACTACTACCACCACCACTACTATCAGTGTTGGGAAGTAACGAGTTACTGTAACTAAGTTCCTGTAACTTAGTTACCAAATCAGTAACTGTAACGATAACTAGATATATTTTTGAAATATAGACTAACTAGTAATGGTAAGTTACTAAGATACTTATTTGAGAAACTGTAACGAAAATTTTATAGTTACTTTGCAAGTTTGGCCTACTTTTATTTTTATTTCTAATGGAATTTCTATTAAAAGCAAGACGAACGATAACGCGCAGAGCCAAAGACTCTAAAACGATAACCTATAGCGCTGGCTACGCCCACGTGCATCGGGGACCTCAGGTTCGCAGATAGCGCGTAGATCTATGTCTCTATAATAATAATCATTTCGCGGTCAGTTCTTTCTTTTCACAGCTATTCGCTACATTTAACAGCTTCTATACCAGGGCCTGTTTTAACGTGCAGTGATACATAAAATGTGTGCAGTGATAAATCGGAAGTGTGCAGTGGTAAAATGAAAATATGCGGTAATAAAATTTTAATTAACGCTAATAGAGCGTCAAGAGGAAGGAGCAAGGTGACGACCTTCTTTATTTTTGCTTGTCAGCATTTTTAGGAAACCTTGGCCAGGGCGCTATACGCTACTGAGTGAGGGGGATTTGTGCAGTGATATATTTGCTTCTACACCAGAGGTATCACAGCCTGAACATAATACTCCGGAGCGGAGTAGTACAGTATATACAATGGAGGATAGTTTCTTAGAATTTGATGAGCCCAAGTTGATAAACGCAGATGAAAACAGCTCTCAAGTAGAGTTGTTATCTGAGTGATCCATCAACACAGGTGTTAAAAGTCTCAATAAGGTAGGCCTACTTTTTTTACATGTATTAAGCAACTATTCATAAAATACAATACACTATTGCCAGCTAGTGCATCAGTAGAGCGCTTATTTAGTTTAGGAGGCCAGATTCTGACCCCTATAGATGCAACAGGGTGGGCAATGAACACGTTGAGCAGCAGCTTTTGTTGAGAGGCAATAGCTTTCTTTTAAAGTTAAGTTTTTAACTTGCTGATTGTCACTTGTTAGCAGGGACGTCATTTGGGGGCAGGGGACCGTTGCTCCTCCTGATTTTTAGGGGAAAAGTTTAGTTTTACATGTAAATGGCTGGCTAAATAGGTAAAAAGACACTGAAAAGCAAAAAAAGGTCATCAGCCCCTAAAGGAGGGTGTGATGCCGAGTAATCTGAAGTGCCTAATCGTAAAAAAAGTCCGAGAAGCAAAAAAAGGTCGCCAACTTTTTCGCAAACTTGTCAGGTCGAAAGTGTCTTGCCCCCTTGAAAAACAGTGAAACATGACGTCTCTGCTTGTTAGCTGTAACCTGTTTTTAGCTTCATCTTATAACTTTTACAGTTTTTGCAGCTTCTGATGGCAATTTTGACAGTATTAAACTGTATTAGCTTGCTAATTTTCTCGCTGGCTAACAACTTAATATTCGTGGCACTAAAGTCTTGTGCATACATTAGTAATGGCTTCTATATACATGTATGCTTAGTATCAACTGCTTGTTTCATTCAACTGCTGGTGCTTTTATTATTAATGTCGAACAACAAAACAAACGAAATGAAACTGTACGTGTAAAAGCTGTTATTCCATAATTGATACTACCAGTAGGGTCTATATTGGGGACTTTGTAGTGTATTTTTAAGTATAAGTGACTGTAACTGTAACTAGTTACTTCGCAAGTAACTGTAAGGTTAACTTGCTACTTTTTTGAAAAGTATCTTGTAACTGTAACTAGATACAAATAAGAAGTAACTTACCCAACACTGACTACTACAACTACTACTTCTATTACTACTACTACTACTACTACTACTACTACTACTACTACTACTACTACTACTGCTGCTACTACTACTACTACTACTACTACTACTACTACTACTGCTACTACTACTACTACTACCGCGTGGTTGATAATGCACGTTAAGTCATTCCCAAAGTGAAAAATCGCAGCACTTAGTGCGAGATAATTAAGGGCAAGCAACTCGTCAAAGGTCACTGCTACGCAGGGTAAGGTTCGAACCCGCTACCTTCCGGCTGCACGTCAATAGTCCTATTATTATTATTATTCAGGACGATTTATTCGACGCCGTACGCATAGCTAAGGCTAAAGTCAAAGGCGTCTAACAACCAAAAGAAACTCTAAACAGGTGTGTCTTCATGTTCTTCAAAAACGCTCCTGGCGAAGTCTCCATGGTGACCACCCTTGGCAGGGTGTTCCACAGGATTGGGTTGCCTCTCCGAAAGGATCTGTCCCCGAGGGCAGGAGTCCTGGCCGGAGGGGGGACAAGCAGCGGATTGCGATTCCTCGACCGAAGCTGGGAACGGTATTGTACTGACGGAGCAGGTTGAATCAAGTCACGAAGATAGGTAGGACAGTGTGGATCATAAAGTGCCCGAAACGTGAGCCAGCACCGTTTCAACACAATGCGCTCCGGAATCTTCAACCAATGGAGTTGATCTTTCAGTGGCTGTGAAACATGGGCATTCCATTTCAGACCGAATATTAGCCGCACGGCTGTGTTAATCACAGATTGGAGGGAATTCAGTCTCGTCGTAGGCAGACCCAATAAAACACTATTGCAATAGTCAATGCGCGACAGGACCAGTGCACGGACCAAACTGATGGTATCAGGTATAGGGAGATATCGGCGGATGGTTTTTAGCCTTCTCAGATGGAAGAATCCCAGCTTGGAGACATTGGCGATATGCCCCGAGAACGAGAGAGTCTCGTCAATCAGTACTCCAAGAAGCCGCAACTCGGTTTTGGGGACTATTTCCACGCCGTCAGCCCAGACCGACTCACGTCGAATTAGGTGTTGGCCCCGCGGGCTACTAAACCAAAGCAGTTCCGTTTTGGTCGGGTTTAGCGCTAGCCGGTTTTCATCGGCCCACCGCCGAACCAAGGAGATGCAGGTGGAGATGCGAAATATGGCCCCATCTATTTCAGATGGGAGACATGAAGTAAGCGCCTGCACATCGTCGGCATATGCAAAAGGGGTAACCCCACACCCTTCAATGACACGACAGATGTCGGCCACGTAGAGTATGAACAAGAGCGGCCCCAGGACTGACCCTTGAGGCACCCCACAACCGACCTTACGTGAATCAGACTTATGACCCAACCAGGTGACCGACTGGCTACGATCTGACAGGTAGTTCCGGATCCAATCAAGAACTGGGCCTTTGATCCCATAGGTGGTATAGAGACGTTTGAGCAGAATGTCGTGATCTACGGTGTCAAATGCCGCTGAAAAGTCCAGCAGACATAAGAGCGCAAGGCGGCCGTTCGAGACCGCTTCCACGATGTCATTGTAGATCCGGAGCACCACTGTCTCTGTGGAATGTCCCTTGCGATATGCCGACTGGTCCGTGGGCATAATCCTACCACTACGCCACCGCGTCCACGCATAGACTACTGATTGAATGGAGTGATATCGTGACCCTGACATGCGATGCAGCCCTTCTTCCTGTCTGATGTCGGGAATTCGGCTGAGGCTTCGCCGACTGCAGTCCATCTCTACGTCAACGCAGAAACAACTTTCGTCCGGAAAAGGACAAACGTGTGCTACAAAAAGAGAAGCAACAGCGCATAGGGCAGGGATATTTTTACACCCCTTTAACGCCCTCTCCCTCCACCCCCCAACACGCCCACCCTCAATCTGAGACCGACACCCCTCCCCCAACACTCCCCCAATTAATTTTAGCCTAAGATGACTTTTTCTTTGCTTGTCAGACTTTTTTGGCAGGGACCCTCCCCAAATATACCGACACCCCCCAAATTGATAATCCTAGAAATAACCCTGGCATGGAGGGGGGAGACAACGCAATGACAACAGACAACACAGTTCAGACATCCGACAACGGTTCTGTCTGTCTGTCTGTCTGTCTGTCTCTCTCTCTCTCTCTTGTTTCCTTTTGGCATGGACAATTAACAAGAAAAGCAACGACAACGACAACAACGACGACATCAATTATGATGATATTAGTATGATAACAACGGCTGACGAATCAGCAGTGACGATGATTTTGATGATCATGATGAGAGGTCAAAAAGCAACAACAACAACGGACATGATAATATAATGATCATAATGACGATAACGATGGTGACGACAATGCTGCTGCTGCTGCTGGTGATGATGATGATGATGATGATGATGACAAGACATCTTAACAGCGCCTCGCTTTGAGATTCGCCCAGAGGCGCGCGCTATACGAATATCCGAAAATCAGTCATCCAGAAGCAAACCCGGGTCGGTGAGGCGACTCTATGCATATCAATCATCACACGGAGACTGAAGAAGACGAAGAAGAAGGAGGAGAAGAAGAAGAGGAGGAGGAGGAGGAGTAAGACGAAGGAGAAGAGGAGAAGGAGGAGGAATCCTCTCGTTATTTACATTCGCATTAGACGACGCGCAGTACAAGCGCCCCATCAAGAGGTTCACAAGTCAGATTCTTGAGCAAAAAACTACCAAACACTCCTTCAATATATATATATATATATATATATATATATATATATATATATATATATATAATACATCCTTACGGCAGTTGAATTCGTCTGTGTGGGTGGCTTTGCAGTCGATCTTCTCATCGCAGTGAACGCTCTCAGGAACACAGTAGCTTCGGTAGCACTTTAGCCAACCGCCCGGACAAGAAAATGACGCTGAAAAGTTATTATCATCATCATCATCATCATCATATCATCATATCATCATCATCATCATCTTCATCATCATCATCATCATAACCATTATCATCATCATCATCTCATCATCATCTCATCATCATCGTCACCATCATCATCATCATCATCATCATCATCATCATCATCATCATTATTGAGACAATTTTTTGTAGCGCAGTGAAATGGCGAAGGCCAAAGTCAAGAGCGCTTTAGCATTTTAACATATGCACAATCGACAATGTATAGCAATTGATGCAAAAGTTAGCTGCAATGTTTTTAAGAGGAGAAAAGAGTTGCCTACAGCAGTTGTTGAGATGAGAGTTATCGGCGCACCCGACCGTGTCGCCGCCGCCGCCGCCGCCGCCGCCGCCGCCGCCGCCGCCGCCCGATCGATTTCCGCTGAAACAGACCTCCGACTGCGGAATGCACTGGGAGTTCCTGCATCGGAATCGACCCTCGGGACATTCGATCGGTCGATCTGAACACAACAACAACAACAGCTGTACAGTCCGTAGAAATTAAGACATGCGATTCCTTTAGCGCCCTAATAAATCATCAGTCGACGCTGCCGGATGTGCAAATCTCAGAGCAGACCCTAAGGAGGCATCGAAGCAACAACCGCACATCAACGACGAAAAAATCACCACCACCACCAACAACAACAACAACAACAACGACAACAACAACGACGACGACAACAACAGCAAAAAGTGCAGAGATAATAAACAAGTAAATGAACAAGTCAGTAAACAAGTAAGCAGACAAATAGAGGAATTAATAAAAAAAGGTGAATAAGTAAGTAAGTGATTAGGCAAATAAATCGACAACAGAAACAGAATGCTGGATTCAGAATGGAGATTTTTTTCCTGGAACTATAATATTTGGAAATAAAGCGTCATCGGTGATGCTTTTTGATGAATGGCGCAAATGTCTGCATGCAATGCATGCGTTCGCTCACGAGGAGGACACCTCGAGCATTTGCTTTGAGATTTGAGCTTTGAGCTTTGACTTGTAATAACCTTGCTATACAAATTAATCTTTTAAATTCAGCACATTTTGTGAACAATTAATTAAGAACATTATGTGTGCATTACAAGACAGGTTTAATTAATTTCACGCTTGTTTCAGTTTGAACAGGTATGGGCGCTACACGTTAAGGGCGCTACACGTTAAGGGCGCTACACGTTAAGGGCGTCTTAAACAGTGGCGGTTCCACGTGGGGGATGAGTTGGGATGCATCTCCCACCAGACCACCGGACTTTTTTGACTTTTTTCCTTGGGAAAAACTGCGGATGGCCTTTTTTGCTTGTCAACCTATTTTTCGGTAAAAGTGTAGTAAAATTAGGGATAAAATTCTCTTTTGCCAGCCTTTTTATGCAAAGTTTATAGATTTTTCCTTCAATTTTCATCCCCCTACCAACCTCCTATGAATTCATTTCATCCCCCCACCAAGAAATCATGGAACCGCCACTGGTCGTAAATACAAATAAAACTGGACTACATATGACATTATCTCCCATTTATTTATGAGTAGAATAGTGAAAACATTTTGGAAATCGGTTCACATTTGCTAAAGTCTTGGAGAAATACACAGTGGCATGTTTCTATGGGTTCTGGCGTTGCTATTTTAAAGGACCCGCTCTATTGCGAGCTTTTGTATTCTGCTTTGGTCGCTATCGAAGGAGATTCCAACACTGACTTATTCAACTAATATCGTGTAATATTTGCTTCCATCTCGGCAAAACAATCTCCCTTCTGACCCTGTTCACTGACTGGATAACTGCATGAGGATTGAGGAGGTGAAAGGCTTGGATCTTACCGCAAGAGTCTTCGTCACTTCCGTCGAGACAGTCTCTCTCGAAGTCACACCAGCGATCCGGGTCGAGACACTGCCCGGTGAACGTGCATTTCAGCTGCCCAGCCCGGCACGGAAAGTCGACTGCAAAACAATGCGTTCCATCTTCATCAATTAATTATCTTGCGCATTTCTACGGCCAGCGTGCAAGCAAATGATTAAACTATCGCTTAACTATCGAGTTGAGAATTGGAAGAAGCTAATGGCTGCAGGTTACTCGTTTGTTCAGGTGACATATTTAAATAGGTCTCGACTTCGGTCGTTTTGTTCAAAACATATCTGTCTGACTTGGCTTATCCCCCCTTAGATTGCTCCCCGCCGTTTCTGACTGATCTTTCCGGCTTGACCTGGCTCTAATTCTATTTGGATTTGGTGCGCTATCGGCTGATGCCCCCCAGGGCATTATGATAGTGGCGCCATAGAAGTTTCTTGATTGATTGATTGATTGATTGATTATTCGATAATTATGTAGAAAATTGAATCTGTACAACTATAATATGCAAAGGTTTATTTATGTAATTTACGAATATAATCATTAGCATTATTCATTTATTCACACAAATTGTTGCTTGCGAATATTATATTCTGTATCATTATTCGATTTTCCTAAGAGGCATCAGTAGTCAGATCATCACAGAAGCCAAGCTTTTTTTAGATCGAGGGGTTGTGGGGCGTTTAGGACCAAAATTTGGGGAGGGGCCAACCCCTCGTATCGCAGATGAATCGAACCCTAGACGGTGTCTAGGGTTCGATTCTAGGTTTTGTTTTCTTTTCGGGTGCAAGTAGCTCACTGACCGCAATCGAGTTCGTCTGACATGTCGTGGCAGTTGATGTCGGCGTCGCAGCGTTTCAACGCGTTGACGCACTGCCCGCTTCTGCACTGGAACAACGCTGTTCCGTTGGAATCACAGTGGGCGGGATCTACGCAGACAGAGAAACATAGAAGCAGGCGGACACATAAACAGACTTTGATATGACTGATAAAAACGGCAGATGCGGAGCTCGTATGATGATGATGATGGAAGAAGAAGAAGATGATGATAGTGAAGAAGAAGAATAAGAAGAAGAAGATGATGATGATGAATGAAGAAGAAGAAGAAGAAGATGATGATGATGATGATGATGATGATGATGAAGAAGAAGAAGATGATGATGGTGATGGCTCGACACTCTTATCCAGAGGTCAATTACATGAACGATACGTGACCAACGCTCTCTCTCTCTCTCTCTCTCTCTCTCTCTCTCTCTCTCTCATCCGTATCATCGACCCGGCACTCATTCGTTCAGTCACTCACTCACCGTGGCACTTGGACTGCAGTTCGTCGACGCCGTTGACGCCGTGGCAGTTGATGACTCCGATGCAGTTCTCCTGGGCGTTCAGACATTTTCCGTTTCCACACCAGAGGTCGCTGCAGTCGGTCGCCGACGACACTTCACACGCACACACACACACACACACACACAGAACAGCACAGAACGATCATCGCATATCCGATTGACTTCGGTCTCGAATGAATTGCCCCAAGGCGCAACATAGCAATGCTATTTACTGTAGACACTGCATGGTGGTGGTGTTGAGATGGATCTGAGATGAGGGCACGACACTCATTTGAAGCACTGATGCGTGATGCAATTTCTATCAAGAACGAAAGATTAACGAGAGAACGAAAGAAGATGAAAGTATGGAAGAAAGGAAGAATGAAAGAAAGAAGAAAGGACAAACGGATAGAAAGAAAGACCGACTGAAGGAATGAAAGAAAGGAAGAAGACAGGACGACAGACAGACAGACAGACAGGACGGACAGACAGACAAACAAACATACAGACAGGAAAACAGGAAGAGAGGGAAAGAAAGGAAAAGGAAGGATGGATGGATGGATGGATGGATGGAAGGGAAAGAAAAAAGAAAGAAAGGAAGAAAATAAATTATTCATCGAAGCTTTTAAGCTCTACAGATGATAGTTCTGTCGTTTTTTTACCACAGGATTCTTCGTCGTCTCCGATGACGCTGTTCCAGCAGTCGTTGACACCGTTGCAGACGTCGTCCGAACGCAGACACCGTCTTGCCACCGGACAGACGTACTTGTCAGACATAAGACATTTGAGATCGGGGCCTGGGCGAGAAAAACGCCAATAAACCAGATAAATAAGTGCACGAAATATTATATTGAAGAAATTCGTTTTTATTTATTGAGTTTTCGCTTTTATAGCTGTGAATATTATTGTTTTATGAAAATTTATGCTGATATTGAAAGTAAACAACTAAACAAAGTAAACGCAGCACCTTTGGCTGATTAAAACCACCCTGCCAGAGAAGGATAAATTTCTTCCGGGGGGGGGGAGGACCACGAGTGGTCACAGGCCGCTAGATTAAATAGGTAAATTAACAAACTGATCTGCTGAAATTCTTTGACCTGGTCTCGAAGGTCAGTGAGTGCGTTGATAAGTAAATATGTAATATTTTGACACAGTACGGCATTGCAAACGGCCTGCTTCGTATACAACGCTTGTTTCCAAAGCGGTCTTCTATATACGAAAGAAAAAAATTGACGTAGCCATGTGGGGAGGGGAAGGATCAACCGTGGGATTTGCCCCTCGAGAAATTTTTCGGGGAAGGGTAGGATGATTGCCAGAGAATCAAATGCCAAGAACAGAACTCTTTGGAGATCTTTCTTTGCCTGGTGACTTTCTTCCTGAAAAATGTCCTGGTTTCGTACGTATCGGTGTTCACCCCGCCCCCAGTGTTTTATCCAGACTCCAGGCCTTTGGAGGGGGACATTGAGGCTTTCGGGGGGATCGACTTGGTTGGAGGGGAAAAGACACAATTCAATGCAAAATTTATGTAAGTGCTGGGTTTTTTTTGGGGGGGGGGGGATTTTGAGTTTTTTTGGGGGATCTCTCCTCCTAACAGGCCTGGATAAAACACTGCCTCTCCCCCAGTTCCGAAACCCCCTGGTTACGCCACTGAACTAGGCCGAGTCATTCTGATTCGGTGCAAAGCAGAGGGCGGCTGGACGTAAACAGCGTCGTCGTCGTCGTCTCTGCTCCGGGGTATCGTCACCCAGTGATTCCCGGGTGCGATACGGGGAATGAGATTTCGGAAACGCTATAATATGATGGGGGACGGCGGAGAGTTCGCGGCGTAAATACGACTGTTGCCACTGCGCTGATTAATCAAGGATTTACGAGGGGAAATTTAGCACTGTTTCTGACGCGATAACAAACGATTCTCGCTTATCTTCAAACTGCACCGGGTGAGATGCGGCCATTTAAAAACATTCTCCTGCTTATATACTGGATGGAGGGGGCAGGCAGAGGTGAGATTTTCGCGAAGGTAAGGTCAATAGGCCTATTTGTTTCGCTCCACGGCTTTTGAATAGAATAGAATAATAATAAATTAATTATTGTACGTATTACCTTTTACACGCTGCGAAATTTAATGGGAACAATAATAGCAAGAACGCGTTGCAATGAAAGTGATTTAGTGTGTTTATTGAACTATCAATTAATTAAACAAATGAAACATTTCCAAAGACTGCTTTTTTACGATTGCGTCAAATGCAGGATGTTAAAAGCAGCCTTTGAACCGACGTAGGCCTACACAGGCCCGCCGAGAGAATTTCCGGGCCCCTGTGCAGAACGGCCGACGGGCCTCTGTCAAGACTGACAAGTCCTAAAAATTGCTGACGACTTTTTTTTGCTTGTCGCTCTTTTTCACCAAGTTGTTCGTGGCATTCTCAGCGCCCGACCCCCCCCCCCCTTTTCCTCGCCGGGCCCCCCTGTGCACAGCATAACATAATAACCTTTTCTCGTCTTATTATTCTTATTATTGTTAATTATACATCTTCATAATCGGCCCGGGCCCCCTCCACACAGCCGGGCCCCTGTGCGTTTGCCCTCATGCCCTCCTCTCTGCGTCCCTGGACGTACAATAAACTATGCGCCTTTTCGATGGCAGGACAGACTGATTGAGGCAATGTTCAGAAACTTGGGCAGAGAAAAACTAATCGAACGGTGTAAATATAAAAGCAGCCGGTACGCGGAATACTGGTGAAATTCCGGGGGCTTTAAAATGGCTGATGGGTATAGAGGGGCTGAAATCACGATGGGATGGAGAGAGAGAAAACTTTTTGAGAGTTTATATTGTAGAGGATAATTTCTTGGCGTATGGAGGGCGGGGATTCGTGGTTCTGAATTGTCAATCGCTAAGAATTGATTTCATTGCATTTTATTCAGTAAAAGTGACCCAGCGATTAGAAAGATTATATCCAATAAGCGCGCGCAAATACGCATATTATATCCTTGCCTACTACCAGTGGCGTAGCTAAGGGAGGGTTTTTGGGGTTAACCCCCGCCCCCTTGGCTGCCGAAAATAAAATATTTTAAATGAGTTTCTATGCATCTTTAATTTTGGGACGCGATTTTGGGGCTGAAAACCACCCTTGGCTATAAAATATGTAGAATATGTAAAGGTTTAAGGCGGTACAGCAATTTTTTTTGCTTGTCAAGATTTTGCGAAGTTGGTCACGATCAAAACCAAAAACCAAAACCCCCTCCCTTCCGGAAATCCTGGCTACGCCACTGCCTACTACTGTCCCACTATACTGTGCCTCTTTTTCGGCGCTTAAGTTCTCCGGTCGACAGACTGTGTCTCAAGAAGCGATGGCTGAAGTAATCAGTCAATCGGTGTTTTACTCCGAGGCGTTTACGGTCAAATATCCGATTTCCGCAGCGGTTCTGAACGAGTATAGAACTAATGAGTTTTTCTTCGACTGTCGTCTGTCAATTTTCATTGTCGGCCCTAGCGGTCGCGGTCGTAACTAATAGGGAGCAGAGACGACATGACGGCGTGATATATAGTAGCGTCAATGTCACTTCTCCCGCCGGTGACGTCACGCATGTACTCGCATGTACGTGTTTTAAACATCCAGCGGAATTATGTACGCGCAGTTGTACTGTATAGACCAGTGGTTCTCAAACTGGGGTCCGCGGTCCGCAGTGGTCTCTTTTTATGATCAGGACCGCCAATAATTTTCAGGACAAAAGGGTACCGTAAATAGATGACTTTTTCTTATTTAGATATACAAAAATTTCACCAACAGTCTCAGTAACTGTAGTAAACTTTAAAAACAGATTCTGTACCCCACAATAGCTCTGAGCATAGGCGGATTTAAGAACCACTGTTTAATATTTGGGTACCGTAAAGAGATGACTTTCTTAAGATATCCGGAAAAGTGGAAACAAAAATTCTGATAGCCAGAGGAAGCGGATTTAGAGTTTAAAACAGTTGACGTAACGGAAAAGTGGAAAGACTGCCAGAGGAAGGCAGAGACGTAGACTGCCTGCGAGAAGGAATTGATGGAATAATGAATAACATCGAACTAATAAGAGGATGTCAAGATAGAACAAAGTGAAAGTCCATGGTCGCTAACGTAGAAATACACAGCATCTAAAGAAGAAGAAGAAGAAGAAGAAGAAGAAGAAGAAGAAGAAGAAGAAGAAATTTAAAATTCACATTTTATAAGGTCTGCGAGTCATCAAAAAATCTCTAAGGGACCCCACACAAGAAATCCTAAACAGTCTCAGAACCGCTGGTAATCATGGAACCAATCTGTCTCCTCTTGCAAGCAGTGGCGGCTCTAGAATTTGGCAAGTGGGGGCATTGTGGTGGCAACTTCTAATCATGGGGGCCAACCATTTGTTGTTTAATGTATGTAGCATTAAGTATAGGGTCCCAACTGGGGGGCCACTGGGAGGGCCAGGCACTCAATAGGGGGCACGGGCCCTCTGGTCCCCCGGTGGAGCCGCCACTGTTTTTAGTAGCGTCTTCTAAAACCAATAACGCTTTTTATTTACTGTGTTGTATCTGTCGAAAGTGAGGATTATTTCATCGATGCTCTTAATTCGTAATTATAATTATAATTGTTGCTGTAAAATTTTACGTTCAGTACTTTTTTCTTGCTTTTTCTAGCTTATTACTCTTTTATCTATCAGTAGCTATTTTTGCACTCTATCTCTCTGTCTCCGTCTTTCTGTCTCTCTACCTGTCTCTGTTTGCCTCTGTCTTTCTGTCTCTGTTTTTCTGCCTGTCTGTCTGTCTCTGTCTCTGTCTGTCTGTCTCTGTCTGTCTCTGTCTGTCTCTGTCTGTCTGTCTCTGTCTGTCTCTGTCTGTCTGTCTGTCTGTCTGTCTCTCTCTCTCTCTCTCTCTCTCTCTCCTACCAGACGAGACCTATATTGCTTTTGCAGACGACACAAAAATAGATTCTATGAGGAAGAGAAGAAGAAGAAGAAGAAGAAGAAGAAGAAAAAGCTGAAATTAGTCTGTAACTCTATTTAATCGTCCTACCAAAGGTCTTCTAAAAGTTCTCTTAGCAGACGATGAAATGCAAGTCCTATGTACAACAGCATAAGAGACAGTCAAAAATAGCCTCATCTTAGAAGAACGGCATCTTCGTAATGCATGGGCACTGTACACTTATCTCATTCAACAGAAGGCACATAAAGGAAGAAAAAGAGGCAGAAAGAGAGACCGAGGGAGAGAGACAGAGAGAAAGAGAGAGAGAGAGAAGAACTGAGGCTAAACGGACTGTCATTGGAGGATACAACCACGTTATCCCCTCTGTCTGTCTCCCTCATGTATTGTCGTTTTAACCCCTTAACTCTATTTGTTTTAAAATGGACGAGCGTTACTCAGGGCAACCAGTTAAGGGGTTTGAAACACAACGTATAGGCCTACAGGTATCAATACGATTCTGTTTTTAAGAACAACCTACTCTGTTATTACACTGTTACATTGAATTTCTAACAATAATCATTAAAGGGACCAATTGAATCTACTAAATTGTAGCAATTGCCTGTAATATGTTGGTTGAAAGACATAATTTCGAGTTGACATTTTCGCGAAAAGCAGTGGTCAGCCAAAATCAAATTATATCCGCGTCTGTGATTCTTTCGTTCGCAAAATGTCACGCGGATCAAGAAATAATTGTAGGGAACATTTCGTCTGTTCGTGCAATTTAAAAATCCTCATGTGTAAACACGGCTTCTTTGTCATTCGTGTCGCTAATAGCGTATCCAGTATCCACCCATCCATTACAAATACATTTGTCCCCGGCGCAGTGGCGGCTCTAGGATTTGTCAGGTGGGGGGCCGTTGGGGTGGCAACTTCTAATCATGGGGGCCAACCATTTGTTGTTTAATGTATGTAGCATTAAGTATAGGGTCCCAACAGGGGGGCACTGGGGGGTCAGGCACCAATAGGGGGCACGGACTCCCCTGCTCCCCCGGTGGAGCCGCCACTGCTCCGGCGTCTTCGGCTTAGCGAGATTTTTCTTCATTAAAAGATAAAAACGCTTCTGTCGGAAAGGTCCATTTGTTGTCTCGCGTGATAAATGGATATCTAATATGTTTTTAAAATACCGCAATTCCAGGTTTTCGTTACAATCAGTGAGTAATAATACAATTGAAGAAAAACCAGTAGAGCAGGAGCTGAAATCCAGGAGAACTTGTGGAAATCTAGGAAGGGCTACGATAAAAATATGAGAAGTATCTTGTGAGTCCGCGGAGGAGGAGGAGAAAAATCCGCAGATGATTTAGCAGACTGTGCGGCCAGAATCCATCGACCTTTCGCGGATAGATCAGAAGGTGATTAACTGTTTCTCCGATTACCCCGTACAGTCGGATGACTTTCGACCACAGCCTCGGTCAATGATGGATGCAACAATAATTAAAGAACGCGCCTAACGTCGTCGCCGGTGAAAGAAATTGAGTGTCATTTGGAAGACATCTGACACTAGATTGTGTAAGATAATTAATTTAATATGTGTTGTCAGGCAATGTATGCTGCGAATTGTGCTTGACTTTTAAAATCAAAAATAACAGCGAATGGAAGTATAGGAATAGATGGGCGTATGGGTGACAGTGGTTTTCACGACAGGAGAAATCATAAACTAGTTATTATTATTATTATTATTATTATTATTATTATTATTATTATTATTATTATTATACTATTATTATTATTACTTATTATTATTATTATTACTACTACTTACTGCTACTACTACTACTACTACTACTACTACTACTACTACTACTACTACTACTACTACTACTACTACTACTACTACTATTTGGACCAGGCAAAGTCATATACGAAACATGTTGTGTAGGTTTCTCGCAGCTCGTTTGGCAAATGCGGCTGGCAAGTACTCAATGCGAATACGTACATTTAATTTTAAGTAAAAATGCATACCTTTATTAACCAAACTACTTTTCAAACAAGGATATTTATTAGAACCACTGTAAAGGGCCCCCAAATTTCCGCAGATCAAACCAAGAGAGCCAGCCGGCGTTCTAATTTTGTTTTCTTGAGTGGACATGATGATGATGACGACGACGATGACGACGACGATGATGGTGATGATGACGTCACTTGCCGCATGCTGACTCGTCTTCACAGGTGGGTCCACAGTCGCAGACGGCGTCGCAGACGTTCGATTTAGAAATGCATCTCGTATTTCGACAGCGAAATTCCTTTGAGTCTTTGCATTCGCTGCCTGTAATATAAGCGCCAGGTGGCGCTTCATAAGCGTATAATTCATTTGTCTCCCCCACCCCCTCTCCCGTACGCCGATTTACTCAACTACTAAGTGCCGAAATGGCTTCTGAGCGCAATTAGTGCTTAGAATATTATCATGGCGGCGCTGAAACCCCGATTCAACCTCGAATGGTCGTTGAACTTGTTCTAACAAATTGGATCACGATTATGAAAAGAAATTATGAAAACGAAAAAAAAGGGTGGCCGGAATATTCCTTTCCTTGACTAACTTTCTTCTTTTAGTACCGAATAATTATTTTGATATTTATAAAAGTATTCGTTTCTGAGCTCATTTCTATAAAATTATATATATATATATATATATATATATATATATATATATATATATATATATATAATACGTCTAGTAAACCTTTGAAACTGTTACCACGTTAATTACAGGATTTTCAATTGGCATAAGTTTTAGAATTCGTTTTGAAAATCAACGTCGACACACACACACAAAAGCTCAAATTCCCCAGGTAAAAACAGGGGGTTGAACCTCTGATTTCACGAATCCAACTCGCTGAAACCACTGCGCCACTGTCTTAGGATACGAGCGAATCGCTTTTTTTCTTAACTTAAGCTACTATTCGACGCAATTAGCCGTCCAGTAAAGATAAATCGTAGATAATCCCCCTCCCCGACCCCCCCCCCCCCCCCCAATAAGAGCGTATTCATAGCGACTGACTCTAGAGCCACCTGGTGACAGATACTTACAGTTTAATTCGTCCGTCATCGAGTCTACGCAGTCGATCCATCCGTCGCAGATGTGATCCGATGAAACGTACAGACCGTTTTCGCAGCGGACGTGAACGTCTGAAGAAAGCAAAGCCATCCATTAGCAAGCAATCCGTTTAGCAGCCGTCAGTCTTGACTTCCGCGGTTCAAAGTTCAAAGGTCGGCGAACGTCAGTCAGGGTTAATTACGGTCCGTCGGTCGGGTTTGGATGTGAATTCCAAGGTGTTGGGGGAGGGGGGGTGGTTAGCGAGCTCTCTGAGAAAATTTTTGGTTTTTCAATTTTAAAGCTTTCAACGCATTTTATCCTTTCTTGTTGATTGATATTTGCCGGCGCTATAGAAGTTGATTTACATTATTATCAAGTCGACAGCGGTTCTCATGATAGTTGCTCGACGTTCAATTTATCCTCCAAAATTAATTACTTCCTACGCAATAAACGATAAACTATCAACCAGGGGCGTATTGTGTTGGCGTCACGGTAGAATATATTTTTAAAAGCATATCCACCTATAAATATGTTCCAACTCTGGTGATGACCCTTTTTGCTTGTCAGACTTTTTAGAAAGTTAAATAAGCACAAAACATAGGGGATAAATGATGCTATATACCCCTTGACTAATTATTGGGTGGGACCGCCCTCTGCCCCCCCACTCCCCCTCCGTTATCTACGCCCCTGCTGTCAACGAAATCTGAAGGGAAAGACCTGGCATGCACACGTCAATCAAATGAATGAAATGAGGCTGCCATACAAGGCAACCTACAT